>CAUOFW020008390.1:106026-271509 GCA_963454935.2 Ilex paraguariensis | reverse complement strand
GGGGATGTGGATCCCGAGGTGGACGCTTAGAGCGACACTTTTATTTTGTTCTAGACTAGATTATGCTTAGAATATCCTTTTGAACTCTAGTTCATTTCTGTTATTTCCGCTGCGTTATATTATTACATTTTGGAGATGTAAAGGCCAAGATTAGACCTATTAATTTGGGATGATAGTGTGGATATGACATATGATGAATGCAAGTTTATTTTATGATGGAAAAATGGACCCGGTGTGGTCAATAGTTATGCATATGTGGACCCGGTGTGGTCAATTGTAATATAATTATACAGGTTGTGTTTTGGGTAGAGCTCCCCGTACAAAGGAGACTCTGCCCAAATTTTGTTAAAATATGAATGGTTGATGAATGAAACTTTCATCGTGATGAATTTTACTTAATACTCTGATACGGTAAATGGTTTTTAGAATGTAATGTCACCCACGGGGGTTTTTGGGGCGTTACATATTTTGTGCACTAACCAGGGTTGTTTTGCACACTAATTAGGGACTGTTAAGGGGCTGATTTTGGGCGATTTAAGTGGCTGTTAAAGGGCTGAATTATGGACTATTTTTAGGCCATGTTATGGACTGAAATTGTGACTGTTTTTGCAGACTATTTTTAGGCTATTTTGTGGGCTATATAGGGCTGTTATATGGTGGTTTGTATGAGCTGTTTTGTAGTTTAGACAAGAGCCGTTACGTGGGCTATTCCATGGGCCATTATGTGTTATATTATGCCTTAATGATTAGGTGTGCTATTAGCCTAAAAGTTGTGATATCACTTGCCTATGATTATGAAAGTGAAATTATGGACTTATGACATGATTTATGATTGGAAATGCAGTTGTTGGTATATGCATGTTATGATATATTGAATTTGTGACAAATATGGTATCCATATGCTTAGAACATAACTTATCATGACATGTTGAGATTGTTCATATGTCATTTATAGCATATTAAACATTGTATCATTGTGCATAGAGGCATCACATTCGTGGGCATAAGTCATGAGTGTGGGTGTGTGAGATGCATGACTGATCAAGTGGTTGGTGGGTTCGGGAAAAAGTGGATCGAAGATCCCCTTTGAGTCACATGGTTGCAAGGAAGAAAACTTGTGTCGGGTATAGCAAGTAGGGCTAGACTCTCCCTCGGGTGCAAGACTCGGCGACTTGGTTATACACTCCCCCATGGTGAAATTCCAAAAAAGTGTAGTTTGGTATACGGAACCGGCGGTATAAAATCCAAAATCCATTGCTCAACAAGACACAAGATTTTGATTTATAAGAAAATACTCATTTAATGAGTACCATCCAATAATGATCTGATTTATAAAATACATGATTTTTTATTCAAAACGATCATTGGATGTATTTTCGTCGAAATCGGGTCATTACAAATTGGCATTGCATTGTGTTGTGGAAGTCAGTGAGGACTTGGGTTTAAGTGCATGAGTGAGTATCATCTTATTTAATGGCATGACATGATTGCATTTCAACATTGAATACACATTCTTGTATGAATGGTTGTTAAATGTTAAATGTTTCTTATACACATTGCATATGCATTTAAGGTGGGGAGTAGCCCTAGTAGGAGTTTTTCTCTACTGGGCGTTGGCTCACCCTATACGGGAAACATTTCAGGTACGGGTCATACGCCGAGAGACGGCACTTAAGGAGGAAGAAATGCCGACTTGTGGATTTCAATCCATTTCTTTTGTAAAATTAGACTTGTAATTAAATTTTGGCATATAATGTGTAAAGGAATTGTGATAGAATCTATATCGACTGTTTTAATATAATCTTGCATGAATAAGGATAATTGGACCTAGTGTGGCCAATGTTTACTTGTAAATGGACATGGTGTGGTCATTGTTGAATATAGGACCTCAGATGGGTCTTGTTATTATATAATGCACAGATTGTGTTTTGAGTAGAGTTCTCTTTACAAAGGAGAATCTACCCAAATTTTTAATAAAGGATGGACCCCAGTAAATGGGGCATAACGTTGAGATATCAAGTTACTCGGTATTCCCGGGCATTCCGCGGGTTGATGAGTAATCAACAGAGCCCCAAATTTTGGGGTGTCACAGCTTGGTATCAGAGCTTAGGTTATCCGATTTACTTAGGGCTTGTTGGGCATTGGGACTAGACCATTGCATGCATTGTGCATCTCATCTTATGTGCTTAAATTGTTACATGTTTTGTGCAATGTGTTATGTGAAACATGATTACTCGCTAGGTGATTATGTGAATGATATACATGGTAAAATGTATATGGAAAGAGACACTAGGGTTAGAAAATATAACCTTGGGAGTTGGAAAAAAAATGAACGGAATAGTTCAAGTTTAAATGTTTTCTAGTGGATGCTATAGACTCTACTAGGAAAACAAGGAGATAAAATTTCAATGTTTCAAGTTTGATCCCTACATTGGAATGTTATTTGATGTGAATATTCTATTGTCATTTGACATGTGTGTAGATGACAACAAGAGGAAGAGGACGCGGCCGAGGTCGAGGCGGTGGGCGGAACAACCAACCACCACCTACTACTGACCAACAAACCTTCATAGAGGCTCTTGGTGCTGTAGTTGCCACTATCACACAGAAGGGTACAAGTGGAGGCCAAGGAGGCTCCAGTCATCTCCAGAAGTTCAAGGCACATCAACCGCCGATCTTCATGGGAGGGACGGACCCGATGGTAGCTGATCATTGGTTCCGACAAGTTGACAAGATCTTGAGGGCAATGGAGATCACCTCTGATGCCACCAGGATAACTCTAGCTATATTCCAGCTAGAGGGGGAATCCCAAGTATGGTGGGATTGGGTGAAAGACTCCAAGAACTTGGAGGCCATGACATTGGCAAAGTTCAAGGAACTCTTCATGGGAAAATACTTCCCGGCAGCTGCGAGGCATGCGAAGGCCTGGGAGTTCCTAGATTTGAGGCAAGGAACAATGTCCGTGATGGAATACGTGGCTAAATTCACTGAGTGAGCATGTTTCGCTGACCAATATGTGGCCACAGATATGGCCAAGGTTAGGAAATTTGAGGATGCACTGAAGTTATCCATCCGGGGTAAGATTGTGGGTCTTCTCCTACAAGACTTCGATTTGATGGTCACCACAGCCATGGCCATTGAGAGAGAGGTGGATGACGCAAGGAGCATCCGGGAGTCTGGTGCAAAAGACAAGAAGAAGGAGGGTCAATCCTCTTCTTCTAGCTCGAGGAAGAAATAGAGGACTTCTACTCCACTACGGTTTCAGGGACAGGGCTGTAGTTATCAAGGCCAAGGCTAAGGTCAATCCTCCCAAGGTGGGAGAAATCATAGGCCTTCCTACCAGGCTGGCCAGAGGACTTGCTATCATTGCCACTAACCGGGTCACATTAAGAGGGATTGTCCTCAGAGGCAGGAATCCCAAGGTCATGGGTCATCACAGTCTCAGACTTCCGTGGCGCAACCATAGACGAAGTATGCTCCTCACTACCCTACTATAGGTCAGGGCAACCAGTACCAATTCCAGGGTGCAGCACAAGGCCCTTCTACTTCTCATGCGGGGACACCGCAAGCTGGCCAGATAGGCCAAGGCATGGGTCGAGGACGAGGCCAAGGCTCACAAGCTGGGACTTCAGGGACTCAGGGGCGTGTCTACGCCATTATGCCACAGACTGAGCCGACAAATCCGTCGATGATACAGGGTACATTCTTACTCTCTCGGTTGTAGGCTAAAGTATTGTTCGATTTTGGTGCATCTCATTCATTTATTGTTGCATCTTGTGTGGATGACTTGGGCTTAAAGGTTGAGACCTTAGAAGAGCCGTTGCATGTGAGTTCTCCCCTAGGTGTTGGGGTGAGAATTGATCAGATATGTTAGGGTTGTGAGTTAGAGATCTCAGGGATTTTACTCACCGTAGACCTTAGGGTTATGGACATGTCAGAGTTTGATGTAATCCATGGGATGGATTGGTTGACAGTACACCGAGTCGTCATTGATTATGATCGGAAGAGGGTCACGGCTTATACGCCTGATGGTGTTTGTTTCATGTTTCAGGGGGAGAAGTAGTATGCTTTACCCCAAGCCGTGTACAACTCTAGATGGCATGAACAGTTGATGGGCTGACTTGCTAGCCTTACCCTAGACGACGAGGTGAGGTAGGAAATTGGTCTACCTCGGGTTGTGTGCGAGTATGAGGATATTTTTCTGGATGAACTACCGGGATTACCTCCACATAGGAATGTAGACTTTACTATTGCGTTGCATCAGGTACATCACCTATCTCTATGACCGCATAGGATGGCACTAGCTGAGTTACAAGAACTCAAGGTTCAATTACAAGAATTGTTGGACAAGGGGTTTATTAGACCGAGCACTTCACCATGGGGCGCTCCAGTCTTGTTTGCCAAGAAGAAAGACAAGACTCTTCGGTTATATATTGATTATCGGCAGTTGAACTGGGTCACTATCAAGAATAGGTACCCTTTGCCAAGGATCGATGACTTGTTTGATCAACTGAGAGGGGCGCGGGTCTACTCCAAGATAGATCTTCGCACCGGTTACCATCAGTTGAGAGTTATGGAGGAAGATATCCCTAAGACAACATTTAGGACGCGATATGGGCATTTCGAGTTTACTGTCATGCCTTTTGGATTGACGAATGCTCCAACGACATTCATGGATCTCATGCATAGGGTGTTCCAACCCTATTTAGATCAGTTTGTTGTGGTTTTTGTTGACGACATCCTGATCTACTCCAAGTCTGAGGAGGAGCATGAGGGTTACTTGAGGATTTTTCTCCAAACATTGAGAGAGCATCAGTTGTACTCCAAGTTCAGCAAGTGTGAATTTTGGCTTACGGAGGTAAAGTTTTTAGGGCATGTAGTGTCGGCTTTAGGTGTATCAATGGACCCGAAGAAGGTTGAGGCAGTTACGAATTGGGAGAGACCGAAGTCAGTCTTCAAGATACGTAGTTTCTTGGGATTGACAGGGTACTACCGGTGATTTATTGAGGATTTCTCCCGATTGGTTGCGCCTATGACGAAGTTGACCCGAAAAGATGTCAAGTTTGTGTGGAATGACTCTTGTGAGAATGCATTCCAAGAGTTGAAGAGGAGGCTTACTTCAGCTCCTATTCTGATAGTCCCAGAATGGGGACAGAGGTACACGATCTATTGTGATGACTCGAAGGACGGGCTGGGATGTGTTTTGATGCAGTCCGGGAGGGTAGTAGCTTATGGTTCTCGGCAGCTAAAGAATCACGAGCAGAATTACCCCACACATGACATGGAGTTGGGGGTCATTGTCTTCGCCTTGAAGGCTTGGTGTCACTACCTGTATGGTGAGCAGTGTGAAATATTTTTGGACCACAAGAGTCTGAAGTATATTTTCACACAGCGGGACCTCAACATGAGGCAACGCCGGTGGATGGAGTATTTAGAGGACTATGATTTCACTTTACATTACCATCCTGGTAAGGCAAACGTGGTAGCTGATGCACTTAGCCGAAGGTCCGGGGAGTTTTGCCTAGTGTAGCTTCTCGGGAGTGGCAGATGCTTGAGACTGTGGGACAGTTCGGGCTATGTTATATGGGTCAGGCTCAGGGTACTTTGGGGAGTTTGGTGACTATACCGTCTCTGCTGAGCAGGGTGATTGAGTCCCAGAGTCAGGACACGGAGCTATTGTCCATTCGGGACTGTGTACAGACAGGAACAGGTGACGAGGGCTGGGCTATTCACTTGGATGGTAGTCTTCGATATTGAGGAAGGGTTGTGGTTCCTCAATTGGCATATCTGAGGGAGGAGATCCTTAGGGAGTTTCATTGCTCCCATTTTGCAGTTCATCCAGGGGGCACAAAGATGTATCATGATCTTCGTCACCAATATTACTGGAGTGGAATGAAGAGGCAGGTTGGCAATTTTATCAGTCGATGTCTCACGTGTCAGCAGGTTAAGGCTAAACACCAGAGGCCAGCGGGATTACTCCAGCCTTTGGAGGTAGCTGAGTGGAAGTGGGAGCATATCACGATGGATTTTGTGACCCATTTGCCACGGACATCGCGGGGTCATAACGCAGTGTAGGTGATAGTGGATCGACTTACTAAGTCAGTACACTTTTTGGCTGTGCGGATGACCTTCACACTGGAGGAATTTTGCAGGTTGTATATATGAGAGATTGTTCGGCTGCATGGAGTACCGGTATGTATTGTATCGGACCGAGATCCAAGGTTTATGGCTCATTTTTGGGAGAGTTTCCAGTAAGGCATGGGGACACAGTTAATGAGGAGCATTGCTTTTCATCCCTAGATCGACGGTCAGGCTAAGAGGACTATCCAGACTTTAGAGGACATGCTACGGGCATGCGTCCTAGATCTCAAGGGTAGCTGGGAAGATCACTTACCATTGGTGGAGTTCACATACAATAACAGTTACCAGGCGAGCATACAGATGGAACCCTATGAGGCACTATATGGGAGGCCATGTCGTTCTTCAGTCTTCTATGGGTCCGGAATTGGTTAGAGACACCTCGGAGAAGGTGGACTTGCTTCGGAAGCGTCTCTCATGGCTCAAAGTCGGCAAAAGAGCTATGCTGATAGACGGCGGCGACCTCTAGAGTTTGAGGTGGGAGATCATGTCTTCTTGAAGGTTATGCCTAAGAGAGGAGTGGTCTTGTTTGGTAAGCGGGGGAAGCTGTCGCCAAGATACATCAGGCCCTTCGAGGTACTAGAGAGTGTGGGTACAGTTGCTTACCGGTTGGCATTACCACCAAATCTATCGAGTGTTCATGCAGTATTCCATGTCTCTATGCTTCGAAAGTACACCCCGGATCCGATTCATATGGTGGATTGGGGAGAGCTTGTTGTTGGTGCTGATGGGACTTTCGAGGAGGGACCAGTGCGCATCATGGATAGCCGGGAACAGGTTTTACGAGGCAAGACCGTGCGGCTAGTGAAGGTGCTGTGGCAGCATCAAGGAGTAGAGGAGGCGACATGGGAGCGTGAGGACACTATCCGTACCAGTTATCCTTTCTTGTTTGAAGATGAAGGTACATTCTCATGGTCATTTAGCATTATTTGACTGTTGCATATGCATGTGATTGTATGTGCATGTGTATATGAATTTCGGGGATGAAATTCTTTTAAGGGGGGAAGAATGTGAAACCCAGGAAAAATTTTAACTTTTTCTGAAAAAAGGGCAAAATGGTTATTTGCCATTATAGCACGGGTTGAAAAACTGGTATTTTTCTAGACCTCGTGTGATAAAACGGACCTCACCGTTGGATTCGCATTGTGAAATCTAGTTGCCCTGTCAATTTTCGTCAAATTCTAAGATAGTCGTGTTTTCACAATTTTCGAGACGACGGGTGTCCAGTGACCCCGAAAAACGAAATTTAAAAAAGAAATTTGAAAATTGGAATATATTTTAAATAAATTTTATATAAAATATTTTGAGCTTAAACTGGTACAAAATTAAATCGTTACGGTACGAAAACGGACCGAGCAAGTGGGGGACACGTGGCGTAACTTGGGCCATGGCTTGAAAATTATAAATAGTGTTAAATATTAGATATTTCAGCAGAAAATATCTCTGTATTCTGCTGGTTCACACGTTTGAGAGAAGAAAGGAGAGAAAAGAGAGAAAACAATTCTTCCTTCTTCAATATCCAGAGTTCCGTCGCTCGGATCAACTCGGACCAAGAGCCAAAGTTCATCTCCTCGATGAGGGCTACGCGTACATACCAAAAAGAGTGGATTTCACCGAATATCCAAGAGGAGAATTTGGGGAAAATCAAAGCTTTGAGGTTGATTTGGTGTTATAGAAGTTCTTACACTTCTATTGAGGTAGAGTTCCCTCCTACCTTGGCTTTATTCTTACCTTAAGTGGGATTTTAGTGGCTGAAATTGGTTTATATGTGGGCTGTCCAAATGGACTGTTTTCATGTTGAAATTGGGGCTGTTTTGTGCACTAATTAAGGGTTGTTTTGTGCACTAATTAAGGGTTGTTTTGTGCACTAATTAAGGGCTGTTTTGTGCACTAATTAGGGACTGTTAAGGGGCTGAATTTGGGCTGTTTAAGAGGCTATTAAAGGGCTGAATTTTGGACTATTTTTAGGCCATGTTATGGACTGAAATTGTGACTGTTTTTGGACTATTTTTACAGACTGTTTTTAGGCTATTTTGTGGGCTATATACGGGCTGTTATATGGTGGTTTGTATGAGCTGTTTTGTAGTTTAGATAAGAGCCGTTACGTGGGCTATTACATGGGCCGTTATGTGTTATATTATGCCTTAATGATTAGGTGTGTTATTAGCCTAAAAGTTGTGATATCACTTGCCTATGATTATGAAAGTGAAATTATGGACTTATGACATGATTTATGATTGGAAATGCAATTGTTGGTATATGCATGTTATGATATATTGAATTTGTGACAAATATGGTATCCATATGCTTAGAACATAACTTATCATGATATGTTGAGATTGTTCATATGTCATTCATAGCATATTGAACATTGTATCATTGTGCATAGAGGCATCACATTCGTGGACATAAGTCATGAGTGTGGGTGTGTGAGATGCATGGTTGATCAAACACCTTGTTTGGTGGTTGGTATGTGGGTTCGGGAAAAAGTGGATCGAAGATCCCCTTTGAGTCGCATGGTTGCATGGAAGAAAACTTATGTCGGGTATAGCAAGTAGAGCTAGACTCTCCCTCGGGTGCACGACCCGGCGGACTTGGTTATACACTCCCCTGTGGTGAAATTCCAGAAAAGTGTAGTATGGTATACGGAATCGGCGGTATAAAATCCAAAATCCGTTGCCCAACAAGACACAAGATTTTGATTTATAAGAAAATACTCATTTAATGAGTACCATCCAATAATGATCTAATTTATAAAACGCATGATTTTTTATTCAAAGCGATCATTGGATGTATTTCCGTCGAAGCCGGGTCATTACACATTGACATTGCATTGTGTTGTGGAAGTCAGTGAGGACTTGGATTTAAGTGCATGAGTGAGTATCATCTTATTTCATGGCATGACATGGTTGCATTTCAACATTGAATACATATTCTTGTATGAATGGTTGTTAAATGTTAAATGTTGCTTATACACATTGCATATGCATTTAAGGTGGGGAGTAGCCCTAGTAGGAGTTTTTCTCTACTGGGNACATTCTTGTATGAATGGTTGTTAAATGTTAAATGCTTCTTATACACATTGCATATGCATTTAAGGTGGAGAGTAGCCCTAGTAGGAGTTTTTCTCTACTGGGCGTTGGCTCACCCTATACGGGAAACATTTCAGGTACGAGTCATACGCCGAGGGACGGCACTTACTCGGGCACTTAAGGAGGAAGAAAAGCCGACTTGTGACTTTCAATCCATTTCTTTTGTAAAATTAGACTTGTAATTAAATTTTGGCATGTAATGTGTAAAGGAATTGTGATAGAATCTATATCGACTTTTTTAATATAATCTTGCATGTTTGTATAAATATGGATAATTGGACGCAGTGTGACCAATGTTTACTTATAAATGAACCCGGTGTGGTCTTTGTTGAATATATAACCTCGGATGGGTCTTGTTATTATATAATGCACCGGTTGTGTTTTGAGTAGAGTTCTCCTTACAAAGGAGACTCTGCCCAAATTTTTAATAAAGGATGGACCCCGGTAAATGGGGCATAACGTTGAGATATCGAGTTACTCGGTATCCACGGGCATTCCGCGGGTTGATGAGTAATCAACGGACTTCTGGATTTTGGGGTGTTACATCAATGGTGAGGTCTGTTGCATCATCCGAACTCTAGAAAAATATATTTTTTCAATCCTTATTGTAGTGGTAAATTACCATTTTGCCCTTTTTTAAAAAAAGTTCAAATTTACCTGGGTTTCACATCGGTATTCTGGGTATAATCAAATCTAGATAACACTAGATGACTAGGAGAAAATAAAATTCACATGTCCCTTTGGAACCTTTGCATTCAAAAGGATGCTGTTTGGACTTTGTAACGCTCCTGCAACATACTAAAGGTGCATGCTAAGTTTGTTTAGTGACATAATTGAGAAATTTTTGAAAGTGTTCATGGATGACTTCCCTGTGTATGATGACACGTTTAATTTGTGCCTAACAAACTTGGAGAAGGTGTTGATAAGATGTACGGAAGCCAATCTAGTGCACAATTGGGAGAAATGTCATTTTATGGTAACACAAGGCGTTCTCTTTGGTCACATTGTGTCCTTTGAGGGCATCAAAGTTAACAAGGCAAAAATAGATCTGATGGGAAATTTATCTACTCCCAAGACTATTAAAGATGTCCAATCATTTCTAGGACATGCAGAGTTCTATAGGAGATTCCTAAAAAGACTTTAGTACCATATCTAAACCCATGTGTCATCTCCTAAGTCATGACGTAATTTTTGTCTGGACTGAAACATGCCAGAAAGTTTTTGATAAGTTAAAGGGTATGTTAATTTCTACCCCAATAATGCAACCCCCTGACTGGACTCTACCCTTTGAACTAATGTGGGATGCAAGTGATTATGTTTTAGGAGCTGTGTTGGGATGAAAAAAGGATAAGAAACCCTATGTGATTTACTATGAAAGCGAGACTTAAAATGATACTCAAATGAATTACTCTACAATTGAAAAAGAATTGCTTGTTGTAATTTTTGCTATAGAGAAATTTTGTTCTTACATTGTTGGTTCATCTGTTATTGCATTTACTAACCATGTAGCACTAAAATTTTTTCTCACAAAGAAAGATGCCAAGCCATGAAGCTTAAGATTGATACTCTTATTACAAGAGTTTGATCTGATCATTAAGGAGAAGAAAGGTGTGGAGAATGTGGTGATAGATCATCTATCCAGGTTATGTGAATTTCAGGAGTATGGGTTGTCAATCAATGAGAATGTTCTCGATGAACAACTGTTCACAATTGAGGAGACACCATGGTACGCTGATATTGCTAACTTCCTTGCTACTGATACATTTCCTTCTTCTTTTACAGTGATGGGTAAGAAATTTATAAGGGAGGTTCGTAATTTCTTTGGGAAAGATCCATACGTGTTTAAGTACTATAAGGATCAAATCATAAGGCGATACATCCCCAATCATGAGAATGGACAGGTAATATCTTTTTGTCATTCTGAAGCATGTGGTGGCCATTTCTCATTTAATTTTTTTTTTGCAAAAATCTTGCAGTATGGATTTTACTGGCTCATACTTTTAAAAGATGTCCATGCCTACTGTGTAACGTGTGACAGATAACAAAGGTTGGGAAGCATTTCTAAAAGAAACATGATGCCCTTAAACACCATTCTGGTAATTAAAATTTTTGTTTGCTGGGGCATCGATTTTATGGGATCATTTCCCTCTTCCTTTGGCTATCTATATATTTTAGTGGCTATTGATTATGTGACGCCCCTAAAACCGAGGGTCCATAATTTAACAGAATTCAGGTAGAGTCTCCTTTGTACGGGGAGCTCTACCCAAAACCCAACCTGTGCAAAGTATTTTCACATGACCCATTTAAGGCCCAATATAAAACATTGACCACACCGAGTCCTTTTATAAATAAACATTGGCCACACCGGGTCCAATCATCCATATTTATATCAAAATATGCAAGGTTAGTTTAACAATAGTCTATATAAATTCTGTTACAATTATAAGATTTCATGCTTAAAACATTATTTCCACAAATATTTTACACTAACACAAAATAAAGCCACATTCAGCTTTCTTCAAACATAAGGGTCCAAATTGGAGCCATCCCACCTGAAATGTTTCCCATATAGGGTGAGCCAACGCTCAGTAGAAAAACTCCTATAGAGGCTACTCCCCACCTAAAATGCGTATGCAATGCGCACATGCCACAAACAACTTCTTCCATTCAAAATAAGAATATGTTATTCAAGATAGAATCTCATGATGTCATGCCAAGTAATGAGACGAAACTCACTCATGCATGCTATCCCGAGCCCACATCGACTCCCACAACACAATGCGTCGCATATGTTTAAAACAAACGTTTTTGATGAAACACATCCAAATATCATTTTGAAATCGATCATATGTCATAAAATCAATTCATTCTTGGATGTTTCCCATCAAATGAATAATTTATATATTAAAATCATGTGCCTTTATTGGGTATCGGATTCAAGAATCGCACTTCCGGCTCCATACGCCGTTACACTTTTTTGGAATTTCACCGCCAGTAAGTGTATGAACCAAGTGGCCGGGTTTTTCACCCGAGGGAGTGTCTAGCCCTACTTGCTATACCCGACACAAGTTTTCTTCCTTGCAACCATGTGACTCAAAGGGGATCTTCGATCCACTTTTTCCCGAACCCACCAACCACTTGATCAGTCATGCATCTCACACACCCACACTCATGACTTATNTTGGATGTTCCATCCCACTTTCCCGAGCCCACCATCAAACACCAATGTTGTTGTTGATCACCCTATGCAACCATACACCCAAACTCATGCATGTAGCCCATGAATGTGATGCTATGTCATGCACAATGTGCAATGTTGCCAAATGAGCTAGATCAACTACAATACCCACAATCCCATGGCAATTCATATCATAAGCATATAAATTCCATGAATCATTACAATGTCAATAGATAAACAACACATATTAACATTTGTTCCCAAGGCATTCTCTAAGCATGTTATACATTGTCATGTCATAACAATCTTAATTCACACTTAGGCATTTTAGCAAACACCTTCTAGGCAACAATCATGTAAGCACACAATATTGCCCCCACACACATCAAATATCATCAAGTATCAAGGAATTATTTACAAAACTCTCACATATCAAATTTAACTAAAACTTTGTCCATACTTAATTCACCATTTCCATGACTATAGGCAAGTCATAAAACATTTTATACCACTAACCATTTCATATGGCTATTCTAGATTAAGAATTGACCCAAATAGAAGAAACCCTACACATTACATATAACATTTTAAATAGGAATGAATCAAGGTAGGAGAATCCCTACCTCTTGGAGCGTAACTCAATTGGAAGAAAGCTCAAGAACACCCCAAAAGCTCCAAAAATCTTGATTCCATAAATCTCCAACTTTGGATCTTCGGTGAAATTTTTTTTTTGTACTCACGCGTAGCCCTTATCGCCTAGATCGACTTTAATTCTTGGGCCGACGAATTTCAACTGACAGAACTCTGAGAATCAGCGGAAGAAAGCCTGAAGAATTGATTTTTTTTCTCCTCTTTGCTCTTGGCCGGCTACTCACAACTGAATGGGAGATATTTTTCTCCCAAAAAGTTGATTTAAGAGGATATTTATAGGCGTAAACGAGCGGTCCACATCGCACCACATATTTCTGACTTTCGGGTTTATTTTTCGTCCCAGAATGATTCATTATATCTCGGATTATGTCCAAATAAATTTTATTGGAACTTTAACTTAAAAAAAAAAATTATAAATTTCTTTTTGGGGACATTTAAAAGTTTATTTGTCACTCAAATCATCTCGAAATACGTGTAAAATCCGACTATCTCAGAATTCGACAAAAATTGACAGGACTGCTCGATTTCGTGATGCGAATCCAATGGTGAGGTCCGTTATCTCATTCGAGCTCTATAAAAATACCAGTTTTCGACCCATACTATAATGGCAAATTATCATTTTGCCCTTTTTTTTATAAAAAGTTCAAATTTTCTCGGGTTTCACAGGTTATGTGTCCAAATAGGTTGAAGAAATTTCATGCCAAAATAATGATCACCAAATAGTGATCAAATTTTTAAAAGAAAACATTTTGTCCTAGTTTGGAAGTCCTAAATCCATCATAAGTGATGGGGGTGCTCATTTTTGCAATCTTCCTTTTTTGAATTTGATGAAGAAGTACTTGATTTCTCACAAAATTACAATCCCTTATCATCCACAGAATTGTGGATAGGCTGAATTAGCTAATCAAGAGATCAAACAGATTTTAAAAAAAAACGTTAAACTCAAACCGCAAAGATTGGTCGACAAGACTAACTGATGCACTCTGGGCATATCGCACTGCTTTTAAAGCAATGTTGGGCATGTCCCCTTATTGATTAGTCTATGACAACCCTTGTCACCTACCTGTGGACTTCAAACATAGAGCATACTAGGCCATTAAAACAATGAACTTTGACCTAGACAAGGCTAGAATCTCAAGAAAACTTCAGATTAATGAATTGAAAAAAATGAGAAATGAGACATATGATAATACAAAAAGAGCAAAAGAAATGATGAAAGTCTTTCATGATAAAAACATAGTGAGAAAATCCTTTGCCCCTTCAGAAAAAGTCCTATTACTCAATTCAAGGCTCCACATGTTTCCTGGTAAGTTGAGGTCAAGGTGGACTAGGCCTTACATTGTCAAACAAGTGTTTGGACATGGAGCAGTGGAAGTGGAGAATCTGTCAAATGGTAATATTTTTACTGTCAATGGCCAATGTTTGAAACCATTTTTTGAAGACTTTGTTGAAGATGTGGAGACCACTTTTTTAATGGACCTAGAATATTCCTCTGAGATTCGCACCTGCAGACACAAAAAGGGGCCGGGTTAGAAAAAATCCAACCCAACCCGTCCCGCTAGGACTCCTTTATAAGGCCTCCAACCCTTTCCCTTTCTTTTCCCCATCCACCGCTCTTCCTCTTCCCTTTTCTTCTTCTGTATGCAAACGACCGACCCTCTACAAATCCATGCCCACACACTTTGATGATACAATCCTTTGTTTCATGATTTGCATTTTATTTCTATATTTGTACATGGGTGTCCTACTTTTGTTTACACTAACGCACAATGATTTCCACCCTAGCCAAAACCCCAATTTCCCAAAAGATGATTAAAATTATGTATTTTTGTTTATAGGCGTCAGCAGGTGAATAGATCTCTACCTTTCAACCTCATATCCACGTTGCATATACTGGTAAATTCGAAACATTGGGGACAATATTCAGTTTAGGTTGGGGGTGAAAACTACAGTTCATATTTCATATTTTGTGTGCCATTAAGCAATTTTTGTTCCTGATCATATTGTGTATTTTGTCTTGTATTTTTGTATAAATTGATAATCATGTCTTTAAGTTAGCTTCAATCGTCTTTGTGACTAGTAGGCATTAAAAAATTAGATAGGGTGTCTGAAACATAACAAGCATGGATACTAAGATTTTTTGGTTCAGCTTGGGAGGTTTACCCACTTTTCCATCTGATGTGCATGATGTGATTATGAGGAAAGCAAGCTTGATAAGAGAAACTGAAATCCGAGAAGAGCAAGCGAAACGACTGTGTGGCAGAAACACTTTTGCCAAACTTCATCCTACCAAAAGACTTGGTGCATGTAAACAATGTGGCAAGGTCTTTCACATGAAGGAATATAATTAGAATTCTGAACCAATTTCCAGTCGCGCACTTGATCAATCAGACTAGATAGTGAATGGGCAGAGTAAGGATTATCCTAAGATGCCATGTTATTCCAGTCCTATACTTAGACATTTTGTGCGACAAGAAATTTGCAGAATCACTAACTATTCGAATGACATTGAGTCAGGGCAAGAATCGGATTAGAAAGCTTCTTAACAAACTTGTGGAACACCATTTTGTTTTCGGGGTTGAAATTTAATGGTCTAAACTTTTTTGTAAAAATTATAAATATCTCTTAGTTAAATGTACAAACTATTATTGATTGAAATAAAAATTTGGGCCGACTATGGAATGTCTAGAGTACCAACATGAAGCGTGGGTAGGAACTTATCCTGAGACGCCGTGAATTTTTTCAAGTTCAATTTTTGTATATAGCTTCTTTTAATGTGTGTATATAAATGTGCATAAAATTGTGATTTTTGATTTGATGTTCGAACGCCAAGTAAAGTTCGAACATTGGCTACTTACAATACTTTGGCTTCTAGAGGAACACAAAAGTACTGGGAGCTGTAAACGTTCGAACGCCTTCTGTACATTTGAACTAGGATCCCACATTTGACCGCTAAACCCACGTTCGAACGCTAGGAGCTTAAAGTGGCTACTGCAGGAACTCAAAAGTACTGGGAGCTCCAAACGTTCGAACGACAATATAACGTTCAATCCATCTTGTTAAAATCCTTCTATACACGTTCGAATGTCAACAATGTTCAAGCATTGTTTGCTTGGCTATAAATGCTTGGTTTGTCTTCTTCATTTCAAAATCACCAAAGCCCTTGAGAACTATCAACACCCTCAGTGACTCTTCACTTCCCAAGCCTTAAAACTCCATTCATTCTCATTTGCTACCCAAAATCCACCATCCCAAAGACATTCCCACTTCATTTCTCCCATTTCAAACAAGAAATCTAAACTTTTCAAGCCCTAAAACCCTCAAAATACGAGAGTCATGCCTCCAAGGATGAAGAATCCTGTTAGGCGCAAGATGACCACTTAAGAGCCAATATGGAGGCGAGAGGTTGGAATTGGTATTTGTGGAATGGAGGCGAAGTGGTGAAAGAGTTGGTGCGGGAGTTTTACTCCAACGCCAAAATTGTCAATGGGGAGATCAAGACCTGTGTAAGGGGGGCCTACATTGACGTTGATGAAGACTACATTCAGAAAATAAAGCAAGAGGTACCCTGAGTACCATGACCGAACTATCCCCCAAGGAAGAAGGTAGGCATGGATGAGGTAGGTGTTGAGTTGATGGGGTTGGACACTTTTACTTGGGGAAGCTAGAGATTTTTTAGGCAAGGTTTGACGCCTCTAAAATTAGGGGTCCTTTGTTAACAATTGACCATTCGTCAACCCACAGAAATACCCATGATTGTCGCCAAATCCAACATCACGTCAATAGAATTCCTTAACCGTGATTTTAACCCACATGAGTAACTTGTGTACATTTTTCCATTTGACCTAATCAAGGTCAAATATATCACAATTCATGCTTCATTTTAATCCATTTATTTTGTTGGAACCAAGGAACCCAACGTCCAAAAGTATGGCAAAGCAATTTCAAATTTCAAATTTTTTGAAGACCTACTGGTAGGTTGTGTCAACGGGAAAAGTCCTATTGGTAGGTCCTACCTAATGAGAAAAATTTTTCCTGTACGAGATCCTACCTGTAGGTTGTGCCCACTGGACCTCGATCTATTGGTAGGTCTTGCCTAGTTTTGCCTATTTCATCTGTTTTTCATTTCCAATCCATCCCAATCCATTCCACCACCATTCCATACATGTTTAGTAAAGTTTTCCACAGTACACATGATCCGTACACGTTATATTACATTCATTTACATACAAAAACTAAGTTTTCACAACAATTTTACAAAAACTCAAAATAAAGCCACATCTCGACTTTTTTCATCTTTGAAGTCCCGTGTGAGAGCCTTCAGTCGGTGTATATCCCACACTTGAAATGTTTTCCCATATAGGGTGAGCTATGCTCAATAGGGTATCTCCTACAGATGCTACTCCCCCTAGATGCACATGAAATGTGCACATGTAACAATCAAAAATTATTTTCCATTCCAAACAAGAATATGCCATTCAATGTTGAAATTCTACCATGTAATGTCATGATATGAGATGATACTCACTCCTGCATTTTAACCCGAGTCCTCACCAACTCCTGCAACAAAATGCAATGCTAATGTGTAGCGAATCTGTTATTGATGAATTACATCCAATGATCATTTTGAAACAAAAGTCATGAGCTTATAAAATCGAATCATTGTTGGATGCTACACATCAAATGACTATTTTATAAAACAAGTACACTTTTCTTGAATTTTACCTCAGGGGAGTGTACGAACCAGGTATCTTATAAAACAAAATCATGTGTCTTTGTTGGTTAGTAGAGTTTTGGTATCGCACTGCAGGTTCTGCAAACCAATACACTTTTCTAAAATTTCACCTCAGGGGAGTGTATGAACCAGGTAGCCAGGTCTTCCACCCGAGGGAGAGTCTAGCCCTACTTGCTATACCCTACACAAGTTTTTTGTGCAACCATGCAACTCAGTAGGATCTTCAATCCAACTTTCCCGAGCCCACCCATCAATCATCAAGTATGGTGTTTGATCAAACCATGCACACACACTCACACTCGTGTCTAATGCCCATGAATGCGATGCAAACTTCATTCCCAATATGCAATGAATGCCAAATGAGCTATTAAACCGCATATCAACATATCCTAGGGCAATTTATATCATAAGCATATAATTACCACAATTTATCTTGATGTTAACATATTAACAACACACATCAACTCATTCATACCCAACAACAATTCATAAGCATGTCATTACATATCCTATACCCATTTCCACATCATTCACAAGGCACAATATAAACACATAACATGTCCAAATAATTTCAAATTCCAAGAATTTTTACAAGTGCCATTCCCATATCAAATTCAAGCTAGAATTTGATTTAGGACATTATCATACCTATTTACACATATCAACAACAATAGGCAAGTGACCTATGTTGTTATATACACTTACCCATCCCATATAACATCTTAGGTAAGAAATAAACCTGAGTAGGAGGAAACCCTATCTCTTGGAGGGTGATACAAGTGGTAGAAAGCCTCAAGAACACCTCCCAATTTAGTTTTAATTTAATTTAGAAAACTAAATTAAATAACAAAAAGAAAATAAATTTTAATAAAATAAATAAAAAAATAGAACGAAGTTACCAGATCTCCTACAAATCATAAATACCAAATACCTCACTAGATGTGATGGCAGCTTGATTAGTGCTTAAAGTTAACATTTTACTATGCCTTTTTTGGACTAATTGTGCTTTGATGGAGTTTAAGTGATGACATTTCAGGACCTAAAGTGAACAAAAGCTCAAGAACAACAAATATCACACTTGAGTGTAACACCATGCATTAGGGAACAAAATTAGAGAAGGTTGGAATAAAGCAAGAACGTTCGAATGACAACTCACGTTCAAACGTCCACTTGAACTATGAGGAAACCAGCCTACTAAGACCTAGCATGTTGTAGTCAAGAAGGCAGGCCCTGAAGTACTTGAGTACCATGTTCGAATGCCAACTACCATTTGAACGCCCACATGGTTTGACTAAAGACCAGAGTAATGAGTGCAAAACTCCAAATCCTGCTTGGAGTGTGGAAGTGGGTTTCCACAGAAGACCAAGACCACTTGAGTGATGGGGTCACATCCCATATGGCGTTCGAATGCCCCTAAAGCAAAAACAAAAGACACGTTCGAATGATAGACAACGTTCGAACGTCCCTAAACCCAAACTAGAAGACAACATTCGAACATAGACTCACGTTTGAACGTCCTCCACAGACTACCTACAGAGTAGTTGGTTTTCATGAGCAGCAAACACTATTCATTCACCCCTCTCCTTTTCGTTGCCTATAAATACCCCCATTGTGGGAGCTTCAAGGGGACAATCTTTTTCTCTTGTAAAGAGAGTAGAGAGCTAGTTCTNTGATGTTAACATATTAACAACACACATCAACTCATTCATACCCAACAACAATTCATAAGCATGTCATTACATATCCTATACCCATTTCCACATCATTCACAAGGCACAATATAAACACATAACATGTCCAAATAATTTCAAATTCCAAGAATTTTTACAAGTGCCATTCCCATATCAAATTCAAGCTAGAATTTGATTTAGGACATTATCATACCTATTTACACATATCAACAACAATAGGCAAGTGACCTATGTTGTTATATACACTTACCCATCCCATATAACATCTTAGGTAAGAAATAAACCTGAGTAGGAGGAAACCCTATCTCTTGGAGGGTGATACAAGTGGTAGAAAGCCTCAAGAACACCTCCCAATTTAGTTTTAATTTAATTTAGAAAACTAAATTAAATAACAAAAAGAAAATAAATTTTAATAAAATAAATAAAAAAATAGAACGAAGTTACCAGATCTCCTACAAATCATAAATACCAAATACCTCACTAGATGTGATGGCAGCTTGATTAGTGCTTAAAGTTAACATTTTACTATGCCTTTTTTGGACTAATTGTGCTTTGATGGAGTTTAAGTGATGACATTTCAGGACCTAAAGTGAACAAAAGCTCAAGAACAACAAATATCACACTTGAGTGTAACACCATGCATTAGGGAACAAAATTAGAGAAGGTTGGAATAAAGCAAGAACGTTCGAATGACAACTCACGTTCAAACGTCCACTTGAACTATGAGGAAACCAGCCTACTAAGACCTAGCATGTTGTAGTCAAGAAGGCAGGCCCTGAAGTACTTGAGTACCATGTTCGAATGCCAACTACCATTTGAACGCCCACATGGTTTGACTAAAGACCAGAGTAATGAGTGCAAAACTCCAAATCCTGCTTGGAGTGTGGAAGTGGGTTTCCACAGAAGACCAAGACCACTTGAGTGATGGGGTCACATCCCATATGGCGTTCGAATGCCCCTAAAGCAAAAACAAAAGACACGTTCGAATGATAGACAACGTTCGAACGTCCCTAAACCCAAACTAGAAGACAACATTCGAACATAGACTCACGTTTGAACGTCCTCCACAGACTACCTACAGAGTAGTTGGTTTTCATGAGCAGCAAACACTATTCATTCACCCCTCTCCTTTTCGTTGCCTATAAATACCCCCATTGTGGGAGCTTCAAGGGGACAATCTTTTTCTCTTGTAAAGAGAGTAGAGAGCTAGTTCTTGTACATTTATTGTTTATGTTTTCATTTTGCATTTGTATCAACCATGATGGAGGCTTAGGCTCCCCTTGTAGTTGAAGTATTTTATTTACTTGTGCTAAGTCTTTACATTCATGTTGTGACAACCATGATGGAAGGTTAGACTCCCCATTTAGTTGTACTTGCTTTTATTTACAAGTATCAAGAGAGATAACTCATCTTTTGGTTATGGTGGAAACCCTCCAAAAGTAACGAACTTTCTTCTATTTTATTTCACTTCCATTGCTTGAGCTTCCTTCTCCCTTAGAGGAGTGAAACTCTTCCACTTTTCTAGAGCTTTACCAATGCCATGAAGGGTGGAACGTGATTCACTTATTCTTTGGTGAAGATCGGCTCCTCGTTCATTGTACTTTACTTTGTAAGTTCTCTACTTGGAGGAATGAGCATCACTCCATTTTCTAGCTTTATCCAAGCCATGAAGAGTGAGTAGTTCCTTATTCACTCTTTAGTAAGAGGTGATGAATATGTAAAAATTATCTGGAATTTATATTTGTGTAATCCATTTATGCTTTAATGCTTTATATTTCACTTGTTCATTGAATGGTTGAAAGTATCTAGCAAAGCTAAGGTACTTCGTATAAACCATGGGTTCTTTCTATATCACGAATAACTCTTGTAGGAAAAACCTATTGGTTCAAGGCAAGTACCTAGGCGGTATCTGCATGATACATTTCAAACTTCACTATTATCATGTTTTATCTAAAGAATGGAACATTAATGCCATGGTTGGATGTCTTGTAGAAACACNCACAAGGCACAATATAAACACATAACATGTCCAAATAATTTCAAATTCCAAGAATTTTTACAAGTGCCATTCCCATATCAAATTCAAGCTAGAATTTGATTTAGGACATTATCATACCTATTTACACATATCAACAACAATAGGCAAGTGACCTATGTTGTTATATACACTTACCCATCCCATATAACATCTTAGGTAAGAAATAAACCTGAGTAGGAGGAAACCCTATCTCTTGGAGGGTGATACAAGTGGTAGAAAGCCTCAAGAACACCTCCCAATTTAGTTTTAATTTAATTTAGAAAACTAAATTAAATAACAAAAAGAAAATAAATTTTAATAAAATAAATAAAAAAATAGAACGAAGTTACCAGATCTCCTACAAATCATAAATACCAAATACCTCACTAGATGTGATGGCAGCTTGATTAGTGCTTAAAGTTAACATTTTACTATGCCTTTTTTGGACTAATTGTGCTTTGATGGAGTTTAAGTGATGACATTTCAGGACCTAAAGTGAACAAAAGCTCAAGAACAACAAATATCACACTTGAGTGTAACACCATGCATTAGGGAACAAAATTAGAGAAGGTTGGAATAAAGCAAGAACGTTCGAATGACAACTCACGTTCAAACGTCCACTTGAACTATGAGGAAACCAGCCTACTAAGACCTAGCATGTTGTAGTCAAGAAGGCAGGCCCTGAAGTACTTGAGTACCATGTTCGAATGCCAACTACCATTTGAACGCCCACATGGTTTGACTAAAGACCAGAGTAATGAGTGCAAAACTCCAAATCCTGCTTGGAGTGTGGAAGTGGGTTTCCACAGAAGACCAAGACCACTTGAGTGATGGGGTCACATCCCATATGGCGTTCGAATGCCCCTAAAGCAAAAACAAAAGACACGTTCGAATGATAGACAACGTTCGAACGTCCCTAAACCCAAACTAGAAGACAACATTCGAACATAGACTCACGTTTGAACGTCCTCCACAGACTACCTACAGAGTAGTTGGTTTTCATGAGCAGCAAACACTATTCATTCACCCCTCTCCTTTTCGTTGCCTATAAATACCCCCATTGTGGGAGCTTCAAGGGGACAATCTTTTTCTCTTGTAAAGAGAGTAGAGAGCTAGTTCTTGTACATTTATTGTTTATGTTTTCATTTTGCATTTGTATCAACCATGATGGAGGCTTAGGCTCCCCTTGTAGTTGAAGTATTTTATTTACTTGTGCTAAGTCTTTACATTCATGTTGTGACAACCATGATGGAAGGTTAGACTCCCCATTTAGTTGTACTTGCTTTTATTTACAAGTATCAAGAGAGATAACTCATCTTTTGGTTATGGTGGAAACCCTCCAAAAGTAACGAACTTTCTTCTATTTTATTTCACTTCCATTGCTTGAGCTTCCTTCTCCCTTAGAGGAGTGAAACTCTTCCACTTTTCTAGAGCTTTACCAATGCCATGAAGGGTGGAACGTGATTCACTTATTCTTTGGTGAAGATCGGCTCCTCGTTCATTGTACTTTACTTTGTAAGTTCTCTACTTGGAGGAATGAGCATCACTCCATTTTCTAGCTTTATCCAAGCCATGAAGAGTGAGTAGTTCCTTATTCACTCTTTAGTAAGAGGTGATGAATATGTAAAAATTATCTGGAATTTATATTTGTGTAATCCATTTATGCTTTAATGCTTTATATTTCACTTGTTCATTGAATGGTTGAAAGTATCTAGCAAAGCTAAGGTACTTCGTATAAACCATGGGTTCTTTCTATATCACGAATAACTCTTGTAGGAAAAACCTATTGGTTCAAGGCAAGTACCTAGGCGGTATCTGCATGATACATTTCAAACTTCACTATTATCATGTTTTATCTAAAGAATGGAACATTAATGCCATGGTTGGATGTCTTGTAGAAACACTTGCTTGTTTGTAGATGGGTTAAATCTCGGCACATGCAATTTTTGTCCACTTCTAGATAGACATCGGAATCATGTGCTTAATTCTCACAGTCTATCTTTATCTTCAGATTAACTTTCTATTGACATGAGAGTTAATTGAGTTATAAAACACATGTATAGTAAATCGGATCATTAACCACATGTTCTGATCGTCAAGGTAAAGGGTGACTGTTTTACATTTGAATTTATCTTATATTTTGTCTAGAAANTGGATGCTACACATCAAATGACTATTTTATAAAACAAGTACACTTTTCTTGAATTTTACCTCAGGGGAGTGTACGAACCAGGTATCTTATAAAACAAAATCATGTGTCTTTGTTGGTTAGTAGAGTTTTGGTATCGCACTGCAGGTTCTGCAAACCAATACACTTTTCTAAAATTTCACCTCAGGGGAGTGTATGAACCAGGTAGCCAGGTCTTCCACCCGAGGGAGAGTCTAGCCCTACTTGCTATACCCTACACAAGTTTTTTGTGCAACCATGCAACTCAGTAGGATCTTCAATCCAACTTTCCCGAGCCCACCCATCAATCATCAAGTATGGTGTTTGATCAAACCATGCACACACACTCACACTCGTGTCTAATGCCCATGAATGCGATGCAAACTTCATTCCCAATATGCAATGAATGCCAAATGAGCTATTAAACCGCATATCAACATATCCTAGGGCAATTTATATCATAAGCATATAATTACCACAATTTATCTTGATGTTAACATATTAACAACACACATCAACTCATTCATACCCAACAACAATTCATAAGCATGTCATTACATATCCTATACCCATTTCCACATCATTCACAAGGCACAATATAAACACATAACATGTCCAAATAATTTCAAATTCCAAGAATTTTTACAAGTGCCATTCCCATATCAAATTCAAGCTAGAATTTGATTTAGGACATTATCATACCTATTTACACATATCAACAACAATAGGCAAGTGACCTATGTTGTTATATACACTTACCCATCCCATATAACATCTTAGGTAAGAAATAAACCTGAGTAGGAGGAAACCCTATCTCTTGGAGGGTGATACAAGTGGTAGAAAGCCTCAAGAACACCTCCCAATTTAGTTTTAATTTAATTTAGAAAACTAAATTAAATAACAAAAAGAAAATAAATTTTAATAAAATAAATAAAAAAATAGAACGAAGTTACCAGATCTCCTACAAATCATAAATACCAAATACCTCACTAGATGTGATGGCAGCTTGATTAGTGCTTAAAGTTAACATTTTACTATGCCTTTTTTGGACTAATTGTGCTTTGATGGAGTTTAAGTGATGACATTTCAGGACCTAAAGTGAACAAAAGCTCAAGAACAACAAATATCACACTTGAGTGTAACACCATGCATTAGGGAACAAAATTAGAGAAGGTTGGAATAAAGCAAGAACGTTCGAATGACAACTCACGTTCAAACGTCCACTTGAACTATGAGGAAACCAGCCTACTAAGACCTAGCATGTTGTAGTCAAGAAGGCAGGCCCTGAAGTACTTGAGTACCATGTTCGAATGCCAACTACCATTTGAACGCCCACATGGTTTGACTAAAGACCAGAGTAATGAGTGCAAAACTCCAAATCCTGCTTGGAGTGTGGAAGTGGGTTTCCACAGAAGACCAAGACCACTTGAGTGATGGGGTCACATCCCATATGGCGTTCGAATGCCCCTAAAGCAAAAACAAAAGACACGTTCGAATGATAGACAACGTTCGAACGTCCCTAAACCCAAACTAGAAGACAACATTCGAACATAGACTCACGTTTGAACGTCCTCCACAGACTACCTACAGAGTAGTTGGTTTTCATGAGCAGCAAACACTATTCATTCACCCCTCTCCTTTTCGTTGCCTATAAATACCCCCATTGTGGGAGCTTCAAGGGGACAATCTTTTTCTCTTGTAAAGAGAGTAGAGAGCTAGTTCTTGTACATTTATTGTTTATGTTTTCATTTTGCATTTGTATCAACCATGATGGAGGCTTAGGCTCCCCTTGTAGTTGAAGTATTTTATTTACTTGTGCTAAGTCTTTACATTCATGTTGTGACAACCATGATGGAAGGTTAGACTCCCCATTTAGTTGTACTTGCTTTTATTTACAAGTATCAAGAGAGATAACTCATCTTTTGGTTATGGTGGAAACCCTCCAAAAGTAACGAACTTTCTTCTATTTTATTTCACTTCCATTGCTTGAGCTTCCTTCTCCCTTAGAGGAGTGAAACTCTTCCACTTTTCTAGAGCTTTACCAATGCCATGAAGGGTGGAACGTGATTCACTTATTCTTTGGTGAAGATCGGCTCCTCGTTCATTGTACTTTACTTTGTAAGTTCTCTACTTGGAGGAATGAGCATCACTCCATTTTCTAGCTTTATCCAAGCCATGAAGAGTGAGTAGTTCCTTATTCACTCTTTAGTAAGAGGTGATGAATATGTAAAAATTATCTGGAATTTATATTTGTGTAATCCATTTATGCTTTAATGCTTTATATTTCACTTGTTCATTGAATGGTTGAAAGTATCTAGCAAAGCTAAGGTACTTCGTATAAACCATGGGTTCTTTCTATATCACGAATAACTCTTGTAGGAAAAACCTATTGGTTCAAGGCAAGTACCTAGGCGGTATCTGCATGATACATTTCAAACTTCACTATTATCATGTTTTATCTAAAGAATGGAACATTAATGCCATGGTTGGATGTCTTGTAGAAACACTTGCTTGTTTGTAGATGGGTTAAATCTCGGCACATGCAATTTTTGTCCACTTCTAGATAGACATCGGAATCATGTGCTTAATTCTCACAGTCTATCTTTATCTTCAGATTAACTTTCTATTGACATGAGAGTTAATTGAGTTATAAAACACATGTATAGTAAATCGGATCATTAACCACATGTTCTGATCGTCAAGGTAAAGGGTGACTGTTTTACATTTGAATTTATCTTATATTTTGTCTAGAAAACTCTTGAAAAGAATCTTCTATTCTATTCAAGAAATCCCACCACTCCAAACTCTCAAAATTTCCAGTTACTTGGTCTTTATTATTGCTTACTTCAAAACACCAATCATAGTTCCCTGTGGATTTGACTCCGGACTTAACTAAATTATTACTACAACTTGATCGCTTGCACTTGGGTGTACACATTTTGGATCAAGTCAAGTTTTTGGCGCCGTTGCCGGGGAACCATAAAAGGTGCTTATGGTAACAGGTAAAAAGACCTCACTTTTTGTGTATAAATTTGCGTTACTGTGCATAAAATTGTTTTAGTTAATTTTATGTCTGAGAATGCTCCTTACTATCAAAATTTGCCGGCAGAATCGTCTGTGTCAGTGAATCAACCGGAACCACTTTTACCTAGATTTGTAGCAAACTCTTGTGAAAGTAAAATGAAAAATGATGAGGGACAAGGAGAAATTCCTGTGAGAGAGGGGGAAGTGCCTAACATTCGAACTCTATGGGATTTCTTAAATTCCACAAGAAATAGTGTCCCCTCTTATTTTATCTTTCTTGAAGATGTACCCCTCGTTACTATCAAGACGGGGGACAGTTCAACTACTCCCTCAATTCTGTGGACTCAAAACAGGAAACCCATATTTGCACATAAAAGAGTTCGAGGAGGTATGTGGAACGTTTCAAGACAATTCTCAGCTAGCCAAAATAAAAAAAATTTCAATTTGTCTAAAGGATAGAGCTAAACAATGGCTAAATTCTTTAAAAAATCTTTCGATACCTGACTAGCAGGCACTACGAAATGAATTTTTTAGAAAGTTTTTCCCTCTACACTGCACTAATGTGTTGAAAAGGCAAATCATGAATTTTTTGGTCAAACAAGGGGAAACCTTTTACCAAAGTTGGTAGAGATTCAAGGATCTACTCTAGTCCTACCCACACCATGCTTTTGAGAATTGGACTATGGTAGGAATGTTTTATGACTCCTTGCCCACTAGACTACGTTAGTTTGTCGAAATGATGGTTCAAGGAGAGTTTATGAGTAAAAGTCTAGATGAGGCATTCAATTTCTTTGACATCATATTTGACAGTTCTCAGATATAGGACTCTGCTTCCCCTACCATTGTTGAAGCTAAACCATCTACTTCCCAAGGGGGTAAGTATGTCTTGAGAGATGACAATGACCTAAGAGCAAAAATGTTCACCCTGTCTCGAAAGCTTGAAGTTGTAGAGATGAAAAAGGTTCATCAAATTGATGTTAGCTCTCCTATAGAACAAGTATGTGGGATCTGTACACTGACAAGACACCCTACTGGGGAGTGTCCTACCATTACAACATTCAAGGAGGTTTTGTTGGAACAAACAAATCTTGTCTCCAACTTCAACAAGCCTTACTCCAACCCATACTCTGAAACATATAATCTAGGGTGGCGGAATCACCCAAACTTCAGTTGGAGAAACACATAGCCAACTCCCATGAACCAACAACAAGGTTAACACCCACCACCTTAAGGACCGCCCGCATACCAACCATACCAACCACCACAAACGAGGAACCTTGAGGATACACTGAATCAGTTCATGCATAGCCAAATGAACTACAACAATAGTTCTACTCAATCTTTCGAGGATCTTAAAAGCCACATCCAAAAAATGACCCAATCCATGACCATACATGAGAAGGGCAAGTTTTCTGCCCAACCAAAACCACCACAAGGCCAATTTCAGGTGGAAAATCCCACAATCATGGAAACTCCACAAGCCAAAGCCCAAGTTGTCACTACACTAAGAAGTGGCAAGGTGATTGACAAGACTATCAAAAACATATTACTTCCAAAGCCAAAACCTAAGTGAATCCCAGTCAATTCACCAATCGAGACTGAAACAATTGAGCTTGAATGTGAGAAAGAAGGGGAACCTGAGCCCATGATTGAACAAGAACCAAAGCCATCAAGGGAAGAATAACCCTCGTGTTCTATTCCTGCTCCTTTTCCTCATAGACTCAAAATTGCACAAAAGTTGAATAATCAGCAAAAAATTTACGAGCTCTTCAAGTAATTAAAAATCAACATCTCACTTTTAGATGCAATCAAACAAGTTCCATCTTATGCCAAGTTTCTGAAAGACTTGTGCACAGTCAAGAGAAACTAGAATGTTCAAAAAAGAGCCTTTGTGACAGAACATGCCAGTGCCTTGCTTTAACACAAAACCCCTCCAAAATACAAAGATCCAGGGTGTCTGACTATGTCATGTGTCATCAAAAATTTCATAATCGAACAAGCACTATTAGACCTTGGAACAAGTGTCAATTTGCTCCCATTTTCTATTTACTAGTAGTTGGGTCTGGGAAAACTCAAACCCACAAGTGTCACACTTCAGTTGGCAGACAGATCTTTCAAAATTCCTAGGGGTATTATTGAAGATGTACTTGTCTAAGTGGACAACTTTGTANCGAACTTTCTTCTATTTTATTTCACTTCCATTGCTTGAGCTTCCTTCTCCCTTAGAGGAGTGAAACTCTTCCACTTTTCTAGAGCTTTACCAATGCCATGAAGGGTGGAACGTGATTCACTTATTCNCTTGTTGACTTCATCGTCCTAGATACTCAGCCAGCAAAGCATTCTAAGAATCCAATTCCTGTTATTCTTGGCTGACCCTTCCTAGCAACTTCAAATACACTAATCAATTGCAAGAATGGGGTCATCAAACCTTTGGAAATATGACTTTGAGCTGAATATTTTCAATGTTGTCAAACACCTAGTAGAGGACAAAGAAGAAAGAGAAATGACTCCACCAACTACGGGACCCACCTTTTGCCACCTAATCCATGATCTAACATTTCTAACACTGCATGATGGTCTCTTACCCTCTATTTTCAGATTTTAAGCATGAGGAAGTGAGTGACCAATGTGTAGAGAGGGAATGGTTGGAAAAGCACACACATTTTTATTCATCTGCACACAATTTCCCCACTTGCACTGAACTCGAGGGAGAGTGACACTCACCATACACTATAAGCCATCTACAAATATTGTCAGGTTCATGTTGGGAGGTCGGAGAAAACCATCAAGGTTTTTTTACGCCGTTGCTAGGGAAGGCCAAGTGTTAAGTTTTGAAAGGTGATTTGGGATGGAATAGGTAAGTTTCGTGATTTTCATTATGGGTAAAGGTATGTCATCTCAATTGCAAATAGTTTGTTGTAGTTTGTGTTTTATGTAATGTTTAGTAATTTTTATGAAAATGTGTTACATGCCCCAAATTTTGAAAATGTGTGCGAGATTTGTGATGAGTAGGAGCACATCAATAGTGAGTGCCCAACAAATTATACAGTTCAAGACTTTGCTTATGATTGATCAATTTCAATATTGGCCCCCAAAAACTTTTACCCTGACCATTATGTTACAACGAGTTATCCAAGTTATGGTTGGAAGAACAAACCTTATAATTTTTCATCTGATCTCACACTACCAAATGAATTTTTTCACTATCCAACATATGAGGACTCAACCAACTAAGAATTGAAAAATAATCTTTGCGAGTTTATGCAATACCAAATGGAAGTCAAAGCCCAAGAAGCCCAATAATTTTCTAAAATTAGAGATGACCTTATTGCTTGACTTATTTTCGTGTTGTTCCTAACCTCTTAACATCTCCCTCAATGCATGTATGGTGTGTGTGAGGGAGAGTATCACTCTCCCTGGGGATGATGTCAAAAGAAAGGGCAAAGGGATGGTGGAATATGAAATGTACAAAATATGTGTGCGTGTGAACAAAAGTGCTCCCGAAGTGCAAGGAGTCTTTTGAGTGTCATGTTTTACTTGGAAAAGTATTCCAAGATCATCTCCTCTGGGAAGGATGTGAATCATTTTGAAAGTGATTTCGGTGAAAAGAAAGTATAAAATCTTTTATAGTTTGAAGTTGGTTTGTGATGAAATTGAAAAGGGAAACAAGTGTTGGCTAATCCAAAGAGTTCACTCTAATGGAAATGTTAAGTCAACCCGAAACCTTCCTCCACTGGTGCGTAGATGACTAGTTGATTCATGGGAAGTGAGGGACGAGATGGAAGTGAGGATCCAAGCATAACCCGTGACAAGTCTACAGGATATCGAAGACTCACACCATGTCCTCACTTAACCCAGCTAAATCGAACCATCGTACACCGAGGGGAGGAAATAAGATGGGTTGAAATGGCATACCCAAGAGGAGGTCTCCCTTAGATTATCCAACTTAAAGAGTTAGCTACTCATGCTTAAAGTAAAGACAACAATGTAATGAGAAGTCATCCTAAAGAAATGAAGATTGAAGCAAAATATAAACGAAATGCACAAATATAACTTCCGAATAATTATTCATTTCCTTCACCTCTTACTAAAGATTGGATGGGAAACTACTCACTCTTCATGGATTTGATAAAGCTAAAAGAGTTAGTGATGATCGTCCCTCCAAGTAGAGGAGTTACAAGGTAAAATATTTTACACAAGGAGCCGATATTCGACAAAGAATGGGTGAATCATGCTCCACCCTTCACGGCTTTGGTAAACTGTAGAAAAGTGGAAGAGTTTCACTCCTCTAAGGGAAGAAGGAAGCTCAACAATGGAAATAAAAGAAAGCAATAATACAATAAAGGAAAGCAATACTTAAAGTAAAGGAAGTAATAAATTAAAAGAAAGCAATACTTAAAGAAAGCACTTTTTTTGGAGGGTTTTCTATTACCAAAAGATGAATGTTTTACAAGTCCTAAGGAGTGGTATTTATAGGCAACAAGGGAGGATGAAAGTCTTGTTTGACGGTTATGAATTACACTTTGGTCACCCTTTATTTTGAACTTTGATAATTGGCACCATATAGTTTGCAGCTTTGACAATTGGCACCGTATAGTTTGCAGCTTTGATAATTGGCTCCCCAATAGTTTGTAGCTTTGACACACAAAATCCTGAAAAGAACAACAATCAATGCATTATCCTTAATTCACACACTAACCCTAATTTGATTTATTTTGACTAGTTTAACTTTATTTAACTAACACAATTTACCTATTAACTTAATTAAATTATGTCTTAATTAGGGTTAATCACACCCCTCAACCTAAACATTACTAGTCCCTAGTAATAAATAACAAAATAAAAAAAATCACTTTCATAGATAACACGATTGCATTTAGCATATGCAACAAGCCATTAAACCCCTAGGTGATCCCTAGTGGATGAGTTTTGTCTCGTGAAGGTTTCCAGTGAGCTACAAACTCCAATCGAACAGATGTGTATGTGGGTTAAGTTAAATTAGCATCATGGTCGTTGGGACACCCAACCCTCAATTTCAACTTACATCCCCAAGCTCCTCTTTCATAGGTATTTGTTCTATGCAAAAATTACCATCAATCACATTGGCATTTGAAATTCCTTGTGTAATAGGAATGGTCTTTCTAGAAACAAGAATTGTTACATAACAAACATTCCACTGTACCACCCTCCATGGATAACTTTGATTTTACAAACCTCTCTTAGAAATGCCCTCAACAAAAATTCCCTCTGAATATAGTGACTTGTCTCTCAAAAGGCATGTGATCAGAGGATGGCTAATTGAAAAATCATATGCACAGTTAGAAAGGGAGTGAAAGTCTTAAGAAAGTAGACTAATCATGTTCTTGTCATAATCTCATGGAAGAATATCAATACAATTAGAGAAATACTATTTAACATACCCTAGTTTTCGGTCGACAGCACACACATGCATCAAACTTGAGATCAATTAAGGCTTTGTATAGGTTCAAATGTGGCCAGAGGTCAGTGGCTAACGAAATGACATCAATGGTATTCAAAAGCTATGCCTTTTTTAATGTAGTGTAGCACACCTCTCTCTTGTTTTTCAATCTTTTTCCTAGAAATGGTATTTCTTTCTTTCACTTTTCTCATTTTTCACTTTCTTGGCAATTCCCTGTTTTTTTGTTTCTTTTATTTCTTGGTTGTTCCCACAGACTTTTTTTTTTGTCAATAGCCACCATCGTCTTTTCTATTTATCTTGCTTTTCTGTATCATACTGATTTATGAGATGGTGCAAGAAAATTAGATAGCAAGGTATGTCAACTATATTCTCTTGTGGCTCGGTTATCATATGGGTTTCTTGAAGAAGAAATCATTTATTGAAGGCTCAAACATGGCTAACTAGGGATATAATTTCATAGAAGCAATGACTAAGGCTCAAAATCAAATCAAAGATAGCCTAAAATCCTTTCTCAAGTATGTGCCCATGTATGTGTTGTATGCAAAGGTTCCTTGTGGGATATGTCAATAGATCACTTTAGTTGCATTAATCAAAGCAATTTTAATGAGATTATTCAAAAATTAAAAGTGAAAGAGCTTACTTGAGTAAATGTCGATTGTGTCTCATAAAGTATCACAAGGCTCAAAACTTACCATGGTATTCTTCGTTATCTCCACTGGTTATGTCAGATTTTCAAAGAATGTCGGTTATATATATCAATTCTGTTTTTGAGTTTGGTCATTCTGTACCTTAAGAACAACAAATACCAATGTACATTTGACATTTAAGCATATAGAAAATATAATTTTTTAAGGAAATGCTTTTTTTTTTCACTCAAATAAAAATATAAGTTATTTACATACACATTTATCTATGAAAATTGAAAGAAGACTAAATGCACACATTGAACTTGGAAAATTTTGGCGTCTCAGAATAAGTCCCTACCCACACTACAGGTTGGCATTTTAAGACATTTCTTACTCGGCCCACATCTTTATTTCAACAAAAACACTTTGTACATAAACAAATATTTACACACAAAAAATTCGGACTATTAACCTTTATCCCCAAAACACGTTTTTCCACAGCTTTACCATTATTAGTCAAAATTTAATCAAAGTCATCGCTTGTGTCTATGTCATTATTAGTGACCCTTCCAACTTCTTGTCGCACATAACGTGTAAGTCCCGGACTGGTATAAAATGGCGTGTCAGAAAAATCCTTACTCTGCCCATACACTATCCAGTTTAATCGATCGGTTACACGACCTAAAATTGGTTCAGAACACTGATTGTATTTTTTTATGTGAAAGCACCTACCACATTGCTTACAAGCACCCAGTCCTTTGGCATGACGACGTTTAGCAAAAGTGCTTCTGCCACACAATGGTTTTGCTTGTGCTTCTCGGATTTCAATTTTTCTCACAACTCTTGCTTTTTTCATGATCACAGCATGCACATCAGATGGAAAAGTGTGTAGAACTCCCAGACTAAACCAAAAAAGTCTAACATCCATGCTTTCTATGCTTTAGGACTCACTATCTAGTTCTTTAACGTCTGCCAGTCACAAAGACGATTGAAGTCGTGTTCGATATGATTATGAAATATAAGCAAAAATACTGTAAAAATACGCAATCTAAAATAAAAATAAATTTTTTATTTTTTAAATACGAAACTATAACAAACTGGAACCGAAATTAGAACAAACTGGAACTGTAGATCACTCCCCCCAACCTAAACCGAACATTGTCCCCAATGTTTCAAATTTACTAGTTTTTTGAGTTTTGGAAATGAAGTTATAGGATAGAGATCTGTTTAGCTGCTGAAACCTACAAACAAAATACACAAATTAATCTTCGCTACGCAAATCTGTGTTTTTGCTAGGATGAAAACCCTTGATTTTAAGTGTGGGCAGAAGAAGAAGAGCCATGTAAAAATAGAGTAAACAAATGCAGATCATGAGACAAAATCGACAAATAAAACACAACAATTAGTCAACTCGAGATGAAGATAGCTGTCAAGAGGGACCGTCCGAACGCCACCACCACCATCCGGACGGTGGTGATTTGCTGGAATATCAACTTGCATGCATGCTGACTCTTCTCTTGGTTTAATTACACTTTAGCCTTTGTTGTTTCATGCTTTTATACATTGCTCCTTGCATTCTTTGGTAATTTAGCATCAAACCCTGAAAATTTTAAACATAACACACATAAAACCCTAATTACCGCACAAAACCTAATTGACCCTAATTAATAGTTTTTAGTTATTTTATCACACTAATTTGACTTTATTAACTGTTCTCATTTATATATTAATTAAGGTTAATCATACTCCCCAACTTAAACTTTACTAGTCTCTAGTAAAATAAAAACTATTAGCAAAATATAATAAAATACAACCAGAAGTAAAATCATTTTCGTAGATTTTTCACGATTGCATTTAGTAGATGCAACAAGCTTTTAAACCCCCTAGGTGTTTCCTAGTGGGCGAGTTTTGTCTCGTGAAAGTTTTTAGTGAAGCTACCTACAAACTTCAGTAATTAGGAATTCATGATCCATATTTTTCACAAGTAAAATTAAATTAATATTCCATATGTCTTGTCAAGATACTTCCTTCTTTGATCACTAGAAGAGTAACACATGTTAGTTGTAATATTATCTATATATTTTTATAAAAACTTCTGTGTGTGTGTATAATTGTGACACCCCAAAATCCGAGGGTCTGTTGATTACCCATCAACCCGTGGATACCAAGTAATTCGATATCTCGTCATTGTGCCCCATTTACCAGGAACCATAATTTTGACAAAATTTGGGCAGAGTCTCCTTTGTACGGGAAGCTCTACCCAAAACTCAACTTGTGCAATCATATAATAACAAGACCCATCCGAGGTCCAATATTCAACAATGACCACACTGGGTCCAATTATAAGTAAACATTGGTCACACTGGGTCCAATTATCCAAATTTATATCAAAACATGCAAGGTTAGTTTAACAATAGTTTATATAAGTTCTATTACAATTATTTGCAAAAGATTACATGCCCAAAACATTATTTCCACAAATGTTTTACATTAACACAAAATAAAGCCACATTCGGCTTTCTTTAAACCTGAGGGTCCAAATTGGAGCCATCCACCGGTGTATCTCTCCCACCTGAAATGTTTTCCCGTATAGGGTGAGCCAACGCCCAGTAGAATAATCCCTACAGAGGCTACTCCCCACCTTAGATGCATATGTCATGTGAATAAGCAACAAATAACATTTAACAATCATTCCATACAAGAATATGCATTAAATGTGGAATGCAACCATGTCATGCCATGAAATGAGATGATACTCACTCATGCACATAAACCCAAGTCATCACCGATTCCCACGACACAATGCAATGCCAAGGTATACTAAATCCGTCAATTGACGAAAAAATCCACCAAATGATCGTTTGAAATAAAAGTTGTTTTATTATAAAACCAAATCATTGATGGGTGTTACTCATTGTATGAGTACTTTATAAATCAAAATGTTGTGTCTTGTTGGGCAACGAATTTTGAATTTTATACCGCCGGCTCCATACATCATACTACACTTTTCTGGTATACATCATACGAATTTTGAATTTCACCACGGGGGAGTGTATAACCAAGTCGCCGGGTCTTGCACCCGAGGGGGGAATCTACCCCTTCTTGCTATACCCGACACAAGTTTTTCTTTATACCCCTTCATTCGGATTTTCAACCCAACTTTCCCGAGTCCACCCACCAATCACCAAGTATGGTGTTTGATCACCCATGCATATACACACACTCATACTCATGACACATGCCCAAGAGTGTGATGCCAACATACATATGCAATAAAATGAACCATTGCACTACCAATGTCATGCCCCACATGTAATGAGTGTCATATGGATCAATTTAACCATACATTTCAACGTAACCCATCATCCACCAAGTAAGGTGTTTGATTAACCATGCACACACACCCACACCCATGCCTCATGCCCATGAATGTGATGTCTCCGTGCATATGCAATGTAAAGTATCATTGCAACACTATCCACATGTTCAATATGTAATGAATGTCATATGAACAAACTCAACATAAATCAACATGTCCATGGTAAATTATATTACGAGCATATAAATACCATAATTTATCACAATGTCAATATATCACAAGCATGTATATATCAACATTTCATAACAAGCATTTTTTTATTGCACAATTTATGTCCAAAACACACTTTACTCACAAGAGCACACTCTAAACACATATCATGCCCACACAATACCAAATTTCAAGAAGTTTCACAAGAAACTTCCACATATCAAATTCAAGGTAGAACTTGAATTAAACCATTTCTACACCCATTTATTCATGTCCATAACAATAGACAAGTTTTCATCCAACACAATATCCAAGCATGCTATACATAGTCCATGCAAAACATACTTAATTTTCACCTTGGCATTTAATCAAACACCTTCAAGACACCACTCATGTAAACACATAACACACTCAAATTCATCACATAACTCAAAAAAATCAGAATAAATAATTTCCACATGCCCAATTATCAAAACTTCCAAGAAATCACAAACTAGTAATTTTTAATTACCAATTCACACTAGAATTGAGCTTACCCATTTCCATAAACCAACTATAACAGGCAAATGTTAAAAATACCCAAAATATCCCACATAAACCCTATGGACACCTTAGGGTAGAAATAAACCAAAGTAGGAAGGAACCCTACCTCCTGAAGCGTAAAACGAAGGATAGAACCTTCAAGAACACCAACACCAACCTCTAAGTCTTGATTTTCCAAAATCTCATCTTTGGATCTTCGGTGAAATCTTTCATTTTTGGTATGGTTGCGTAGCTCTTGTCTAGGAGATGAACTTTGATTCTTGGCTCGACGAATTCCGACAGACAAAACTCCAAAAATTGTCAAGAGAAAGCTTGAAGATCTTTGTTTTCTTCTCTTTTGCTCCCTCTCAGCCCAACGTTCAGACCAGCAGAGAAATCAGTGGGGAAACCAGATTTTTCCACCTATTTATAGTCCCAAAACTCTTGGCTCACAATGCGCCACACAACTCCTATTTTCGGGTTCATTTTCGCCCCGAAACGATTAAATTTCGTACCGGTTTAAGCTCAAAATATTTTATATGACTTTTATTTAAAATATTTTTCAACTTTAAAAATTTTTATAAAAATTTCATTTTTGGGGGGTCACCAGACACCCGTCGCCTCGAAAAATGTGAAAAATTCGACTATCTCGAAATTCGAAAAAATTTGTCTAGGTGACTAGATTTGTAATACGAATCCAACAACGAACTCTGTTTCCTCATCCGAGGTCTAGAACATGAGTATTTTAAATACACATTAGGATGACAAATTATCATTCTGCCCTTTCCAAGAAAAAGTTTAAATTTTTCCGGGTTTCACAATAATGATTTCTTTATTTTTAAAAATCACTTGAGAAATATTGCCCTCTTTCTTGGTAGTTTTGATGTCAATCCTTCCCTAAAATACACTCAGCAAAAAGAACACACTTGTTATAGTGTCTATTCTCACAATCTACATGTGATTAGAATATAGTTAACAAGACAAATAATTTCGCATGTAGTAATCAAAAGAACGGTTAGTTGAATAAAGTGGAATTTGACATAATCTGATCAAAGAATATTAATACTATATAAAATATACTATTAACATTTTCCTTTTTAGAATTGATAGAACTAATTAAAATATATGATTTCTGGAATCAAAAAGGACTTTATTAGGGTTGTAATGTGGCCATAGGGTTAAGGTTTATGAAACAACATCATTAGATTTCAAATGCTATCCTTTTTAGTATTGTGGAACACCTCAATTTTTTTGAGGATTTTGCATGTTTCTTTTCCATTTTTCAATATTTTTTTTTTTCAGAATTGCCTTGTCTCTTTCTTTTGCTTTTCTGTTTTTCCGTATCCTGCTGATTTAGATGAGGGTGTAAGAAAATTAGATAGCAAAGGTAAGTTAATATCTTTTTATCTAGCTCGTGTATTTTGTTTTTGGGTTTTAAGAAAAGAATTTATTTTCAGGCTCAATCGTGCCTGACTAAGGATATAATTTTGTAAAAGAAATGGTTAAGGCTTAAGATTTAATCAAACATGACCTAAGATCATTTTCCAGAAATCATATATATGTATAATTTTTGCATGAAAGTTAAGGATAATGCTAATAATACAATTTAATAAGTGTTAAACAAAACAAAGTTAATGAGATTATTCAAGAAAAGTTTACTGCTGAATAGAATATTTGTATTTGAGTAGATGTAGTGTATCTCTCCAAGAAAGATTGGTTCAAAATCTGCAATAGGTTTTACATCTCCACTATATATACAAAGAGAGTAATATTTCACAAGCCTTTTTGTAAAACCCGGGTAAATTTAAACTTTTTCGAAAAAAGTGCAAAATAGTAATTTGCCACTATTATGTGGGTTTAAAATTCATATTTATATAGAGCTCGGATGGAGCAATGGATTTCACCGATAGATTTGCATCGCAAAATCAAGCTATTATGTAAATTTTTGTCGAATTCTGTGATAGTCGAATTTTACACGTTTTACGAGATAATTAGGTGACAAATGAACTTTTAAACGTTCCAAATAATAGAAATTATAAAAATTCCTTATAATCGAGTAAAAGTTCAAATAAAAATTATGTGGACTGAAACCGAGATTTAATTGAGTCGTTTTGGATTAAAAACAGGCCCGAAGCAATAAACGTGCGGGGCAATGTGGACCGCGTAATTAAGGAGTATAAATAGGGCTAAATATCTAAAAAATCAGACATTCTCACCCCTTATTAAGTTGAGTTCAGACGTTGAAGATAAGAGAAGGGATAAAAGAGGGAAAAACCTAAAATTCTACCTTTCTTTTGTGATCCAAGGAGTTCCATCGGTCGGAATTCATCGAACCAAGAACTAAGGTTGGTCTACGCATCTGTACCAAGAACAAAGGGTTTCGCCAAAGATCCAAAAGGAGACTTTGGGGAAATCAAGAGTTTTGAGGCTAGGGAGGTGCCTAGAAGCTTTCTCCCACTTGTATCACGCTCCAAGAGGTAGGGTTGCTCCAACTTTGGTTCACTTTCTTACCTAGGGTGTATTTGGAATGAGGTAAGGGTATGGAATAACCTAGGTCATTGACTATGGTTATGAAAATGAGGAAATGAGTATGGAATTTGGCCTAGACCAATTCCTAGTTATGTTGGCATAGGAAATTACTTGTGTGATTTCCTTGGAATTTGATATTTTGGGCATGCTATATATTTTATATTATGCTTTGTGAATGAAGCATAACATGGATATTGCAATGGTGCACTACATTGCATATGAGACGCCCCCAAAATTCGGGGGTCCGTTGATCACCTATTAACCTGCAGAATGTCTGTGGATATTGTGTAACTCAATATCACGCTGTGATGTCCCATTTACTAGGCTCCTTAATTTAACGAAATTCGGTTAGAGTCTCCTTTGTACGGGGAGCTCTACCCAGCACACAACCTGTGCAATATACATTAACATGACCCATCCGAGACCCAATATAACACAATGACCGCACCGGGTCCATTTATAAGTAAAAGTTGACCACACTGGGTCCATTTATCCATACTCAAATAACAGATGCATCGTTATATTAAAACAACTCATATAAACTCAATTACAATTCTTTTACACACATGCCCAAAACATAGTTTTACATAAACCAAGGTTAAAGGCCACAATTCGGCCTCTCTTCACCCTTGAGGATCCAAGTGAGGGCCATCCACCAGTGTGTATCCAAAACCTGAAATATTTTTCCGTATAGGGTGAGCCACGCCCAGTAGAGTAATTCCTACAGAGGCTACTCCCCACCTAAGTGAACATACAATGCTCACATAAAACATTTCATAATCACATCATCATTCCAAGTAAGAATATGCATTCAATGTTGAAATTTATCATGTCATGCCATGAAATGAGATGAGACTCACTCATGCAAATAAACCCGAGCCTTTCCCAGCTCTTCAACACATGCAAGTGCCAATGTGTATGGAATTGTCATTTATGTTGCACATCAAATGACTTTTACCAACCTAGGGTCTTTGTATGGGGTGGATGTTCATGGGCTTACACCAAGGGTCTCCAACCTACTCAAAATTTATGGACTTCCACCAAGGGCTCCGCTTACACTTACACACTTCATGGGCCAAGCCAAGGGAGTGCGTATCCTAATCACCGGGCCTTGCACCCGAGGGATCTTCTAGTCCCTCCTTGCTAATCCCAACCCTAATCACCATGCAACTTGTGCGACTCGGCCAATCTTCGACCAAGCTTAATGGACTCCACTCGTCATCCACCAAGTGTGGTGTTGACGACAACCATGCACACACCCACATGATGCGATGTTACCGTGCATATGTAATATGATGTCCCATTGCACAATTATAACATATTCAATATGCTATGAAAGACATATGAACAATATTAATACATTTTACATATCCCATGACAAAATTATATCATAAGCATATAATTCCCATAATTCTCCACAATATCAATATAACACAAACATGTATATACATTGGCAATTTTCATATCACAATTTCACAGCACAATTTCAAGCATGTTATCACAACTTTTATGTCAATAACACACTTAATCACAAAGCTGCAATATATGACATAACCGCACATGTAGTAGCCCACATAGCGGCCCTTTTATAAGCCACAAAATATCCCCTATATAGGTCACCAAAATAGCTCCTATATAGGCCATAAAAACAGTCCCAAATTCAGCCACAAAATAGGCCCTAAAACAGTCCCAAAAAAGTCCGTATAATGGCTCCTAAAACAGCCCCAAAATAGGCTATTTAACAGCCCCTAAAACAGTCCATGTTCAGTCACATAACAGTCCACATTTTAGCCACATAGCAGTCCATATTTCAGCCACAAAACAATCCATATTTCAGCCACATAACAGTCCATATTTCAGCCACAAAACAGGCCATAAAACAATCCCAAATTCAGTCCAAAATACAACCACATAGCAGTCCATATTTTAACCCAAAATTGTCCACCATTTTAACCCCAAAACAGTCCATAATAGTCCATAGTTTCATCCCTAAAACAGCCCAAAAGGAGAGGAATAAAACCAAAGTAGGAAGGACCCTACCTCAATAGAAGTGTAGAGAACTTCTATAACACCAAAACAACCTCAAAGCTTTGATTTTTCCCAAAGTCTCCTCTTGGATCTTCGGTGAAACCCACTGTTTTTGGTACGTACGCATAGCCTTCATCGGGGAGATGAACTTTAGCTCTTAGTCCGAGTTGATCCGAGCGACAGAACTCCGTGAATCCAAGAAAGAAATTGAATTTTCTCTTTTTCTTTCTCTCCTTCAGCTCCAACGTTGTCCACTGGTTTTCAGCAAATAAAGATCTGAAAAAAATCAGATTTTAAACCCCTATTTATAATTTAAAGACTTGGCCCGAGTAGCGCCACGTGTCCCCCACTTGTTCAAGTTCAAAATTTCACTCCGGTTCAAGTTTAAAATATTTTATATGAAATTTCATTAAATTATAATAAAATTTTAGAATTTTTTATTTTTTTGGGCGTTTTTGAGGTCGCCCGACACTTGTTGCCTCAAAAAACGTGAAAAATCTGACTATTTCAAAATTCGACGAAATTTGACATGGTGACTAGATTTCGCGAGACGATTCTAACGGTGAGATCCGTTTCGTCATACGAGCTCTAAAAAAATTCAAGTTTGTAACTCGCACTATAGTGGTAAATTATCGTTTTGCCCTTTTTCATAAAAAGTTTAAATTTTTCCAGGTTTTACATTCTTCCCCCCTTAAAAAGAATTTCGTCCTCGAAATTCACACACACATACACATTCAACCACATGCATATGCTGCAAGTATATCATACTCTTAACCACAAAAATGTACCTCCATCCTCAAATAAGAAAGGATAACTGGTACGAATAGTGTCCTCGCGCTCCCATATCGCCTCTTCCACTCCTCGGTGCTACCATAGCACCTTCACTAGCCTTACGGTCTTGCCTCGCAAAATCTGATCTCGACTATCCATGATACGCACTGGTCCCTCCTCAAAGTTCACATCTGCATTAACAACAAGCTCGCCCCAATCCACCATATGTGTCAGATCTGGAGTATATTTCTAGAGCATAGAGACATGGAACACTGCGTGAACACTCGATAGATTTGGCAGTAATGCCAACCGGTAAGCAACTGTACCCACCCTCTCGAGTACCTCAAAGGGCCCGATATACCACGACGACAGCTTTCCCGACTTACCAAACTGGACCACGCCTCTCTTAGGCATCACCTTCAAGAAGACGTGATCTCCCACCTCAAACTCTGGAGGTCGCTGTCGTTTGTCGGCATAGCTCTTCTATCCGCTCTGAGCCATGAGGAGACGCTTCCGTATCAAGTCCACCTTCTCATAGGTGTCCCTAACCAAATCCAGACCCGTAAAGGGTCTCTCTTCCACCTCCGTCCAACAAATCGGAGATCGACAAGGCCTCCCATATAGTGCCTCATAGGGTGCCATCTATATGCTCGCCTAATAACTATTGTTGTACAGGAACTCCACTAAGGGTAAGTGCTCTTCCCAGCTACCTTTGAGATCTAGGACACATGCCCATAGCATGTCCTCCAAAGTTTGGATGGTCCTCTCTGACTGACCATCATCTAGGGATAGAAAGCAGTGCTCATCATCAACCGTGTTCCCATGGCTCACTGGAAACTCTCCCAAAAATAAGCTATAAACCTGGGATCCTGATCCGATACTATAGATACAGGTACCCCATGCAACCGAACAATCTCCCGTATGTATAACTTGCAGAATTCCTCCAATGTGAAGGTCATTCGCACTGCCAAAAAGTGTGCCGACTTCGTTAGCCGGTCCCTTATCACCCACACTACATCATTACCCCCGAGATGTTCGTGGCAAATGAGTCACCAAAATCCATCGTGACATGCTCCCACTTTCACTCAGCTACCTCCAAAGGCTGGAGTAACCCTGCTGGTCTCTGGTGTTCAACTTTTACCTGTTAACACGTTAGACATCGGCTAACAAAATTCCCAACGTCTTTCTTCATCCCACTCCAATAATATTAGTGACGAAGATCCTGATACATCTTCGTGCCACCTAGATGCATAGCAAATTGGGAACAATGAAACTCTCTAAGAATCTCCTCTCTGAGTTCCATAGATTGGAGAACCACAATCCTTCCCCTAAATCGAAGACTACCATCCGAGTAAATGACCCAACCCTCGTCACCTGTACCTAACCGTACTCGATCCCTGATGAATGATAACTCTGTATCCTATCCCTGGGACTCAATCACTCTACTTAGTAGGGAAGTTGTAGCCATTAAACTCCCCAAAGTACCCTGAGCCTGCCCCATGTAATGCAGCCCGAACTGTCCCACAGTCTCGAGCATCTGCCCCTCCAGGGAAACCACACTAGCCAAGACTCTGCGTGACTTTCGGCTGAGTGCATCAGTCACCACATTTGCCTTACCGGGATGGTAATGCAAAGTGAGGTCATAATCCTCCAGAAACTCCATCCACCTACGTTGCCTCATATTGAGGTCCTGCTGTGTAAAGATGTACTTCAGACTTTTATGGTCCGAAAACACCTCAAACTGCTCACCGTATAAATAGTGGCGCCAAGCCTTCAAGGCAAAGACAATGGCTGCCAACTCCACGTCGTGTGTGGGGTAATTCTACTCGTGATTCTTTAACTGTCGAGAACCATAAGCCACCACCCTCCTAGACTGCATCAACACACAACCGAGTCTGTCCTTCAAGGCATCACAATACACTGTGTACCTCTGTCCCCCTTCTGAAACTATGAAAATAGGAGCTGATGTAAGCCTCCTCTTCAACTCCTGGAATGCCTTCTCACACAAGTCATTTCACTCAAACTTGACCTCTTTCTAGGTTAATCTTGTCATAGGTGTAGCTAGTCGGGAGAAGTCCTCAATGAACCTCCTGTAGTACCCCGCCAATCCCAAGAAACTGCGTATCTTGAAGACTGACTTCGGCCTCTCCCAATTCATAACTACTTCAACCTTCTTCGGATCCATGAATACACTCGAAGCCGACACTACATGTCCCAAAAATTTCACCTCCGTAAGCCAAAATTAACACTTGTTGAACTTGGCGTACAGTTGATGATCTCTCAAGGTCTAAAGAACAATCCTCAAGTAACTCTCATGCTCCTCCTTAGACTTGGACTAGATCAAGATGTCATCAATAAAGACTACAACAAACTGATCTAAGTAGGGTTGAAACACCCTATGCATGAGATCCATGAATGTCGCTGGAGCATTCATTAATCCGAATGGCATGATTGTGAACTCGAAATGCCCATATCGCGTTCTGAATGCCGTCTTAGAGATATCTTCCTCCCTAACTCTCAACATATGGTAACCCGTGTGAAGATCTATCTTGGAGTAGACTCACGCCCCTTTCAACTGATCAAATAAGTCATCGATCCTCGGTAAAGGGTACCTATTCTTGATAGTAACCTGATTCAACAGTCGATAATCTATACACAATCAAAAGGTCTTGTCCTTCTTCTTGGCAAACAATACTGGAGCACCCCAAGGTGAGGTGCTCGGCCTAATAAAACCCCTGTCTAACAAGTCTTGCAATTGGACCTTAAGTTCTTGTAACTCAGCAAGCGCCATCCTATGTGGAGTCATAGAAATGGGCGATGTACTAGGATGTAACTTAATGGTGAAGTTCACATCCCTATGTGGAGGTAATCTCACTAGTTCATCTGGAAAAATATCCTGATACTCACAAACCACCCGAGGTAGACCCAACTCCTGTCTCACCTCATCCTCCAAAGTAAGGCTCGTAAGCCAACTCACCAACTGCCCGTGCCATCGAGAATCGTACACTGCTTGGGGTAAGGCATCATGTTTTTTCCCCTGGAACTTGAAACAAACCCCCTCTGGAGTAAAAGCATTGACCCTCTTACGATCACAATCAATAACAACACAGTGTGCTGTCAACCAGTCCATACCAAGGATAACATCAAACTCTGACATGTCCATAACCCTAAGGTCCACGGTGAGTAGAATCCCTGAAATCTCTAGCTCACAACCCCGACATATCTTATTAACTCTCACCGTAGCTCCTAGGGGAGAACTCACATGCAATGGCTCTTCCAAGGTCTCAACCTCTAAGCCCAAGTCTTTCACACAAGATGCAGCAATAAAAGAATGCGATGCACCAGAATCAAACAATACTCTAGCCCATAAATGAGAGAGTAAAAATGTACCTTATATCATCGACGGATCTGCCAGCTCAGCTTGTGGTATCATGGCATAGACACGCCCCTCGGTCCTCGAAGTACTGGCTTGTGAGCCTTGTCCCCAACCTCGACCCATGCTCTGGCCCATCTGGCCTGCTTGCGGAGTCCCCGCGCATGAAGTACTAGGGCCTTGTGCAATGCCCTAGTACTGATAATGGCTCCCCTAGCCCATGGTAGGGAAGGGATGAATAAAGTGTGTAGATGAGTACCCCACTGAAGACTAGGACTGGGATCCTTATCGTTGCGGACAATCTTTCCTCATGTGGCCCCGCTGATGACACCGATAGCAAGTCTTTTGACCTGCCTGATACGTAGTCCTGAAGTTTCTCCTGCCTCGGGAGGACTGGCCTTAGCCTTGGCTTTGGCCTTGATAGCCATGGCCCTTTCCCTAAAACCCTTGTGGAGCAGAAGTCCTCTGCTTCTTCCCCAAACTAGAAAAAAATGATTGACCCTCCTTATTCTTATCTTTCACACCCGTCTCTCTAATGTTCCGTGTATCATCCACCTCTCTTTCAATGGCCATTGCTGTGGCAACCATCAAGTCCAAGTCTTGCAGAAAAAGACCCATAATCTTGCCTCAAATGGACAACTTCAAACCTCACTTTGGCCATATCTGTGGCCACATAATCATCAGCAAAACGTGCTAATTCCGCGAACTTAGCCACGTATTCCATCACTGAAATCGTTCCTTGTCTAAGGTCTAGGAACTCCCGAGCCTTTGCATGTCTAGCAACTGCGGGGAAATATTTGCTCATAAAGAGCTCCTTGTACTCTGCCCAAGTCATGGTCTCCAAATTCCTTGAGTCCTTGACCCAATCCCACCACACTTAGGATTCTCCCTCTAGTTGAAAAGTAGCTAGCGTTATCTTCATGGCATCAAAGGTAATCTCTATAGCCCTCAAGATTTTTTCCACTTGTCGGAACCAATGGTCAGCCACCATAGGATCCGCCCCTCCCAGAAAGATCGGAGGATTGTGTGCCTTGAATTTCTAGAGGTGATTTGAACCTCCTTGACTCCCACTTGCACCTGTTTGTGCAATAGTAGTGATCGTAGCACTAGCTTGTGCAATGGTAGCCGCCACCGCACCAATAGCCTCCATGAAGGCTTGTTGGTCAAAGATCGGTGGTAGTGGTTGGTTGTTCTGTCTACCCTGATGTCCCCTTCCTCTAGTTGCCATCTACACATATATAAGATAGCAATAGATTATTTAGTTGCCATCTACACACACATAAGATAGCAATAGATCAATTACTTAATATCCCAAGTTAGGGATCAAGTATTTAAACTTGGAGATTTTTCCTCCCTGTTTCACTAGTAGTGCATGTGCAACTATATGTTTTCTGACCCTAGTGTTTCTCTTTTCCATATGTCTTTTACCATGCATACAATTCACATAAGACATAGCACATAATCATACAGCAAAATTTAGCACATGGCATGAAATGCACATTGAATGTAATGGTTTAAAACCATGCCCATCAAGCCCTAGGTAAATCGTATACCTATGCCCTGATACCAAGCTAAGACACCCCAAAAATTCGGGGGTCCATTGATCACCCATTAACCCGCGGAATGTCTGTAGATATTGTGTAATTCAATATCACTATGTGATGTCCCATTTACAAGGGTCCTTAAATTAAAGAAATTCGAGCAGAGTCTCCTTTATACTTAGAGCTCTACCCAACACACAACCTATGCAATATACACTAACATGACCCATCTGAGGTCCAATATAACACAATGACCACACCGGGTCCATTTATAAGTAAAACTTGATCACATCGGGTCCATTTATCCATACTCAAATAACAGATGCATCGTTATATTAAAACAACTCATATAAACTCAGTTACAATTCTTTTACACATTACATGCCCAAAACATAGTTTTACATAAACCAAGATTAAAGGCCACAATTCGGCCTCTCTTCACCCTTGAGGATCCAAGTGAGGTCCGTCCTTTGTGTGTATCCAAAACCTGAAATATTTTCCCGTATAGGGTGAGCCACGCTTAGTAGAGTAATTCGTACAGAGGCTACTCTCCACCTAAGTGCACATGCAACGCTCACATACAATATTTCATATTCACATCAACATTCCAAGTAAGAATATGCATTAAATGTTGGAATTTACCATGTCATGCCATGAAATGAGATGAGACTCACTTATGCAAATCAACCCGAGCCCTTCCTAGCTCCTCAACACATACAAGTGCCAATGTGTATGAAATTGTCATTTATGTTGCACATCAAATGACTTTTACCAACCTAGGGTCTTTGTATGGGGTGGATGTTCATGGGCTTACACCAAGGGTCTCCAACCTACTCGGAATTTATGAACTTCCACTAAGGGCTCCGCGTACACCCACACACTTCATGGGCCAAGCCAAGAGAGTGCGTATCCCAATCACCGGGCCTTGCACCAGAGGGATCTTCTAGTTCTCCTTGCTAACCCCAACCCTAATCACCATGCAACTTGTGCGACTCGGCCAACTCTTCGACCAAGCTTAATGGTGTCCACTCGTCATCCACCAAGTGTGGTGTTGACGACAACCATGCACACACCCACATGATGCGATGTTACCGTGCATATGTAATATAATGTCTCATTACACAATTATAACATATTCAATATGCTATGAAAGACAAATGAACAATATCAATACATTTTACATATCCCATGGCAAAATTATATCATAAGCATATAATTCCCATAATTCTCCACAATATCAATATAACACAAACATGTATATACATGGACAATTTTCATATCACAATTCCAAAACACAATTCCAAGCATGTTATCACAACTTTTATGTCAATAACACACTTAATCACAAAGGTGCAATATACCATATAACCGCACATGTACTAGCCCACATAATGACCCTTATATAAGCGCCACAAAATAGCCCTTATATAGGTCACCAAAATAGCCCCTATATAGGCCATAAAAATAGCCCCAAATTCAGCCACAAAAAAGGCATCAAAACAGCCCCAAAACAGGCCATTCAACAGTCCCAAAATAGTCCGTATAATGGCCCCTAACATAGCCCCAAAACAGGCTATTTAATAGCCCCTAAAACAGTCCATGTTTGGTCACATAACAGTCCACATTTCAGCCACATAGCAGTCCATATTTCAGACACAAAACAGTCCATATTTTATCCACATAACAGTCCATATTTCAGCCACAAAACATGCTATAAAACAGGCTCAATTTCAGCCACAAAACAGGCCATAAAATAGTCTCAAATTCAGTCCAAAAAACAACCACATAGCAGTCCATATTTTAACCCAAAATGGTCCATCATTTCAACCCCAAAACAGTCCATAACAGTCCATAGTTTTAGCCCCTAAACTGGCCCTAAAACAGCCCAAAAGGAGAGGAATAAAACCAAAGTAGGAAGGACCCTACCTCAATAGAAGTGTAGAGAACTTCTATAACACCAAAACAACCTCAAAGCTTTGATTTTTCCCAAAGTCTCCTCTTGGATCTTCAGTGAAACCCACTCTTTTTTGTACGTATGCGTAGCCTTCATCGAGGAGATGAACTTTAGCTCTTGGTCCGAGCCACGAAACTCCGCGACTCCGAGAAAGAAGATTGGATTTTCTCTTTTTCTTTCTCTACTTCAGCTCCAACATTGCCCACTAGTTTTCAGCAGAAAAAGATCTGAAAAAAAATCAGGTTTTAAACCCCTATTTATAATTTTAAAGACTTGGCCCGAGTCGCACCACGTGTCCCCCACTTGTTCGGGTCCATTTTTACCCCGAAATGATTAAATTTTGCTCTGGTTCAAGTTCAAAATATTTTATATGAACTTTCTTTAAATTATAATAAAATTTTAGAATTTTTTATTTTTTTGTGGGCAATTTTGAGGTCACCCAACACCCGTCCGTCGCCTCAAAAAATGTAAAAAAATTGACTATCTCAAAATTTGACAAAATTTGACAGGGTAACTAGATTTCTCAAGACGATTCCAACGGTGAGGTCCGTTTTGTCATACAAGCTCTAAAAAAATTCAGGTTTATAACTCACACCATAGTAGTAATTACTATTTTGCCCTTTTTCATAAAAAAATTAAATTTTTTTGGGTTTTACTGCTTATGCACGGGGGAAACACATCCATAAACATGAGTGTGGGTGTGTGGGTGCATGGTTGAATCAAACACCACATTTGGTGATTGATGAGTGGGCTCAGAAAAGTTGGACTGAAGATCCGACTGAGTCTCATGAATGCATGAAAGGAAAAATTAGGTCAGGTTAGCAAGAAGGGCTAGACTATCTCTCGGGTGAGAGGCCCAGTAATTGGATATGCACTCCGTTGGTATAAGAGCGTATGAAGTGTGTCAGTGTATACGGAACCATTGGTGGAAGTCCATGAATTTCGTATTGGTTGGGTGCCGTTGGTGTAAGTCCATAAATATCCACCCCAAATAAAGACCCGGAGATTTTAAATAGCCATTTAGAGGATAATATAAATGGTGGGAGCTGGAAGGGCTCGGTTTTATATGCATTGGCATTTGTATGCATTGAGGAGCTGTGAAAGGCTCGAGGTTAAAATGCGGGAGTGAATCTCATTTCTTTCATGGCATGGCATGGTAAATTCCAATATGGAATACATATAATGATAACATGATTATATAATTGTTGATTGTTGCATGTATACATTCATATGCACTTAGGTGGGGAGTAGCCCTTGTAGGAAGTATTCTACTAGGCGTTGGTTCATCCTATACGAGAACACATTTCAGGTACGGGGCATATTCTGGTGGATGACACATATTCGGGGCCTCGAGAATGAAGAAAAGCCAGTTTGTGGCTTTTGAAAATAAGTTTTGTATAAAGACTTAGGTTTAATTCCATTTTGACGTGTAAATGTATGGAATGTGTTGTAATAGACTTGGATGAATCATGTATAATGTAGAAAATATCTTTTATACATGTTTGGGATGAATTTGGAAAGGTTTGGATTGGATTGGAAATCAAAAATAGATGAAACAGAAAAAAATGGGCTTAGCATACCGGTATGGTGACGTCCATTAAGCCATGCTTACCAATACGCGTACCGGTACACTTTGGCAGATTTTGAAATTTTTTTTATTTTTCTTCTAGGGTTTTGGGTTATGCATTAGTTCCAATGATACAAATGGACCTTAAATGAGATATATTGGGGTACATTGAACCTCAATAGGAATAAATGACTAATGAAACACGGGTGTTATGTGTGAGTTTAGAATTCCGGTAATGAGATAATATTAGCGTGATGTCGAATCCAATGGCACTCATGGACATTTTTGCGGATTGACAGATGGTTAACGGGACCCACGATTTTAGGGGCATCACACTTTTAACAATAAAGAAATCTATTTGTGCTTTTAAGACTAAGTTTAAACAAAAATATTAAGATAGTACACAACTAAAATATGAAAATCCCTTGTGATCATATTAAGACTATTCTTGCAAGGCATGAGAATAAAAATGTAATTTAGTTGTGAATCATATAAATTATTAATTCCTAACTTAACAACATGAGTTTCAAAATCAATATAAACAAACTTAAACACACATTAGTTCAACATCACAAACGGGTTTAAAACATAAACAGGTTCAAAACATAAATAAGTTCAAAACATAAAAATTATACTTATTTATAATTATGTACAATTCTTCCAAAAATCATATATCATTTTGATCATACTGATTCAGAGTCTAACCTGTCCGGATCAATATTACCAGTGACACGATTAACGTCATTTCTTACGTATCTTTTTAATGCTGAAATAGAATAGGATGGAATCTCAGGATACTCCTTACTCTGCCCATACCTAATCTACCCGAGACGATCTAACACTCAACCTGAAATTGGTTCGGTACACTAATTATATTGTCTTAAAATATAGTAAACGACCACATCTTACATAACCACCGAGACGNCAGCTCCACAAATCGATACATTTTTTTGGACTTGCACCGTAAGAAGTGTATAAAACCAGTAGCAGGGCCTTGCACCCGAGGATGTGTCTAGCCCTTCTTGCTATGCTAGTGATTATACTAAAGGAGCTGTCTTAGGCCAAAGAAAAGATAAACGACCANCTAACCTGTCCGGATCAATATTACCAGTGACACGATTAACGTCATTTCTTACGTATCTTTTTAATGCTGAAATAGAATAGGATGGAATCTCAGGATACTCCTTACTCTGCCCATACCTAATCTACCCGAGACGATCTAACACTCAACCTGAAATTGGTTCGGTACACTAATTATATTGTCTTAAAATATAGTAAACGACCACATCTTACATAACCACCGAGACGATCGGCTCTTCGATTTTTAGCAAGTGTACTGGTACCACATAGGGGTCTTGGTTGACTTTTAAAATTTTATAAATTTCTATCTTTTCTGGATTTTTTACATCATTAATGCATGGATATCTTTTGGAAGATGATGCAGTATAATTACACTTAATCAAAATAGTTTTTCATCCATTGTACATAACATATAATTTTTTTTTTACTGACTCGCTATCCGATTCTTTAACGTCTGTCAGTCAGAAAGATTATGATGCCCCTAAATCTGGGGGTCCCGTTGACCATCGATCAACCCATGAAAATACCCATGATTGTGGCATAACCCGACATCGCGTTTATCACATCCCTATAACTGGGATTACAACTCATACGAGGATCCGTGTTTCCTTTAATCATTTAGTCCCATCGAGGTTCAATATACCCCCAACGTATCTCTTTTAAGATCCATTTATGTCATTGGAACCAAAGAACACATACCCCAAAAGCATGGCAATGCATTCTTTAATTTTCAGATTTTTGGAAGAGCTACCGGTAAGTGTTTGTTAGACCTACTGGTAGAAGTTCTACCTGTAAGCTACCGGTAGCTTTTTCCTACTAGGCAAGTACTACCTATTAGCTACTGGTAGTTGTTGCCTACTAGACAAGTACTACCTATTAGCTACCGGTAGTTGTTGTCCAGAATTTTATGTTTCATAAGTTTTCGATTTCCAATCCAATCAAAACCCGTCCAAATTCATCCTAAACATGTATAAAGATATTTTCTACATTATACATGATTCATACAAGTCTATTACAACCCATTCCATACAATTTACATGTCAAAATGGAATTAAATCAAAAGCTATACATAAAACTTGGTTCAAGTGCCACAACCCAGCTCTTCTTCAACCTCGAGGCCCCGAATGTGTGTCATCCACCGGAATATGCCCCATACCTGAAATGTTTACCGTATAGGGTGAGCCAACGCCCAGTAAAATGTTTCCTACAAGGGCTACTCTTCACCTAAGTGCATATAAATGCATACATGCAACAACACAAAACCAATATCCATTCCAATGCAAGAATATGCAATTCATGTTGGAATCTATCATGTCATGCCATTAATTGAGCGGAGAATTACTCACGCACATCAACCCATGCCTTCACCGACTCTCACCACACTATGCAATGCAAGTGTAAAACCTTTATCATTAATGAAATACATCCAATGATCATTTTTTAAACACCAACTATATATTCATAAAACCACTTCATTCATGGATGTTTCCCATCAAATGAAATCATTATATAATAAAACCATGTGTCTTTGTTTGGGTAGCGGACTTTTGGTGTCGCACCACCAGCTCCACAAATCGATACATTTTTTTGGACTTGCACCGTAAGAAGTGTATAAAACCAGTAGCAGGGCCTTGCACCCGAGGATGTGTCTAGCCCTTCTTGCTATGCTAGTGATTATACTAAAGGAGCTGTCTTAGGCCAAAGAAAAGATAAACGACCATATGTGATTTAAAATGCAAGCAAAACTGTAAATGATGCATAAATGAATTACCATAAAAAAAAGTTACTTGCTGTAGTGTTTCCTTTACAAATAAATATTTTTGTGTTTACTGATCATACAGCCTTGAAATATCTACTTACAAAGAAAGATGCTAAGCCAATCTCTTACGATGGATCATATTGCTTCATGAATTTGATCTCATTATCAAAGACCAGAAAGGAGTTGAAAATATGGTAGCTGATTATTTATTAAGGTTGAATTATAATACAATAGAGGATTCAATACCAACTAAAAAACCATTCCATGATGAGCAATTATTTGCAATAATAGAGACACCGTGGTACACAAATATAGCTAATTATTTAGCAACATGTATCATTCCTCTTCATTATACTTGGACCGATAAGTAGAAATTTTTAAGAGAGGTATGTAATTTCTTTTGCGAAGATCCCTATCTATTTAAATATTGTAAAAACCAGATAATAAAGCATTGCATACCCAATCATGAAATATGTCAGGTTATCCCTATATATTTAAATATTGTAAAGATCAGATAAAAAGGCGTTGCATAATCAATCAAGAAATATGTTAGGTTATTTCTTTTTCCCATTCTAAAGCCTATGGTGGACATTTTTCTTCAAATAAAAACGATGCTAAAACTCTACAGCGTAGATTTTATTGGCCCACTCAATTTAAGGATGTACATTTTTTTGTCTAAATTGTGACCAATGTCAAAGGATGAAAAATATTTCAAAAAGAAATATAATGCCTTCAAATTCTATTTTGATTATTGAAATTTTTGATTATAGGGGCATTGATTTCTTGAGACCATTTTCCTCATCCTTTGGACATTTGTACCCCCGGGTGGTGGACCAGAGCAGAGTCTGGCCCTCGGGTAAGATCTGAGCTGTAGTCCGGATTCAGTTAGTGTTTCGTGGAAATAGAACTTTAACATTTTTTTTTTATAGTTAAAAAANATCAAAAGCTATACATAAAACTTGGTTCAAGTGCCACAACCCAGCTCTTCTTCAACCTCGAGGCCCCGAATGTGTGTCATCCACCGGAATATGCCCCATACCTGAAATGTTTACCGTATAGGGTGAGCCAACGCCCAGTAAAATGTTTCCTACAAGGGCTACTCTTCACCTAAGTGCATATAAATGCATACATGCAACAACACAAAACCAATATCCATTCCAATGCAAGAATATGCAATTCATGTTGGAATCTATCATGTCATGCCATTAATTGAGCGGAGAATTACTCACGCACATCAACCCATGCCTTCACCGACTCTCACCACACTATGCAATGCAAGTGTAAAACCTTTATCATTAATGAAATACATCCAATGATCATTTTTTAAACACCAACTATATATTCATAAAACCACTTCATTCATGGATGTTTCCCATCAAATGAAATCATTATATAATAAAACCATGTGTCTTTGTTTGGGTAGCGGACTTTTGGTGTCGCACCACCAGCTCCACAAATCGATACATTTTTTTGGACTTGCACCGTAAGAAGTGTATAAAACCAGTAGCAGGGCCTTGCACCCGAGGATGTGTCTAGCCCTTCTTGCTATGCTAGTGATTATACTAAAGGAGCTGTCTTAGGCCAAAGAAAAGATAAACGACCATATGTGATTTAAAATGCAAGCAAAACTGTAAATGATGCATAAATGAATTACCATAAAAAAAAGTTACTTGCTGTAGTGTTTCCTTTACAAATAAATATTTTTGTGTTTACTGATCATACAGCCTTGAAATATCTACTTACAAAGAAAGATGCTAAGCCAATCTCTTACGATGGATCATATTGCTTCATGAATTTGATCTCATTATCAAAGACCAGAAAGGAGTTGAAAATATGGTAGCTGATTATTTATTAAGGTTGAATTATAATACAATAGAGGATTCAATACCAACTAAAAAACCATTCCATGATGAGCAATTATTTGCAATAATAGAGACACCGTGGTACACAAATATAGCTAATTATTTAGCAACATGTATCATTCCTCTTCATTATACTTGGACCGATAAGTAGAAATTTTTAAGAGAGGTATGTAATTTCTTTTGCGAAGATCCCTATCTATTTAAATATTGTAAAAACCAGATAATAAAGCATTGCATACCCAATCATGAAATATGTCAGGTTATCCCTATATATTTAAATATTGTAAAGATCAGATAAAAAGGCGTTGCATAATCAATCAAGAAATATGTTAGGTTATTTCTTTTTCCCATTCTAAAGCCTATGGTGGACATTTTTCTTCAAATAAAAACGATGCTAAAACTCTACAGCGTAGATTTTATTGGCCCACTCAATTTAAGGATGTACATTTTTTTGTCTAAATTGTGACCAATGTCAAAGGATGAAAAATATTTCAAAAAGAAATATAATGCCTTCAAATTCTATTTTGATTATTGAAATTTTTGATTATAGGGGCATTGATTTCTTGAGACCATTTTCCTCATCCTTTGGACATTTGTACCCCCGGGTGGTGGACCAGAGCAGAGTCTGGCCCTCGGGTAAGATCTGAGCTGTAGTCCGGATTCAGTTAGTGTTTCGTGGAAATAGAACTTTAACATTTTTTTTTTATAGTTAAAAAAATTTATTTTTTTATAGTTATAAATAGATCAAACATAAGCTGAATAAATTTTTACACAACAATAATTATAAAATTTAAAGCATGACACAACACGACTTAATGCCAACCAATATAATTGGCTCTAACAAAGATGTTTTGGGCTTTGGTAGTTGGTCATTGCGTCTCGTTTAGAATTTCAATATGCTTTATTATATATGTTATAGAGTAATATATTAAACTATATTAAAATTGACTAAATTAATTCCTAATTACAGTAAGATTCCAATANTTAATTGAGCGGAGAATTACTCACGCACATCAACCCATGCCTTCACCGACTCTCACCACACTATGCAATGCAAGTGTAAAACCTTTATCATTAATGAAATACATCCAATGATCATTTTTTAAACACCAACTATATATTCATAAAACCACTTCATTCATGGATGTTTCCCATCAAATGAAATCATTATATAATAAAACCATGTGTCTTTGTTTGGGTAGCGGACNTTTATGTCATGTAAACGTGTGACTCTGTCGGACCTTGGTCCAACGATACCGAGCCCACTTATCACCCACCAACTTGGTGTTTGATATCAACCATGCACTCACACCCATGAAATGCGATCTGTTCCCGTGCATATGCGACGTAATGAATGTCATGAGCCAAATTAAACACATATCATGTCCCATATGTAATGGATGTCATATGGACAAATTAAACCGCACAGCTTAACATGTGTCATGAAAATTTATATTGTAAGCATATAAATTCCATAAATCAATAAAATGTCAATATCTCAATGAGCACATACTAAAATTTCTTTCCAACACATTTTCTAAGCATGTTATACAACATTATGTCATAACAACTTGATTCACACATAGGCATTTTGGCAAACACCTTCAAGGCAACAATTCATGTTATCACACAAGAGTTTCCACCTCATTCACAAAGCATAATATATAACATATAACATGCCCAAAATATCAAATTCCAAGGAAATCACACAAGTAATTTCCTATGCCAACGTAATTAGGAATTGGTCTCGGCCAAATTCCATACCCATTTCCTCACTTTCATAACCATGGTGAATGACCTAGGTTATTTCATACCCTTACCCCATTCCAAATACACCCTAGGTAAGAAAGTGAACCAAAGTAGGAGAAATCCTACCTCTTGGAGCGTATAAAAAAGAGTAGAAGCCTCAAGACACTCTTCTAGCCCCTTAAAACCTTGATTTCCCCAAAATCTCCCTCTAGGATCTTCGATGAAACTCTTCATTCTTGGTACGTACGCGTAGCCCTCGTCGTGTAGATGAAGTTTAGTTTTTGGTCCAAGCGATTCCGACCGACGGAACACCTTGGATCGTAGAAGAAAGGTACAAAAATTAATTTTTCCCTCTTCTCTCTCTTTTCTCTCTTTAACGTCTGAAGCAGCCGGCCAAATGGGTGAGAAAAATATCTGATTTTTCAGATATTAACCCCTATTTATACTTTTAATTGTGCGGTCCACATTGTTCCACTCGTTTATCACTTTCGGGTCCGTTTTTAACCCAGAACGACTTAATTAAATCCCGGTTTCAGTTCAAATAAATTTTATTTGAACTTTTATTCAATTATAAGAAAATTTTATAATTTCTTTTTTTGGAGATGTTTAAAAGTTCATTTGTCATCCAATTGTCTCAAAAAATGTGCAAAATCTAACTATCTCGAAATTTGACGAAAATTGACGTGGTAACTCAATTTTGCGATACAAATCCAACGGTGAGGTCCATTACGTCATCCGAGCTCTATAGAAATATGTATTTTAATCCCGCATAATAGTGATAAATTACTATTTTGCCCTTTATCTGAAAAAGTCCAAATTTTCTCAGGTTTTACAAAGACAAATAAGTTTATATAAAAAAAACTTAAAACACTAAACTCAAATATAAGTAAATTCACACCTAAGTAAATTTACATGTAAGTAAATTTACACTCATACCTCCCTAACTTAAATTAAACATTGTTTTAACTGTATAAAATATTGAAAATAAAGTCATGCTAATCAAGTGTGAAAGTAAGATATATCCATAGTACAAAACCTAATTTGTAAAACAAACAAAGAACCCATACAAAAGAAATGAAAACATTCAAGAGAAATTATAACTACTATATACAAGAAGTGCATAGGGGATTGATCAATCAGGCTTAAGTTCCCAAGGAGAGTTTCTTACATTCCCTGATACTTCCAGCGAAAAGTTTAACAAATCAGCAAAAAATTGCAAATCAGGATCTCTACTATCAACAACAAAATTAATCGAACAGACTTGTAGAGGGTGAAAATAAAAAGAGGAGTTAACTTTCTCCTCTATAATCTCATTAATTTCATCTACCTCTCAAATTTTTTCTTCCTCTCTAGGTTGTTTTGCATTGTTAAAAATATTTAATTCCAAGGTCATGTTTCCAAATGAAAGTTTCATGATTCCATTTCTACAATTAATCAAAGCATTTGATGTAGCTAGGAACGGTCGACCTAGAATAACTGGGATATATGTAGATTCATGAACAATTGGTTGGGCATCTATAACAATAAAATCTACTAGAAAATAGAATTGATCAACTTGGATGATAACATCTTCCACAATCCCTCGTGGAGTTTTTATTGATCGGTCTGCTAATTGAAGTGTGACATTGGTAGGTTTAAGCTCACTTAATCCCAGTTGTGTATACACTGAATATGACATTAAATTATAGCTAGCTCCAAGATCTAGCAAAGATTCTTCAATTCAAAAATTTCCAATGATCGAATATTTTGAACTACTTATTGTTCTCTAGGTTGTTCTTCCCTAGGTACATTTCTAGCCATACTAAATTCAAATGATTCTTATGTAGATGAAGATGATAAAGATGAAGGAGATGACTAATTTATAGATCCTACGGATGAATGAACAGACATAACCTATTTTAAAAGAAAACACACTTTATATATATAATACAAATAAACAACTTTTGTATTTTATTTGATTTCAAATTACCATAACTCCTCGGCAACGGCGCAAAAAATTTGATTTACACTTTTTAGTGATCGGATTAATATTATACACCCAAGTATAAGTGGTCTAACTATAGTTTTCTCGGTTTTAAGTCCAAGTACCGATCCCACGAAAATTTTTAATAATTTGGAAATGAAATAAAATAGTTAAGTTGCTAATTCGAATATGACAACATGTGATAACTTGTGATGTGAACTTAGATTGATAACTAGTCTAAGTAAACGTTTATGTGCAGATAGAGTAAGACAATAATAAAAAGTATCCATCAGTTCAAGAATCCTATATGCGTTATATTGGTTAAATATTGGAAATGCTACCTTATAGCAATTAACTTCCATGTTACTAGCAAGTCAATTGGTAGGTCTGATGTATATAAACCATTACACAGCAACGTCTTAGGATAACTGGTGGTATCCATGACAACTGATTAATCCATGCAAACCAGAAGGACTAGCCATTCATAAGGAATATTTGAATTATTCATTTGTCTTCATAATAGCTGGTGTGTACATAATAAACCATAGCACAACCACTTCTTAGGTCAACTGGTGGTGTTATTCATAACACAACAACTTCTTAGGTTAGTTGGTTATAGATGTACCAAGTGATTAATCCAAGCAAACCAGAAGGACAAGCCATGTATAAGGAATACTTGAATTATTCATTTGACTCCATCTATGATACATATATACCAGTTAAACATCCTTAGCGTTCCGGTGGAGGACAAGCCATTCTGATAGAAATGTCGTGGTTGATCGACTGGGAATATTATCATTTATACCAGCTAATGATCTAAGTATTCTAGAAGGACAAGCCATTCATGAAGATCATTTAGGGTTTGTACCATGCATTATTTAACATCCTCAACGTTTCGGTGGAGGACAAACCATATCGATAAGAATGCCGTGGTTGTTTTACCGGCAGGTTGATGATGCACTAATGACATACTTCCAAGCACAATATCGAAAGTATGTACATCACTGTATCATGCATGAGGCATATAATTCATAAATTTATAAATATATAAAACATTAACATATCTAGAATTTAACCAGTATTATACATATGTTTACCTCTCACTGGAGGATATATGTAACTACTCACGCCCCATTGCTATAGACAAGCATGGAGTGCAAGAAGTTTTCATTACAACTAGAAGTAAAATACAAAATCTAAAATGTCTTTTAATTAACCTTAATCAATATATAATTTAGAACAGTTAATAAATTTGAATTAGTGTGATAAAATAACTAAAAACTAGTAATTAAAATCAATTAGGATTTGTTTGTAATTAGGGTTTTGATGCGTATTATGTTTAAAAAGTTTTAGGTTTAATGCAGAATTACCTGAGAATACATGGAGCAAAGTATGAAAGCTTGAAAACACAAAGGCTAAAGTGTAATTAAACCAAGAGGAGAGTCATCATATTGCAAGTTGCAAATCCAGCAAAGCTCTATCGTCTGGATGGTGGTAGTGGAGTCCGGATGGTCACCCTTGATGCATATCTTCATTTCCTCCATCACATGCTTCTTCAAACGGCTATAAATAGCCATGCCGTCTTCAGTCTTTAGCAGGCCAAAACCAAGAGAGAAAAGAGAATAAAAAAAGAGAAAAAGAAAGTTGCAAAACGATTCGGTCCATGATGCACTTCAATCTAAACTTTGTACTTTTACATTTCTGTCGTATCTTTCTATTCGGAGAGTTGAACTACCGACACCTTTTTTTCATAGCTGCTAATAAAGGTGATTGTGTTTCAGTTGTTCCGTGTGAAAGACATTTTAGATTCTATATTTTAATTTTAGTTATAATGAACACTGCCTACACTCCTTGCTTGTCTGTAGCAATAGGGCGTGAGTAGTTCCATATATCCTCTAGTAAGAGGTAAATATATGTATAATACTGGTTAAATTTTGAAAATGCTAATGTTTTATATATTTATATACCTATGTATTATATGATTTATGCACGATACAGTAATGTACGTACTTTCGGTATTGTGCCTGGAAATATGTCATCAGTGCATCATTAACCTGCCGGTGAAACAACCACGACATTCCTATCGGTATGGCTTGTCCACCACTAGAACACTAAGGATGTTAACTAATGCATGGTACAAAACCTAAATGATCCTTATGAATGGCTTGTCCTTCTAAGTTGTTAGGGTTTAACTTATATATATCTCAAATGAATGACCTAAGTGATTCTCATGAATGGCTTGTCCATCTGGACTACTCAGATTGTTTGATTGGTATAAAGGATAATATTGTCAATCTAACAACCACGACATTCCTATGGGTATGGTTTATCCTCCACCAGAACACTGAGGATGTTTAACTGGTATCTATATATCACAGATAAAGTCAAATGAATAATTCAAGTATTCCTCATGAATGGCTTGTCCTTCTAGTTTGTTTGGATTAATCAATTGACATATCTATAACCACCTAACCTAAGAAGTTGTTATGTTATGACTACTACCACCAGTTAACCTAAGAAGTGGTTGTGTTATGGGCTATTATGTATACACCTACTATTATGAAGGCAAATGAATAATTTAAGTATTCTTCATGAATGACTTGTCCTTCTGGTTTCCTTGGATTAATCATTTTTCATGGATACCACCAGCTAATCTAAGAAGTTGCTCTGTGATGGTTTATATATATTAGACCTACCAATTAACTTGCCAGTAAAATGGAAGTTGATTGATGTAAGGTAGCATTTTCAGTATTTAACCAATATAACGCATATGGGATCCTTGAACTGAAGGATACTTTTTATTATTGTCTTAATTTATCTACACATAACTGTTTACTTAGACTAATTATCACTCCAAGCTCACATCACAAGCTGTCACATGTTGTCCTATTTGAATTAGCAACTTAACTATTTTATTTTGTTTCCAAATTATTAAAAAAATTTGTGGGATCGATACTTGGACTTAAAACCAAGAAAACTACAATTTGACCACTTATACTTGGGTGCATAATATTAATTCGATCACTAAAAAGTGCGAATCAAGTTTTTGGCGCCGTTGCCGGGGAGTTACAGTAATTTGAAATTAAACAAAAATACAAAAGTTGTTTATCTGTATTCTATGTATATAAAGTGTGTTTTTTTCTTAAATAGTTTATGTCTGTTCACTCATCTGTAGGATTTGTAAACCAATCATCTCCTTCATCTTCATCTACTCAAGAATCCTTTGAACTAAGTATGGTTAGAAACATACCTAGGGAAGAACAACCTATAGAACAAGAGGTAGTTCAAAATGTGCGACCATTAAGAGAATATCTACATCCTAGAAGAACTAATGTCCCATCATGTTTTGCTTTTCCAACAGATGCTCCAAATATTAATATTAAACCAGGAACAATACAGTTACTACCACAATTCAATGGTCTAGAAACTGAAAACCCGTATGTCCATATGAAAGAATTTGAAGTACGTAGAACCTTGCAAGATAATTCTGAAATGGTTAGACTGAAACTATTTTCTTTTCCTTTGAAAGATAAAGAAAAATAGTGCCTTAGCATTTTAAGAGCCAATTCAATCACAAATTGGCAAACTTTGAAAGCTGAGTTCTTTAAAAAAAAATTTCTTGTGCATCATACAAATACATTAAGACGTCAAATAATGAACTTTTCTATAAAAGAAGGGAAAACTTTTTATCAATGTTAGGAAAGATTTAATGATCTTCTCCAAGCTTGTCGACATCAAAGCATTTGAAAATTGGACCATAGTTGGTTTCTTCTATGATGCTCTCCCTCCTGCAATGCGATAATTTGTTGAAATGATGGCGAAGGGGGAATTTATGAGTAAAAATCCCGAAGAAGCATTTCAATTTTTTGATGCTATTTTTAAGAGTTCCCAGATGTGGGACTCAACTTCTTCAAACTGTAAACTCCCACATTTGTATCATCAAATATGGCAACGTAATTATGTTTTTGAAATACCAATATACATAATGGAGTATGCATAAACTAAGTAGATTGTAAGAGTAGAGATAAAAATGTTAATAGTGTAGAATCGGGTAAATATTTAGTTCAAACTTAGTTTTGACTTGTAAATATATGAAACCGTTTGCAATAAAACTTATACCAACTATGTTTGATGTACAAATGTATGTTGTATAAGTTTGGGTTGGGTTTGGAATGGGTTTGAAATGAAAAATAGACGAAATAGACAAATTTGGACAGGACCTACTAGTAGTATGTTATCCAGTGGATCTGAACTACCAGTAGTCAATAGGTAGTAAATTTCTAGTAGATCCGAACTACCGATACGCAACTGGTAGTAAGTGACCAGTGGACCCGAACTATCGGCAGCTCGATACGAACTACTGGTAGATCGTTAAAAATTTGGGATTTTTATGTTTTAAAACCCCATTTTCACTCCATTTGCCCCCATTCTTTCACCCCACTCTCAACCCAAACCTCTTAGAACCCTAATATAAAGACTTAGAGAGGAAGAGAGAAAGGAAAAACAAGAGTTTTAAGGCTGATTCAAGGTCAAATCTTCTTGTCCGTCACACCAAAGCCAAGGAGAAAGGTAGGGGTTTTCTTCCATTATTATTCATTGAGACTAGTGCTTTTATATATGTATTCTTTAAGTATAAATCTTATATATATGTTATGAAATCATAATTCCTTGGTCTTTTTGCAATTATTATTATGTTTTAAACAAAGTTAGAGTTGAATACACATGAAATCTCTTTTAGTGTATTATTGCTTTCTTTTAATTTATTGCTTCTTTTACTTTAAATATTGCTTTCTTTTACTTCCATTGTTTGAGCTTCCTTCTTTCCTTAGAGGAGTGAAACTCTTCCACTTTTCTAGAGCTTACCAAAGACATGAAGGGTGAAATATGATTCACTCATTCTTTGTCGAAGATCGGCTCCTTATGTAATATGTTTTACCTTGTAATTCCTCCACTTGGGATGAGCCTCACTCACTTTTCTAGCGTTACCAAAGCCATGAAGAGTGAGTAGTTTCTCATTCAATCTTTAGTAAGAGGTGATGGACATGTATAATTATCCGAAAGTTATATTTGTGCATTTCGTTTATGTGACGCCCCTAGAACCGGGGGTCCTTTAACAACCGTTGACCACCCGTCAACACGTGGAAATACCCGTGATAGTCACATTACCAGACATCACTTCAATTACATCCCCTTTAACCAGGGTCATAATCCACACGTGTAACCCTTGTACATTTTCTCAATTAACTCAAGCGTGGTCAAAACACCATATTTTATACCCCATTATAGTCCATTTGTACCCTTGGTACCAAACAACCCATGGCCTAAAAGCATGGCAAGGTAACTTTAAAATTTTAAAATTTTGGAAAGAGTACCGGTACTCAGTACCGGAACACTTTGCCCACTAGACCTCATAGTGCCGATATGTAGTATCAATACGCTTTGCCCACTGGTCTTCGTTGTACCGATATTGTTAACTCACTGGGCCTCGTGGTATGGTACTCCTTGCCCACTTTTGCCTATTCAACCTGCTTTTCATTTCCAATTCATTCATAAGCATATCTTTTCCATCCAACTCATGTGTAATGGAGTTTTTCATGTAATACAAGGTCTACACACATTATATTACATTCAATTTCCATAAATTTACATACCAAAATAGAAATTTCATAATTGTTTTACAAAACTCAAAATAAAGCCACATTTCGGCTTCCTTCATCTTTGAGGTCCCATGCAAGGGCCTTCCTCCGGCGTATATCTCGTACCTGAAATATTTTCTCGTATAGGGTAAGCCACGTCCAATAGAGTATTTCCTACCAAGACTATTTCCCAACCTAAGTGCATATGAATGTTCATGCAACTCTTTACAACCAATAACAACCCAAACAAGAATATATTATTCAATGTTGGGATCTTAGCAATGTCATGCCATGAAATGAGAAGAAACTCAGTCATTCAACCCAACCCGAGCCCTCCCTGGCTCCTTTTCTCCCATTCAATGCCATGGCTAATCAAAACCGGTTTTCCAAGCCCCGCTATTGGCGCTACACATCCAATGACTAATTAAAAATCTCCGGGTCTTTCTTAGGGTGGGTATTTATGGACTTACACCAACGGCACCCAACTGACACAGAATTTATGGACTTCCACCAACGGTTTCATGTATACCGACACATTTTATGAGCTCTTATACCAACAGAGTGCGTCTCTGATCACCGGGTCTCTCACCCGAGGGATAGTCTAGCCCTTCTTACTAACTCTAACCCAATTCTTTTTGCATACCACAATGTGACTCAGTCAGATTTTCGATCCAACTATCCCGAACCCACCATCATCCACTTATTTGGTGTTTGATATCAACTATGCAAACGCACACCCACACTCATGGCTATGGATGTGTTTCCCCCATGCAAATGCAATGTAATGCACCATTGCTTAATCAATGTCATGCCCATATGTAAAAAATGTCATATGAGCAAAATTAAGCACATTTAAACATATTCCATGGCAATTTATATCCAAAGCATATAATTACCAATTTCATCACAATGTTGATGTATCTATATGCATAAATCAACATCTTTATACCCAATCATACATCACAAGTATGTTATCACATATTATGTGCCAATAACACACTCTATTCACAAGGCATAATAAAACACATAACATGCCCATATAACACAAATTTTGATGGGCTTACACAAGTAATTACCACATATCAATTCCATGTTAGGAATTTATTTTAGCCTATTCTATACCCATTTCATCAATTTCCATAACATAGGTAAATGACATAAGTTTTTATGACATACCCATTTCATATACCCCCCCTAGGTTGTAAATAAACCTAAGTAGAAAGGAACCCTACCTTCTGAAGCGTAAAGAATACGTAGAAGACCTTCAAGAACTTCAATCAAGCTCAAACTCTTGATTTCCTCAAGCCCCATTTTTGTAACTTCGGTAAACTTCTCAATTTTTGGTACGTAGGCGTAGCCCTTGACGAGGAGAATGACTTTCCCTCTTGACCCAAACGGATTCGACTGCTAGAATTTTGTAGATCGTAGAGAGAAATGGTGAACTTTCTCTTTTTCCCTCTCTTCTTTTCTATCGGGTAACTTCTTAGCAAAATGGGAGAAGAAATCAGATTTTTCTCCTATTTATACCCTTAGAATACTTGGCCAACAACGCGCCACACGGCCCTCTTTTCCTCGGGTCTGTTTTCATCCCAAAACGATTAAATTTCGTCCTGGTTCAAGTTTAAAATAATTTTATTTTAATTTGCCTTATATTATTTTTCAACTTTCAAATTTTTATTAAAAATCCCATTTTTGTGTCACCCGAGACTCGATCGCCTCGTAAAACGTAAAAAATCTGACTATCTCAGAATTCGATAAAATTTGACGGGATAACTAAATTTTGCAAGAAGAATGCAATAGTGAGGTCCGTTTCATCATCGGAGATTTAGAAAATTTCAAGTTTACAACCCATACCGTAGTGACAAATTATCATTTTGCCCTTTTTTCATAAAAATTTAAATTTACCTGGGTTTTACATTCTTCCCCCCTTAGAAGAATTTCATCCCCGAAATTCACACACACTTCACCGTATGCATATGCAACATTTGATATTATACTTAAAATTATAGAGTTGTACCTCCATTCTCGAACAGGAATGAATAGTTGGTACGTATAGCGTCCTCATACTCCCATGTAGCCTCCTCCACTCCTCGATGCTGCCACAGCATCTTCACTAGCCACACAGTCTTGCCTCGCAAAACCTATTTCCGGCTATCCATGATATGCACCGGTCCCTCCTCAAAGGTTCCATCCGCATCAACAATCAATTCACCCCAATCCACCACATGTATCGGATCTGGAGTATATTTTCAGAGCATAGAGACATGGAACACTGCGTGAACACCCGATAAATTTGGTGATAATACCAATCTGTAAGCCACTGTACCCACCCTCTCGAGTATTTCGAAGGGCCCGACAAATCTCGGCTACAGCTTTCCCTGTTTTCCAAATCTGACCACTTCCCTCTTAGGCATCACCTTCAAGAAGACGTGATCTCCTGCCTCAAACTCTAGAGGTCGCCGCCGTCTGTCGGCATAGCTCTTCTGTCAGCTCTAAGCCGTAAGATGACGCTTCTGTATCAAATCCACCTTCTCCGAGGTGTCTCTGATCAAATTTGGACCCATAGAGGGTCTCTCTCTTACCTCCGTCCAACATACCGGAGAACGATAAAGCCTCCCATAAAGTGCCTCATAGGGTGCCATTTGAATGCTTGTCTGATAACTGTTGTTGTAGGCAAACGCCACTAAGGATAAATGCTCGTCCAGCTACCCTTGAGATCTAGGACACATGCTTGTAGCATGTCCTCTAATATCTGGATGGTCCTCTTTGACTAACTGTCAGTCTAGGAATGAAATATTGTACTCATCATGAACTGAGTCCTCATAACCCGTTGAAAACTCTCCCAAAAATGAGTCGTAAACCTAGGATCCCGATCCAATACTATAAATATGGGCACCCCATACAACTGAACAATCTCCCGTATATACAACCTACAGAATTCCTCCAGTGTGAAGGTCATCCACACCGCCAAAAAGTGTGCTGACTTCGTAAGTCGGTCCACTACCACCCATACCACGTCTTGTCCCCGCGGTGTTCGTGGCAAGTGGGTCACAAAATTCATTGTGATATGCTCCCACTTCCACTCAGCTACTTCTAAAGGCTGGAGTAACCCAGCTGGTCTATGATGTTCAACCTTCACCTACTGACATGTGAGACATCGACTGACAAAGTCTCCAACGTCTCTCTTCATTCCGCTCCAATAATACTGAGGACGAAGATTATGGTACATCTTCATGCCACCTAGATGCACAGTAAATCAAGAGCAATGGAACTCTCTAAGAATCTCCCCTCTCAGCTCCGCAGATTGGGGAACCACAAATTTTCCCCTATACCGAAGGCTGTCATCCGTGTGAATAGTCTAACCCTCGTCACCAATACCCGCCTGCACTCGATCCCTAATGAATAATAACCCTGGGTCATGTCCCTGGAATCTGATCACTTTGCTTAGTAGGGAAGGCATAGCCACCAAACTCCCCAAAACACCCTGAGTCTGCCCCCATTAATGCAGCCCAAACTGTCCCACAGTCTTAAGCATCTGCCACTCTCGGGAAGCCTTACTAGCCACAACTCCCCGTGAATTTTGGCTGAGTGCATCAGCCACCACATTTGTCTTACCAGGATGGTAATGCAAAGTGAAGTCATAGTCCTCTAGATACTCCATCCACCTACGTTACCTCATGTTGAGGTCCCGCTGTGTGAAAATATATTTCAGACTTTTATGGTCTGAAAATACCTTTAACTACTCACCATATAGATAATGGCACCAAGTCTTCAAGGCAAAGACAATGGCCGCCAACTCCATGTCGTGCGTAGGATAATTTTGTTCGTGATTCTTTAATTGTCAAGAACAATAAGCCACCACTCTCCTAGATTGCATCAAAACACAACCTAGGCCGTCTCTGGAGGCATCACAATATACCGTGTACATCATTCCCCTCTCCAGAACTATCAAAATAGGAGCTAAAGTAAGCCTCCTCTTTAATTCCTGGAATGCTTTCTCACATGAGTCATTCCACTCAAACTTGATCTCCTTCCGGGTCAATCTCGTCATAGGTGCAGCTAATCAAGAGAAGTCCTCGATGAACCTCTTGTAATACCCTGTCAATCCCAAGAAACTACGTATCTCAAAGACTGACTTGGGCATCTCCCAACTCATGACCACCTCAACCTTCTTCGAGTCCACAAATACACTCGAAGTCGATACCACGTGTCCTAAAAACTTTATCTCCGTAGGCTAGAATTCACACTTGCTAAACTTGGCGTANAGACATCGACTGACAAAGTCTCCAACGTCTCTCTTCATTCCGCTCCAATAATACTGAGGACGAAGATTATGGTACATCTTCATGCCACCTAGATGCACAGTAAATCAAGAGCAATGGAACTCTCTAAGAATCTCCCCTCTCAGCTCCGCAGATTGGGGAACCACAAATTTTCCCCTATACCGAAGGCTGTCATCCGTGTGAATAGTCTAACCCTCGTCACCAATACCCGCCTGCACTCGATCCCTAATGAATAATAACCCTGGGTCATGTCCCTGGAATCTGATCACTTTGCTTAGTAGGGAAGGCATAGCCACCAAACTCCCCAAAACACCCTGAGTCTGCCCCCATTAATGCAGCCCAAACTGTCCCACAGTCTTAAGCATCTGCCACTCTCGGGAAGCCTTACTAGCCACAACTCCCCGTGAATTTTGGCTGAGTGCATCAGCCACCACATTTGTCTTACCAGGATGGTAATGCAAAGTGAAGTCATAGTCCTCTAGATACTCCATCCACCTACGTTACCTCATGTTGAGGTCCCGCTGTGTGAAAATATATTTCAGACTTTTATGGTCTGAAAATACCTTTAACTACTCACCATATAGATAATGGCACCAAGTCTTCAAGGCAAAGACAATGGCCGCCAACTCCATGTCGTGCGTAGGATAATTTTGTTCGTGATTCTTTAATTGTCAAGAACAATAAGCCACCACTCTCCTAGATTGCATCAAAACACAACCTAGGCCGTCTCTGGAGGCATCACAATATACCGTGTACATCATTCCCCTCTCCAGAACTATCAAAATAGGAGCTAAAGTAAGCCTCCTCTTTAATTCCTGGAATGCTTTCTCACATGAGTCATTCCACTCAAACTTGATCTCCTTCCGGGTCAATCTCGTCATAGGTGCAGCTAATCAAGAGAAGTCCTCGATGAACCTCTTGTAATACCCTGTCAATCCCAAGAAACTACGTATCTCAAAGACTGACTTGGGCATCTCCCAACTCATGACCACCTCAACCTTCTTCGAGTCCACAAATACACTCGAAGTCGATACCACGTGTCCTAAAAACTTTATCTCCGTAGGCTAGAATTCACACTTGCTAAACTTGGCGTACAATTGGTGCTCTCTCAAGGTCTAGAGAATAACCCTTAGGTGATCCTCATGCTCCTCCTCAAACTTGGAGTAGATTAGGATGTCGTCAACAAACACAACTATGAACTGATCTAGATAGGGTTGAAACACCTTATGCATGAGATCCATGAATGCCATTGGGGCATTCGTCAATCCAAATGGCATCACAATGAACTCGAAATGCTCGTAACACGTTCTAAACGTCGTCTTAGGGATATCTACCTCCCTAATCCTCAACTGATGGTAGTTGGTGTGAAGCTCTATCTTGGAGTAGACCCCCGCTCCCCTCAGCTAATCAAACAGATCATCTATCCTCGACAAAGGGTACCTATTCTTGATAGTGATCCGATTCAACTGCTGATAATCTATGCATAGTCAAAGGGTTTTGTTCCTTCTTCTCGACAAACAACACCAGAGCACCCCAAGGTGAAGTATTTGGTCTAATAAAACACTTGTCCAACAATTCAACTGACACCATCCTATGTGGAGCCATAGAAATCGGTGATGTACCAGGATACAACTCAATGCTAAAGTCTACATCGCTATGGGGAGGTAATTCTAGTAGTTTGTCCAAAAAAATATCCTCATACTCACACACAACTCAAGGTAAACCCAACTCTTGTCTCACCTCGTCCTCCAAGGTAAGGCTCGCAAGCCAATCCATCAACTGCCGATGCCAACGGGAGTCATACATGGATTGGGGCAAAGCTTCATATTTTTCCCTCTGAAACTTAAAACAAACACCGCCCACTGTGTAAGCAATTACCCTCTTTTGATTACAGTCAATGATGACCCAATCTGCAGCCAATCAATCCATCCTGAGAATAACAGCGAACTCCAACATGTCTATGACCCTAAGGTCCACAGTGAGTAGAATCCTTGATATCTCTAACTCACAACCCTAATATATCTTGTCAATACATACCCTAGCTCCTAGGGGTGAATTTACATACAATGGTTCTTCCAAGGTATCAACCTCTAAGCCCAGGTCCCTCACACATGATGCAGATATGAATGAATGAGATGCACCAAAGTCAAATAACACCCTTGCCCATAAGCAAGAGAGTAGAAATGTACCCTATTTAACTGACTGATCCACTGGCTCAGTCCGAGGTGTGATGGCATAGACACGCCCCTGGGTCCCCGAAGTCCCAGCCTACATGCCTTGTCCTCGGCCTTGACCCATGCCCTGGCCCATCTAGCCTGATTGTGGGGTCCCCGCTCATGAAGTGGTAGGGGCCTGAGTAGCACCTTGGAACTGGTACTGGTACTGGCTTCCTTAACCCATGGTAGGGTAGGGAGGAATAAAAGATGCATGTGCATGTCCGACTGACAACTAGGACTGAGATGACCCGTAACCTTGGGATCCTTGCCTCTAAGGATAATCCCGCTTCATATGACCCCGCTGGTGGCAATGGAAACATGTCCGTTGACCAACCTGATAAGTTGTCCTGGGGTTTCCCCCGCCTTGGAAAAATTGACCTTAGCCTTGGCCCTGATGGTTATGGTCCTATCCCTATATAGCAGATGTCCTCTATCTCTTTTTTTAAGTAGAAGAAAAGGATTGGCCCTCCTTCTTCGTGTCCTTGGCACCATGTTCCTAAATTTTCTATGCGTCCTCAACTTCTCTCTCAATGGTCATAGCTGTCGTGACCATCAAATCCATGTTTTATAGGCAATGGCCCACAATTTTACCTCAGATGGACAATTTCAAACCATCCTCAAACTTCCTCACTTTGGCCATGTCTGTGACCACGTAGTCATCAATGAAATGAGCTAACTCAGTGAACTTAGCCACGTATTCCAATACTATCATTGTACCTTGCCTCAAATCCAAGAATTCCTAGGCCTTTACATATCGAGCAGCCACTGGGAAGTATTTACCCATGAAAAGCTCCCAAAACTCTCCCTATCTCATTTCCTCTAAGTTCTTGGAGTCCTTTGTCCACTCCCACCACAGTTAGGCTTCTCCTTCTAGCTGGAATGTAGCTAGCCTTATCTTCATGGCATCGAAAGTGATCTCTATTGCCTCTAAAATCTTATCAACCTGCCAAAACCAATGGTCGACTACCATCGGATCCGCCCCTCCCTTAAAAATTGGAGGCTTATATGTCTTGAACCTCTAGAGATTACTCGAGCCTCCTTGTCCCACACTTGCACTAGCTTATGCAATAGTAGCAGCCGTAGCACTGGCCTATGCAATGGTGGCAGCTATAGTACCAATAGCCTCCACGAAGGCTTGATGGTCAAAGGCCCGTGGTGGTTGATTATGGTCCTGCCCACCGCCTTGAAATCCTCTTCATCTACTAGTCATCTACACACATGTCAGATAGCAATGGAGCACCAATTTAGTATTTCAAGGTAGGGACCAAATTTTAAACTTTGAGATTCATCTCCTCGTCCCCCCTAGTAGAGCCTATGCCACCCACTAGAAGACATTTACACCCAGAACTATCTCGTTTCTTGGTTTTTTGACCCCCAATGTTATGTTTTCTAACTCTAGTGTCTCTTTTTTATATACATTTTATCACATATATCCTTTACATAACATATAACACATAGCATGTATCATATTAGAGCACATAGCATATAGCAATTTAGGCACATAATATGTAGTGCAAAATGAATGCAATGGTTTAGACCCATGCCCAACAATCCTATGTAAATCGTATACCTAGGGTTTGATACCAAGTTGTGACGCCCCTAGAACTGGGGGTCCTTTAACATCCGTTGACCACCCATCAACCCGCAGAAATACCTGTGATTGTAGCATTACCCGACATCACTTCAATCACATTTCCTTTAACCAGGGTCATAATCCATATGTGTAACCCGCGTACATTTTCTCAATTAACTCAACCGTGGTCGATGCACCACATTTTATACCCCATTATAGTCCATTTGTACCCTTGGTACCAAATAACCCAGGCCCAAAAGCTTGGCAAAGTAACTTTAAAATTTCAAAATTTTGGAAAGAGTACCGATATGCAGTACCGGTACACTTTGCCCACTGGACCTCGCAATGCCGATATGTAGTATCGGTACGCTTTGCCCACTGATCTTTGTTGTACCAGTACACAGTTTCGGTATGTAGTACCGGTACTGTTAACTCACTAGGCCTTATGATACCAGTACTCCTTTCCCACTTTTGCCTATTTCACCTGTTTTTCATTTTCAATTCATTTATAAGCATATCTTTTCCATCTAACTCATGTATAATGAAGTTTTTCATGTAATACAAGGTCTACACACATTCTATTACATTCAATTTCCATAAATTTGCATACCAAAATAGAAATTTCATAATTGTTTTACAAAACTCAAAATAAAGCTACATTTTGGCTTCCTTCATCTTTGAGGTCCCATGCGAGGGCCTTCCTCCATCGTATATCCCGCACCTAAAATATTTTCTCGTATGTGTGATTTGGGAGCTAGTATTAATTTGATGTCGCTCTCAATTTACAAGAAATTGGGGTTGAAAGAAGCAAATCCTACTAACATCACATTGCAGCTTGCAAATAGATCACTCACTTATCCAAGGGCCATAGTTGAGGACGTTCTAGTTAAAGTGGATAAGTTCATTTTTCCAGCTGATTTCATAGTCTTAGATTGTGAGGAAGATAGAGAAATACCTATTATTCTTGGGCGACCATTCTTAGCAACGGGGAGAACACTTATCGATGTACAAAAATGTGAGCTAACTATGCGAGTCCAAGATCAAGAGGTTACATTCAATGTATTTTTAGCTATGAACTTTTCAAAGGAACTGGAAGAATATTTTTGGGTTGATTTGGTAGAAGATTCAGTGAATGGGGTATTTATAGGAAGTGGTATTTCAGATCCTTTTGAGAATGACAAGCTATATAAAGAGGAGGTGTTCCCGCAGGGAGTGGTTGAAGTCAAGGAAGCCAATTCGAAAAGAACTTTCAAGGAGAACGAACAGAGACTGAAGCAATATTGGGGCGGTGACATTGATCATGAAAAGACCTCAATTACCCATGTCGACCCAGGATGAAACAGGAAGTAGTCAAGCTGAAGACTATAAAACAAGCGCTAATTGAGAGGCAACCCAAAAATTTTAGTTTCTAAGTTTTATTTCATTTTATTTTAATTTAGTTTTTTTATGAGAAATAATGTAGTTAGTTAGTTAGTTAGTGCATTTTAATTGGTATATCAATTGTTTGCGGGTCCCAAGGATTGAACATAAAATTGGAGCTCACACAAAGCCTTACCAAGAGCCAAGAACAACCCACCTATGTTTCCTGAATACACTTCCGACTCAGTGGATGATGAGGGCGCTGACGATGATGCGAACTAGCGAAGTCTCAAGAAAGTCCTCTGTCTTAATTTTTCCTACTTTATACATTGCGGACAATGTTTAGTTTAAGTTTGGGGGTATTTTCTTGTTTGCATTTGCATTAGTAGGTATGCATTTAGATAACATGATTTAGTACGACTTGAGCAATGGGTTTATTGAATTTGATTATGGCCAATGATGAATGAGATTAATTTTCAATTTAAGGGAAATTGATGAACATATTGAGTTTATAGTTTGACATACTAGTTGGTTTTACACTGCTTGTGATCTTTTCAGTCATGAGCACATATCCATCTGTTTGGTTAGTTATTATTTAGAGAGTTTGTTTGGTTAAATGGTTGTGGGAGATATCATTGAAACTTTAGAAAACTTATTTAAGTATCATTCAAAGCGAATTGAGGTATTCATATAAGTTTGAGGGAAACATTGGTTATGATGGGTTAGTTTAAAAGAAAAAGGAAAAAAAAAAAGAGAAAAAGAGTGTTTGAAAATTATTTTGATTTGATCTTTCATGAGTTAGATGAAAAAAAATAGGAAAACAAAAAAAAACAAGAAAAAGGCATGTGATGAATAGAGATGGAGCGTAAAACGTACTCACTCATAAACACATGTTGAGAACGAGATGAAGCGTAAAACGCACTTGTTCAAGAAAAGATGAGATGGAGCGTAAAACGCACTCGCTCAATAGGAGGTGAGATGGAGCATAAAATGCACTCACCAAACGAATGGAAAAGAGAAAAAAAAAAAAAGAGCGAGAGAAAAAAAAAATTGGTCCTTCTATTTATATGTTTGCCTTAATGAGTGGAGGTTGATGTGAAAAGTAAGTTTATAGAGTTGATATTGAGTATCTCCTATAAAGCATTTGATTACGTAAATGTATTTGGGTGATGACTAGCTTGATAGTTCTGATATGTACATGTATTTAAAGGGTCATGAGTGGAGGTAAAATTAAAGAGTATGTTAAATTGATAAACTTTGCATTGTTATAAAGTTCCCCGTGAATTATTATTTGTAGTAAATTTTTGGGGCCATTATTCAAATTCATGTTCATCCATTGTTTGAGTAGCTGGTTGTTAGGATTATTTTTTATAGTTTTTGTTCTTAATATTTTGCTTGAGGACAAGCAAGGATTTAAGTTTGGGGGTATTTGATGAGTGGGTTTTATACCTACGAATTGAGTATTTTCGGCTTAATGAAATTGCAAGTTTTTAATTATTTTATGTTCATTTTTATTTGTTTTGTGTGTTTTGAAGTTATTTTGTAGGAATGATCATTTTGAAGGAATCATGATCATTTGGGAAAAAACAAGGTCAATTTGGAGCCAAAAATTTGGATTTTTGGAAGAGGAGGCTAAAGGGCATTTTAGGCCTGCAAGGGGGGGGCACCCCAGCACGAACTTAATGTCCAAAACAGCGCCCCTATGCCATTTTGGGTGCCCCATCGCTTGGGTTGGTCCGTGTCGCGTATTTTACCTTATTTTTGACCCAAAATTGGACTCTAAAGCTACATATATGCTAGGGTTTGTGTGGGGATGAGATATTCTGACTTTTGGGGGCTGAAACCATTTGGAAAAACCAAGGAATTGGAAGAAAATTGAAGACAAGAATCGAAGGAATCGACACGAAGAAGATTGGTCTTGAAGGCTAGAGAAGGATTGAAGATTGCACCTAAGTTTTTATTTTTTTCTCTTACTTTTGCTTCTTAATTTTCTAAGATGTTGTTTAATATGAGAATGATGTTTTTCAATTACATTATGAACTAAATCTTTATTAATATTGCAACGGAACCTATGTCTAGTTAATTAATCTACTCTTGTTTCTAGTTCTTATTGATCTTATATGTGTTGTTTGTCATATTTTGTGATTGATGTATGATTGTGTGGCCAACAATTAGTTTGATAACCTAGATGAAATTGGGAGATGAATTCTAGGTTTAGATCTGAATATGATGACATGTGTCTGGTTAATTCTTCTTAGGATTGAATAGCTGGGTTTGTGTATAGGATAGGAATATACCTATATGCCGTGTGCAACTTTTATGAGAGTTTAAACTTAATGAATCTATTCCAACTTATTTTGCATAAGAATATAGTAATTTAATTGGGATAGATAATTTTATCTAACTATCGAAAGAGGTTTGATAAATAACTTTGAGTTCTCAGTTAACAACTTATTTTTGATCAATTAACTGGAAAGAGAGTTAGAAAGATTTATACAAAGCATTAGCAAAAGTTGTAATCTTAAGTTCTTTTACCCGGGAAATTCAACCCTTGATTATTAAGTTTTGGTTTAGTTTTAAATTAGTAAATTCATAGTTCAATTCCAGTTGTTTAAATAAAATTGAATTGATATAAAGTTAATACTTGGAATTTGTTAGCAATAATTCTTCATGGGAACGATACTGTACTTATCTCTTTATTACTTGTTGATCATATATACTTGCATGTAAATTGTTAATACCAAATTTGGACAATACTTGGCCTCAATGCCAAGCATGATGTCTCGTGATGATCGTCAGGTGCTGGTGCTCGTGCTCGTGCTGGTACCTGCCTCCGTCTGTGCTTGTGCCTATGCCTCTGCCTCTAGCTCTCTCTCCTCCTCGGCGTCCATGGCATCATGCACCTCATCGGTGCCCTGGGCCAGTGGCACATCCTATCTCATCACTAGGCCGTCACTGTGACCTTGGCTCGTTCGAAAAGAAGCCTTGGTCAATGGTCCTATCGGCTTCTGCACACCCATCTGTGATCTCACTTTCACTGCGTAGTCTAAGTATATGTCCATCGCAAGTGTCCCGAAGGGGAGTAAATTTTCACGTCACACCCCTTCATCATCTCCTTCAAGATCAAGGATGGGAGATCTATGTTTTGGCCCCTACCTATTGTGTATAGCAATCGGGGCATCTTCGGAAGTATCTCATTTTTACGTCCAATAGGGCAAAGTTTGAGATGGCAATTAAGTTCAACATCTTGTACTTGTCGATCAATTCACCTTGCCTAAAAAATCTTTGTCCTCCCCAAAGTAAATGTTGCCAAGCCCGTCAATTCCACACCCACAACATCAATCTCAACATTCTTCCTCAGGGGATAGTTTGGCCTTTGTACCCGTGGCACAGATCGCATCTCCATAATGTAATCCACATCGACATCGATGTGAGCCCCCTTCACATAAGTCTTGATCGCCCCATTGACAATTTTGGCGTTGGAGTAAAACTCCTACACCAACTCCTTCACCGCCTCCCCTTCATTCCTCATATACATCATCAATCCCCTCACCTCCATATTGGCATAAAGCCCTAACTCCATAAAGTCAATCAACTCAATTGAACGTTCACAAACAACTACTTGGTTTTGATAAAATTTGTAATACCTATCCACCTTGAGAGCATTGGGAAATCAGGTTCTATCGTATCTTCAAACTATAGGTGGCCTTCCCTCTCGTTCCTTGATCACCTCTTCCACAAAATTTGGCTCTTGAGTGGTCGTCTTGAGCTTAGCAAGAATCTTCATCCTTGGAGGCATGACTTTCACTTTTTGGGGTTTTAGGGCTTGAAAAGTTTGGATTTTGTTTTGGGCAAAAGTAGAGAAATGAGGTGGGAATGTGTTTGGGTAGCTTGATTTTGGGTAGAAATTGGAAATGGATGAAGTTTTGAGGCTTGGGAAGAGAAGGGTCACAGAGTTGAGGGATTTTGAGGGTTTTGGGTGATTTTGAAATGGAGAAGATGAACCAGGTATTTATACCCAAGCAGGCAACGTTCGAACATTATTGACATTCGAACGTGAATAGAAGGATTTTAACAAGATGGTTCGAATGTTATACTGTTGTTCAAACGTTAAGAGCTTCTATTACTTTTAAGTTCCTACAAAAGCCAAAGTACTATAAGCTCCTGGCGTTTGAACGTGGGTTTGGCGTTCGAACGTGGTATCCTAGTTCAAACATTCACAAGGCATTCGAACGTTTAGAGTTCCCAACACTTTTGAGTTCGTGCAGAAGCCAAAGTACTATAAGCAACCAACGTTCGAACATTAATTGGCATTCAAACGCCAAATCAAAAATCATAATTTTATGCACATTTATATACACGCATTAAAAGAAGGCTATACACAAAAATTTAACTTGAAAAAATTCATGGCATCTCAGGATAAATCTGTCCGCGCTTTAGGTTGGTATTCTAGGACATTCCTTAATCTGTCCACTTTTTCATTTCAATCAAAAGAGTTTGTACATTTAACAAAAAGATATTTATACTTTTTACAAAAAAGGTTCAAAGCATTACCCTTCATCTCAAAAAACAAAATGGTTTTCCACAAGTTTGTTAAGAAGCTTTCTAATATGATTATTGCCCTGACTCAATGTCATTCGAATAGTTAGTGACTCTCCCAATTTCTTATCGTAAAAAATGTCTAAGCATAGGACTAGAATAGCATGGCATCTTAGGATAATCCTTACTTTGTTCGTTCACTATCCAGCCTAATCGATCAAGTGCGCGACTTGAAATTGGTTCAAAATAATGATTATCATTTTTCATGTGAAAGATCCTGCCACATTGTTCATAGGCACCAAGTCTTTTGGCTCAATGACGTTTAGCAAAAGTGCTTCTGCCACATAGTGATTTCTCTTGTTCTTCTCAAATTTTAGTTTTTCTTACAAATCTTGCTTTTCTCATGATCACAACATGCACATCAGATGAAAAAGTGCATAAAACTCCTAGACTGAACCACAAAATCTTTGTATCCATGCTTTGCTTAAGTTTAAGACACAAAGAAGATTGAAGCTGACTGAAAGACATGATCATCAATTTATACAAAATACGAGATAGAGATACACAATATGATCAAAAACAACAAAAGAAAAATTTTTACAGGCACAAAATATGAACTGTAGTTCTCACCGCCAATCTAAACTGAACATTGTCCCCAATGTTTCGAATTTACCATTTTCTGCAAGGTAGAGTTAGGATTGAGAGTAAAGATATGTTCATCTTACTGATACCTATAAATAAAATAAACAAATTAATCCTTTTTACGCAGATTTGGGTTTCAGCTAGGCGGGACACCCTTGTCAGTGAGTGTGAAGAGAAGCAGAACACTCATAAAAAAATACAAAATCAAAATGAAAAACATAAAAAAAAAAAAAAAAAAAAAAATTGTGTCTGTGGAGTGTGTGGCCATGGGGTTGCAGAAGGTGGGTCATTTTCAGAGAAACAGGGAAGAAGAAGAAGAAGAATGAGAAACAGTGGCAAATTGGGAAAAAGGGTTGGAGGCCTTATAAAGGTGTCCCAGTGGGTTAGGTTGGGTTGGATTTTTCCTGACCTGACCCCTTTTTGTGTCGACAAGCGCGAATCTCAGAGGAATATTCTAGATCCATTAAAAAAATGGTTTTCACATCTTTAACAAAGTCTTCCAAAAATGGTTTCAAACATTGACCATTGACAGTAAAAATATTACTGTTTAATGGGTTTTCCACTTCTACTGCTCCATGTCCAAATACTTGTTTGACAATGTAAGGCCCAGTCCACCTTGACCTCAACTTACCAGGGAATAGGCGGAGCCTTGAATTGAATAACAGGACTTTTTGTGAAGAGAAAAAGGATTTCCTCACTATATTTTTATCATGAAAGACTTTCATCCTTTCCTTTGCAATTTTTGCATTGTCATATGCCTCATTTCTCAATTCCGCCAATTCATTAATCTGAAGTTTTCTTGAGATTCCAGTCTTGTCTAGGTCAAAGTTCATTGTTTTAATGGCTTAGTATGATCTGTGTTCCAATTCCACAGGGAGGTGACAGGGCTTACCGACGACTAATCGATATGGAGACATGCCCAAAATCATTTTAAAAGTAGTGCGATATGCCCAGAATGCATCAGTTAGTCTTGATGACCAATGTTTGTGGTCTGGATTTACCATTTTTTCTAAAATCAATTTGATCTCTCAATTAGCTAAATCAGTCTATCCACTAGTTTGTGGATGATAAGGGGTTGTAATTTTATGAGAAATCAAATACTTTTTCATCAAATTCCAAAAAGGATGATTGCAAAAAATGAGCACCCCCATCACTTATGATGGATTTAGGAATTCCAAACCGGAACAAAATATTTTCTTTTAAAAACTTGATCATTGTTTGGTGATTATTATTTCAGCATGGAGTTGCTTCAACCCATTTGGACACATAATCAATGGCCACTAAAATATATAGATAGCCAAAGGAAGGGGAAATGGTCTCATAAAATCGATGTCCCAATATTCAAAATTTTTAATTACCAAAATGGGGTTTAAGGGCATCATGATTTTTAAAGAAATGCTTCCCAACCTTTGGCATCTATCACACGTTAGATAGAAGGCATGGACATCTTTAAAAAGTGTAGGCCAATAAAATCTACACTACAAGAGTTTTGTAGTGATTTTTTTAGATGAGAAATGGCCACCACATTCTTCAGAATGACAAAATGATATTACCTGTCTACTCTCATGATCGAGAATGCAACGCCTTATGATTTGATCCTTACAGTAGTTAAACACGTATGGATCCTCCCAAAAGAAATTACGAATCTCCCTCAGAAATTTCTTCTTATATATCATTGTAAAGGAAGGAAGAAATGTACTAGTAGCAAGGAAGTTAGCAATATCAGCATACCATGGTGTCTCCTCAATTGTGAACAGTTGTTCATTGGGGAAATTATCATTGATTGGCAACCCATCCTCCTGAAATTGATACGTCAACCTGGATAGATGATCTGCCACCACATTCTCAACACCTTTCTTGTCTTTAATGATCATATCAAACTCTTGTAATTAGAGTATCCATCTTAAGAGTCGTGGCTTGGAATCCTTCTTTGTGAGTAAGAATTTTAATGCTGAATGGTTAGTGAATATAATAACAGATGAACCAACAAGGTAAGAATGAAATTTCTCCAGAGTAAAAACTACAACTAGCAATTTTTTTTCAGTTTCAGAGTAATTCATTTGAGCATCATTCAAAGTCTTACTTGCATAGTAAATCACATAAGGTTTCTTATCCTTTCTTTGTCCCAACACTGCTCCTACAACATAATCATTTGCATCACATATTAGTTCAAAGGGTAGAGTCCAGTCAGGGGGTTGCATTATTGGGGCAGAAATTAACATACCTTTAAGCTTATCAAAAGCTTTCTAACATGCTTCACTCCACACAAAAATTATGTCTTGACTTAAGAGATGACACATGGGTTTAGATATGATACTAAAGTCTTTTATGAATCTCTTATAGAAACCTGCATGTCCTAGAAATGATCAGACATCCTTAACAATCTTAGGAGCAAGCAGGTTTGCAATCAGATCTATTTTTGACTTGTCAACTTTCACACCTTTAGATGACACAATGTGACCCAATACAATGCCTTCTTCAGGTTTTTCAGACTCAAATCAAATGAGTCACCATATACAAAGAAGTCATACATGAACACTTCCAAAAAATTTTAACCATGTCACTAAACAAACTCAGCATGCACTTTTGGAATGTTGCAGGAGAGTTACAAAGTCCAAACGACATCCTTTTGAATGCAAAGGTGCCAAAGGGGCATGTGAATGTTGTTTTCTCCTAGTCATCCAGTGTTACGTTGATTTGATTATACCTAGAATACCCATCCAGGAAACAATAGAATTCATGGCTTGTAATTCTCTCTAAGACTTGATCAAGAAAGGGAAGATAAAAATGGTCTTTCCTAGTTATCAAATTGAATTTTCGATAGTCTATACACATCCGCCACCCTGTGATAACTCAAGTTGGTACTAGTTCATTAGCACCATTTTTTACCATTGTGACCCCAGACTTCTTGGGCACAACTTGGGGTAGGCTAACCCATTTCCTATCAGAGATGGGAAAGATTATTCCTGTATCTAATAGTTTGAGCACCTCAGTTCTCACAACTTCTTTCATGTGAGGATTCATTCGTCACTGCATTTGATGAGAGGGTGTTGAATCCTCTTTAAGGTATATAGCATGATTGCAGATTAATGGACTTATACCTTTCAAGTCAGCGATGGTCCACCCAATGGTGCTTTTATGGCATCTAAGAACTTCAATTAGCTTAGACTCTTTCAAATCTACAAGCTTAGATGAAATTACCACTAAGTATGACTCGTCCTCCCCTAAGAGTGCATATTTGAGGTCAAATGGGAGAGGTTTTAATTCAAGCTTTGGTGGCTTTACACTTGATGGGAGTGGCTTTGTGCCACTTGGTGAGATTTATTCGAATTTGAGTGCCCATGTCCCATCAGTATGAGTAGGGCAATGCTTTGGATTTTGATCATCATCTGTTAACTCAGATGTGATAGATTCCAACAGACAAGACTCAACAGAGTTTTCACAAAAGGTGTCATTCAGATGTTCATGTACTAGAGACTTAATGGAATTTGTTTCTTTCTCTTCCTTGTCCTCTCCCAGGTACTTGGCAATATTAAAAATATTCAGGTCAAGAGTCATATTCCAAAAATTTAATTTCATGACTCCATTCCTGCAATTGATTATTGCATTTGAAGTTGTCATTCCTGCAATTTCATGATGGGAATTTGATTCTCTGAATGCATTACTAGTTGAGTATCTAGAACACTAAAGTCAACAGGAAAGAAAAATTTGTCCACTTGGATAAGTACATCCTCAACAATACCCCTAGGAACTTTGACAGACCTGTCTACCAACTAGAGTGTGACACAAGTGGGTTTGATTTCACCCAGGCCCAATTTTTGGTAGACAAAGAATGGGAGCAAATTAACACTGGCTCCAAGATCTAACAGTGCTTGTTCTATTCTGAAGTTTCTAATGACACATGCCACAGTTGGACACCACGGATCCTTGTATTTTGGAGCGGTTTTGTGTTGAAGTAGGGCACTGGCTTGTTCTGTCAAGAAGGATCTTTTTTGGACATTCTGGCTTCTTTTTATTGTGTACAAGTCTTTCAGAATCTTGGCATAAGAAAGAACTTGTTTGATTGCACCCAGAAGTGGAATATTGATCTTTACTTGCTTAAAAAGCTCGTAAATTTCTGGTTGGTTATTCAAATTTTATATTGTTTTGAGTCTATAAGGAAAAGGAGCAGGAATAGGACACGAAGGTTCTTTCTCCTTTGACAGTTATGGTTCCTATTCAATCATAGGTTTAGGCTGTTCTTCAATTACAAGTTCAGGCTCTAGTGGTGCATTAATTGGGATTGACTCGAATTTTGGCTTTGGAATTAGCATGTCTCTGATGGTTTTGTCAATCACCTTACCAGTTCTCAGTGTAGTGACAACATGGGCTTGGTCTTGTGGGTTTTTCATGATTGAAGGATTTTTGACATGAAATTGGTCTTGTGATTGTTTTGGTTGGGTAGGAAACTAGTCTTTCTCGTGTGTGGTCATGGATTGGGTCAAATTTTGGATGTGGCTTTTGAGATCCTCAAAAAGATTGAGTGGTTTGGGTTTTGAAATCAGTAAAGGCCTAAGTAGAACTATTGTTATAGTACATTTGACTTTCATGAACTGATTCAGTGTGTCCTCAATGCTTCTCTTTTGTGGTGGTTGATATGCGGGAGGTCCTTGAGGTGGTGGTTGTGAACCTTGTTGTGGGTTCATAGGAGTTGGTTGTGTGTTCCTCCAACTGAAGTTCGGGTGATTCCACCACCTTGGATTGTATGTTTCAGAATATGGGTTGGAATAGGGCTCATTTAAATTGGAGATTGCATTTGTTTGCTCCAACAAGACCTTTTTGAATGCCGGAATAGTAGGACACTCCCCAGTAGGGTGTCCTATCAGTGCATAAATCCCACACATTGGTTCCATAGGAGGGCCAACATTAACTTGATGTACCTTTATCATCTCTAGAGCTTCAAACTTTTGAGACAAGGTAGTCCTTTTCGATCTTAGGTCATCATCATCTTTCAAGACATACTTACCCCCTTGGAAAGTAGATGGTTTGGCTTCAACTGTGGTAGGAGAGGCTAAGTCCCACATCTGAGAACTAGCAAATATGGTGCCAAAAAAATTGAATGCCTCCTCTGAACTCTTTCCCATGAACTCTCATTGAGCCATCATTTCGACAAACTGATGTAGTCTAGTGGGCAAGGAGTCATAGAAAAATCCTACCAAAGTCCAATTCTCAAAAGCATGGTGTGGGTAAAACTGGAGTAGATCCTTAAATCTCTCCCAACAAAGTTTCTCCTTCTTTAACCGAAAAATTTATGATTTACCTTTTGAGTGCATTGGTGTAGTGCAAAGGAACAAAATTTCTGAAAAAATGCATTCTATAATGCCTGCTAGTTAGGTATTGAATGGGCTTTCAAAGAATTTAGCCATTGTTTATCTTTATCCTTTAAAGAGAAAGGAAAAAGTTTCAACTTGGCCAACTCAAAATTGTCTTGAAATGTTCCACATACTTCCTCAAAATCTTTTATGTGCATATATGGATTTTCTGATTCTAGTCCATGAAATTGAGGTAGTAGTTGAACTGTCCCCACCTTTACATTAAAGAGGATCGCATTTGCAGGAAAGACAAAATAAGGGGGGAGCATGTGGGATGCAAATAATCCCGCAGAGTTTGAATATTAGGAACTTCCCCTTGTCTTATAGGAACTTTGCCTTCTCTCCTATTATTTGTCATGCTATTCTCAAAAGAGCCTACTACTGATTTGGGTGAAGATGGTCCAGACTAATTTACAGATCCTACAGATTCTTTTGGCAAATTTGGAAAGTGAGGATCGTCCTCAGACATAAAATAAGAATTATACACAATAAAAATATATATACAAAAATGAAGGACTTTTCATCTTTTACTTTAAAACACCTTTATGGTTCCCCGACAACGGCACCAAAAACTTGACTTGATCCGAAATGTGTACACCCAAGTGCAGGTGGTCAAGTTATAGGAATAATCTGGTTAAGTCTAGAGTCATATCCACAAGGAACTATTCTTGGTGTTTCGAAGTAAGCAGTGACAAAGACCAAGTGACTGGGATCCTTGAGATTTAAAGTTATGGAGTTATGGGATTTCCTGGATAGAATATAAGATTCTTTCCAAGGGGAATTTCTAGACAAAATATAATAAGTTATCAAATGTAAAAGTCACCCTTTAGCTTGAGGATCTAAACATGTAGTTAATCATCCGGTTATTATACTTGTGCTTGGGAACTCAATTAACCCCTATGTCAACATGAAGTTAATCAAAAGATAAAGATGGATGGTGAGAATTAAGAGCATGGTTTCGATGTCGTTATAGAAGTTTACAAGAATTGTCTGTGTCGAGACTCAACCCATCTACAAACAAACAAGTGTTTCTACAAGACATCCAACCATTGTGTTAGTATTCCATTCTTTAGTGAAGCACAATAATGGTGAAGATTGAAATGTAATCATCAAGATCTAGCTGGGGTACTTGCCTAGAACCAATGAGTCTTCCTATGCCAAGAGTCATCTATGTCATAAAAAGGACTCACGATTGTGAAAATTACCTTAGCTTTGCTAGATGCATTCAATCGTTCAATAAATAACTAAAATATAAAGCATTAAGCATAAATGAAATGCACAAATATAACTCCCGAATGATTTATACATGTCCATCACCTCTTACTAAAGAGTGAATGAGAAACTTCTCACTCTTCATGCCTTTGGTAAAGCTAGAAAAGTGAGTGATACTCGTCCCTCCAAGTAGAGGAGTTACAAGGTAAAACACACTACATAAGGAGTCGATCTTCGACGAAGAATGAGTGAATCATGTTTCACCCTTCACAGCTTTGGTAAAGCCCTAGAAAAGTGGAAGAGATTCACTCCTCTAAGAGAAGAAGGAAGCTCAAGCAATGGAAGCAAAATGAAACTAATAATGAAAGCAGAAGAAAGCTAGTCACTTTTGGAGGGTTTCCTTCTCAACCAAAAGATGATCTATCTTTCTTCTATGTTTGTCTACCTAAGTGAATGTAAGTCTAAGTCTAAGCCTAATTCCCTAATGCTTTTTGAAGTTCCCACAATAGGAGTATTTATAGGCAAAGGTGGAAGGAGTAACGGAGTGCAAAAAAATAGTACAAAGTCTTCAAAGTCCAATTGAATGCCCCAAGGTCCAGATAGAAAATCAACCACTCTGCAGCCTGTCTAGGGGATACGTTTGAATGTTGAATGGCGTTCGAACATTGTCATTTGTCTTTTGTTATGGGCGTTCAAACGCTTAAGGGAGTTTGAATGTAGACTCAAGTGGCTCTTGTCACCCACAGTAGATAGCAAGCCTTGTCTCATCACCCTAGCAGTCTGGTCTTCACATAAGTCAAGAGGGCGTTCAAATGTTGTACTCAAGGAGCTCTCTTTTCTTCTATGAAAATAACTGCAACACGCCATAGCCATCACCCTAGCACTGTTCCAGGACCTTCAAATTATTCATAACGGCGTTCAAACGTTTATTAGCATTTGAACGTTGATGCCCTTACTTCAAGCTTCTCCAACTTTCTTGCAAAACATGTGTGTGTTGCTTAAAAGTTTGGTATTCATTGACTTTAGGCTTTTGTGCAACTTTGTCCTAAAATATCATCATTTAAACTCCATCAAAGCATAATTAGTCTTGTAAGAGCATAGTAGGATGCTAATTTTAGCTATTTATCACTACGTTGTGACCCTCTTATTTTATTATGATGTTCTGTGGATAAAAGTAACACCTGTCACATGTCTGCCCGACCCGTGGTGTGACATGTAGGCGGTGACTATAATCTTTCCCCGGATGGACAACTTCAAGCCATCCTCAAACCTCCTCACTTTGGCCAAGTAACTGGCCAGGTAATCATAAGCGAAATGGGCTAGCTCAGAGAACTTAGTCACATATTCCATCACTGTCATGGTCTCTTGCTTTTAGTCCAAGAATTCCCAAGCTTTCACTTGTTGAACAGCCGAAAGGAAGTATTTACACATAAAAAGTTCACATAACTCTTCCCAAGTCATTGCCTTAACATTCTTTGAGACCTTTGCCCAATTCCACCACAGATAGGCTTCTCCCTCAAGATCTAATGTGGCTAGTCCTATCTTGGTGGCATCTGATGTGATCTCCATAGCCTCCAAGATCTTGTCTTCTTGTTAAAATCAATGGTCAACCACCATCGGATCCACCCCTCCCATAAAATTCAGTGGCTTATGTGCCTTGAACCCCTTTAGCCTATGTTGGCCTTGGCTTGTAAAAAGGTAGCAGCCATTGCGCCCATAGCCTCCATAAAGGCTTGTTGATCAAAGGTCGGTGGTGGTGGTGGTTGGTTGTTTCATCTAACCCCTCAACCGTTGTGATGTGCTCTTTCACAATTTTTCATCTGCACATACATAAGATAGCAATAGACCACCAACTTAGTATCCCAAAGTTAGGGATCAAAGTTAAAATTTTGAAAAATTTCCTATTGTCTCATTGGTAGGAGGTATGCCACCCACCAATAGACACCCAAACCATAAACTTTCCCATTCTTTCTTTTTCAACCCCAAGGTTATGTTTTCTAACTCTAGTGTCTCATTTTTCACACACATTTAATCATACATATAATCACATATCACACAACATGTAGCATTTAATGCACATAACATGAAATGCGTAATGAATGCAATGGCTTAACCCAATCTACCCTCAAGTCCAATGTAATCGAGAACCTAGGCTCTGATACCAAGCTATGATGCCCCAAAATTTGGGGGTCCTTTCTAGACCCATTGATCACCCATCAACCGGCAGAAATACGGGTGAGTATCGTATAATCCGATACTACATCGTTACATCCCATTCACCAGGATCATAACCAAAATAGAATTCGAGCAGAGTCTCTTTTGTACAGAAGCTCTATCCAGTCGTAACCTATGCAAATAATAATCAAATGACCATTCCAAGGTCCACATCCCCAATGTATGTGTTTAAAACTTAACCATTTACATCATCCCAGGAAAAGAGCCCAAGATATAAAGGCTCAATAATGTTTCATTTAAAATTTCAAGGTTTTGGAAGAGGTACCGGTACCTCAGATAAGTGGTACCGGTACCTAAGCCTTCTATTTTCCAAGTATTGGTACCTATAAGCATTGGTGCTGATACCTAGGCCCATTGTGTGCAGGGTACAGGTAACTAAGCCCACTATCTATCGAGGTATCAGTACTTGTGACCCTAGGTACCAGTACCTGAAGCCCAAATTTCACAAATTTCAATTATATCATAAAGCATATAATAACATTTCATAACATCACTAAGACTGTTATCAAACACTTAGAAGACAAAAATATAAAAAAAACACATAGCATGCCCAACAATCGATTTCACAAAATTCAAACCAAGAAATCTCATCAAACCCAAATCATGCAAGAATTGGTTTAACCATACTCTCATACCAATTTTCCATATTCTATCTAAACTAGGTGTATGCTAATCAAGAGAATTCATCTCTAATCATCCTACCCATTTCATATACAACCCTAGGTTGAAAATAAACCTAGTTAGGAAAGGAACCATACCTCTTGTGGCGTATATTTGCATAGGAGAAGTTCCAAAGATCCCAAATTAAGCTTCCAAAGCTCGATCCTGGAAATCTCATATTTGCAATTTTGGTGAAACTTATGATTTTTGGTATGGCCATGTAGGTTTCGTCGTGTAGAACGACTTTAATTCTTGGCCCGTAGCAATCCAACAATTGGATCTTTGAGGATCAAGGGAAGAAGGTAAAGAGAACTTGCTTTTATCTCTTTGCACTCTCTCCTCCTCTCTCTGTAATTTTCGAAAATGAGCTAAAGACAATGGGTATAAAATCTTATTTTTCTCCTTTTTTTATACTCCTCAAATACTTGGCCTACAACGCGCCACACGTCCCTCTTTTGATTGGTATAATTTGATCCCAAATTAATTAAATCTCGTCTCATTTTAAGTTTAGTACTTTTTTATTGAACTAAATTTAAATTATTTCTCAGGTTCTACAAATAAAATCTGATCGTATTTATTTTAGTCGCACGACACCTGATTGTCTCGTAAAATGCAAAAAATCTGACTGGTTTGGAATTCAACAAAAATTGATGAAGTAGCTAAATTTCATGATATGAATCCAATGGTTAGGTCCATTTTTTCATTCAAGTTTTATAAAAATTTAGGTTTTTAACTCGTACCATAACTACTAATTACCTTTTTGCCCTTGTTAATAATTTTTTTATTTTCCCAAGTTTTACAAGCAAAACTAGTAATCCAGTACTGTCAGGGAGTGAATGAAGATCAAAAACAAGATTAGGAAATAGGATGATTGGACTACGAAAAGAATTTTCTATAGTGTCATAGAGAGATGCGACACTAGGAAAATGACCACGTGATCTTGAATTATTTACTTATGTTTTGTGGAATGGTTATATAAATGGAATTTTGATATGGACTTAAAATTTGAATTTATGATTAGATGTTTCAAATATGAACTGCTAGTCATAAGCTAAAACGCTCCAAAGACCACCCTGGACGACATTACAAACTAAGAACTATTCACATCATGAGAGCAACTAAATAATTTCATTATTAAAGAAAATTCATCCATCAAATATAACATTTACAATATTATCCCAAAGAATAGGCCAACCATGGCCACTATATCCAAAAGAATATGACAAGCTATGGAAATTACATTCCAAAAGAATTACAGTTGAACTTAGCAACGGAATAAATAAAATACTAGACTATACATGGTCGTAAATAAATTCCCGAGTCTAGCACCAAAAATAAACTATAACTCTAAACGTCCACCTTGGGATCCACAAGTCCGTCTAGTGGAGACTCCCAATATGTCGGCTCTTCAACCCCGAGCTCTTTCTCTAGATCACAATCTGAAAAATATAGTTTGTAGGGGGGTGAGTATGAAGCTCTATAGCAACAGTCTCCCAAACTCATACAAGGTTTAGAAAGCATTGAAAAACAAGCCGGTCTCATTTTGCAAATATCATATATTAATTTTTGAAAGAAAATAGGAACATTTCAATAGATCTCAAGTTTAAAAAATAGTAATAATTTAAATGAACAGTAAAAAAAAGAATTTCCAAACAATAAACCATTTCTAACCAGGAGTCATTTCCCACAAGTTCTTGTAGAGTCCCATACCTCCACAAGCTCTTGTAGAAAAACTAATTCCACACAATAAGTATGTTCTCATGTATGTTGGTTGCTTCCCATGAATCTACACAACGACTCTACCTCATTCACCCAACCATAACCACACAAATCACTTTAGGAAGGGCGTATACCATCTCCCACGGCATTGACAAATCCTTCCCAAGAAAGATATACCCACCCTCAGCCTCGAACTTACGTGAACAATAATGATTGCTCTCACAAAAAATAAATCACTACAAGTGTTAGCAAACCATCTCATCCCCACTGGGATAGACTAACCTCTAACACTCTACGACAGTGCTCGAATACAATTCAAGTCCATCACAACAACCATACAAGAGATACAATTCCAACCAAATTCTCAAATTTCATAACTTGCATTACTAGAGCACAATTGAAAAAAAAATAAGTAAGAGATCATCACAAATACCATTTGTTGTTTAATACAAAGCACTAGAGTTTTGAAATCAAGAACATTTGGATATTAAGAAGAAAAATCTATTTTTTCTCAAAAACTAGGGTTTTTATGGCCATCAAACCATAAATACCTTCAAAACATGGTGATACTTGTAGAAACTTCAAGGAACAAGTATTTCATAGCATATATTTAAGATTTAGAAGCAAAAAATGTATATATATAAACCCTAGCCTCAATGGACAAGAATTGAAGAAAACCCCTACATTGATGTTCTTGAAAAGACTACGTTTTGATCTTCTTGAAGTTGAAACCCCCTTTGATGTTGTGTTTTTCTCTTCCTTTACTCCTCTCTAAGGTCTCCTAGGGTTTTGAGTGTTGAAATGGGGCTAAAAGGGTTGTCCTTAAGTATTTATAGTGAAAGGAAAGCCGGCTATTCGCGACTTAAAATTTTTGGATTTTTCGAAGACCTTCCAGAAGGTTGTTCGTCGACCCTCCGGAAGGTTTGCCTATTTGACAAACCATTTTCATTAACCTTCTAGAAGGTTTTGTCTACTGGACAATCATCTTCCTTAACCTTTCAAAAGGTTTGTCTTCTGGACAAATATTTTCATCAACCTTCCAGAAGGTTTGCCTGTTAGACCAACTTTTCCAGAGACCCACCGGAAGGTTTTGCCTACTGGTTAAACCTTTTACCTTAACCTTCCGGAAGGTTTTTCATCAACCTTCTGGAAGGTTTTATCTATTTTTCTACAAAACCTCCATTTTTCATTTCCAATCCATTCCAAACCTTTCCAATTCCAACCCAAGCTTATTCAGCATGCTTTTGTACATCAAACCTAATTGGTACAAGTGCTATTACAACAATTTCATATTTTTGCAAGCTAAACTAAGCTTTAACTACTATTTCCTTGAATTTTCATATTAACATTTCCAAAAGAAATAATAACTTGCTACATAAACCTACATACATATATAAAGATAAAAGGGTGGGGTTTACATAAGCTAGACATTTTGATGATCCCAGCTCTATAGATGACCTTTGTTTGATTGGTAATCTATGCTAGTCGAACAACTTATGGTTATAGATGGACATATACTGAGAATCAGACTTGTAAAGTAGATGTAGCGGCTTTTGTTAATGTAGATCTTGGGTTTAGAATTCTTGTGTAATAAAAAGGAAAATTAGCAGTGGAAAAGATTGGATGGTTATTGGGGTTACTCTTAGTGTTGGTATTTAGAATTTTGAATGGAAGATACTATAGCATAAATAGATGCTATTCATGATTGATCTATATTTGGGAACCGAACCCATATCCATTGCTCCCTATAGGATGACACCTTTGGAGTTGAAGGAGCTAAAAAAACAGTTGGACCAACTATTGGCTATTGGGTTTATTCGTTTAAGCACTTCACCTTGGGGAGCCCCCATCCTCTTTGTGAAGAAGCACGATGAAACACTTCGGTTATGCACTGACCATCGAAGGTTGAATCGAGTGACAGTGAAGAAAAAATACATATTGCCACGAATTGATGATTTATTCGATCTACTGAGGGGTTCTAAGTATTACTCCAAGATTGATCTTCGCATAGGATACCATCAACTGAGGATCAAGGAGGAGTATATTCCTAAGACAACTTTCTGTACCAAGTGTGGTCATTTTGAATATACTATAATGTCTTTCAAACTAACTAATGCTCCTGCAGCCTTTATGGATTTGATGCACAAAGAATTCCGGCCTTGTATAGATCAGTTTGTTATTGTGTTTATTGATGACATATTAATTTATTCACGGATACAAGGGGAACATGAACACCATCTTCCGGTTGTGCTACAGAATTTGAGAGAGCATAAGTTATATGCTAAGATGAGTAAATGTGAGTTGTGGATGAAGGAAGTGAAATTTCTTGTGTAACGCCCCAAAAACCACCTTGGACGGCATTACAATTTAAAACCATCCACATCATGAGAGCAACTAATAAAATCCATCAATAAAGAAATTGCATTTACCAAATGTAATGTTTACGACATCATTCCCAAAAGAATATGCCAACACACGGCTATTATATCCCAAAAGAATATGATCGACTATGACAATTACATCCCTAAAGAATTACATTTAAACTCGCAGGGGAATAACAAAAGATTAGTCTTTACATAATCTCAAAAAAATTTCCTAGTCTAGCACCTAGGAGAGTATAACCCTAGACATCCACCTCGGGATCCACGAGCCCGTCTAGTGGACCTTCCCAATGTATCAGCTCCTCCACTCAGAGCTCCTCGTCTAGACCACAATCTGAAAAATATATAGTTTGTAGGGGGTAAGCACTAAGCTTGGTAGCAACACTCCTCCCAAACTCGAACAAGGTTTAGAAAACGTATAAAGCAAGTCGGCCCCATTTTGCAAAATAGCATATATAACTAGAAATAAAACAGTGACAATTTATTTGATCTCAAGTTTACGCAACAGCAATAATTTAAATGAACAGTAAAATATGAATTTTCCAACAATAAACTATTTCCAACCATAAATCATTTCCCTCAAGTTCTTGTAGAGTCCCATACCTCCACAAGCTCTTGTAGGAAACCAATTCCACACAATAACAGTAATCGTTCAATAGTGTCATCCCATATTCTCATGTATGTTGGTTGCTTCTCATAAATCTACACAATGACTCTACCTCGTTCACCCAATCATAACCACACAAACCACTTTAGAAAGGGCGTATACCGTCTCCTACGGCATTGACGAATCCTTCCCAGGAAAGGTATACCATCCCTACACCTCGAACTTATGTGAACAATAGTGGTTGCTCTCACAAACAACAAACCACTACAAGTGTTAGGAAACCATCTCACCATCACTGGGATAGACTAAACTCTAACACTCTATGACAGTGCTCGAATGTAATTCAAGTCCATCACAACAACCATACAAGAGATTCAATTCCATCCAAATTCTCAAATCATAAGTAAATCATAAATCCCCAATTTCATCGGCAATTTTCCAATAGAACAATTTAAGAAATTAAGCAAGAGATCATCACAAATACCATTTTATTACTCAACACAAAGCACTAGGGTTTTGAAATCAAGAACAAAGGAAGAATCAAGAGAAAAATTCATTTATCTTGAAAATTAGGGTTTTATGCCAAGAAAAGAGATTTAATGGTTATCCAACCATTACTTTGCTTAAAACATGGTGGTCTTTGCAAGGATACCAAGAAATAAAGATTTCATAGCAGATATATAAGATTTAAAGTCAAAATAATACATATAGATAAGCCCTAGCCTCAATGTAAGAGAATAGGAAGAAACCCCTACCTTGGTGTTCTTGAAAAACTAGGGTTTTGATCTTCTTGAAGTGGAAATCCCCTTTGATATTGAGTTTTTCTCTTTCTTTCTTCCTCTCTAAGTTTTTCTAGGGTTAGAGTGGAAGGAGAATCGGTTGTTCGCGACTTAAAATTTCAGATTTTTCGAAAACCTTCCGGAAGGTTTTTCATCAACCTTCCGGAAGGTTTTTCATCAACCTTCCAGAAGGTTTGCCTATTAGACAAATCTTTTCATTAACCTTCCGGAAGGTTTCTCATCGACCTTCTAGAAGGTTTGTCTACTGGACAAACATTTTCATTAACCTTCCGGAAGGTTTCTCATCGACCTTCCGAAAGGTTTGTCTACTGGACAAACATTTTCATTAACCTTTCGGAAGATTTTGCCTACTGGATAAGCCTTTACCTTAACCTTCTGGAAGGTTTTTCATTGACCTTCCGGAAGGTATTGCTTGTTTTTTTGCAAATCCTTCCTTCTTCAGAATTTTGTGTGTCAAAGCTACAAACTATTGGGGAGCCAATTGTCAAAGCTACAAACTATACGGTGCCAATTGTCAAAGCTGCAAACTATACGGTGTCAATTATTAAAGTTCAAAATAAAGGGGGAGGAAAGTGTAATTCATAGCCGTCAAATAATACTTTTATCCTCCCTTGTTGCCTATAAATACCACCCCTTAGAACTTGTAAATCATTCATCTTTTGGTAGTGGAAAACCCTCCAAAAGTATTGCTTTCTTTATCGCTTATTACTTTCTTTAAGTATTGCTATCTTTTATTGTATTATTGTTTTCTTTCTTTTAATTTATTGCTTCCTTTACTTTAAGTATTGTTTTCCTTTATTGTATTATTGCTTTCTTTTATTGTATTATTGCTTTCTTTTAATTCCATTGTTGAGCTTCCTTCTTCCCTTAGAGGAGTGAAACTCTTCCCCTTTTCTAGAGCTTACCAAAGCCCTGAAGGGTGGAACGTGATTCACTCATTTTTTGTCGAAGATTGGCTCCTTGTGTATAGTGTTTTACCTTGTAACTCCTCTACTTAGAGGGATGAGCATCACTCACTTTTCTAGCTTTACCAAAGCCATGAAAAGTGAATAGCTTCTCATCCAATCTTTAGTAAGAGGTGAAGGAAATGTATAATTATTCAAAAGTTATATTTGTCCATTTCGTTTATATTTAGCTTCAATCTTCATTTCTTTATAATATCTTCTCATTACATTGTTGTCTTTACTTTAAGAATGAGTAGCTAAGTCTTTAAGTTGGCTAATCCAAGGGAGACCTCCTCTTGGGTATGCCATTTCAACCCATCTTCTTTCCTCCCCTCGGTGTACGATAGTTCGATTTGACTGGGTTGAGTGAGGACATGGTGTGAGTCTTTGATGTCTCGTAGACTTGCCACAGGTTATACTTGGATCCTCACTTCCATCTCATCCCTCGCTTCCCATGAATCAACCGTTCATCTATGCACTAGTGGAGGAAGGTTTCAGGTTGACTTGACATTTCCATTGGAGTGAACCCTTCGGATTATCCAACACTTGTTTCCCATTTCAATTTCATCACAAACCAACTTCAAACTATAAAATATTTTACACTTTCTTTTCACCAAAATCACTGTCAAAATGATTCACATCCTTCCCCGAGGAGACAACCTTGAAATACTTTTCCAAGTAAAACACGACACTCAAAAGACTCCTTGCGCTTGGGGAGCACTTGTGTTCACACGCATACACATTTTGTACATTTCATATTCCACCATTTCTTTGCCCTTTCTTTTGACATCATCGCAAGGGAGAGTGACACCCCCCTCACACACACCATACATACATTAAGGGAGATGTTAAGAGGTTAGGAACAACATGAAAATAATTCAAGCGTTTTCACGCCGTTGCCGGGGAAGGCAAGTGTCGAATCAAGAAGGCAATTTTTGGACAACGGAGGTAAGTCCCATGATTTTCATCATGGGCTGAGGTACGTTGTTCTCTATATATATTTTTGTTGTGTATAATTTCACTTGTAGATAAGTTGTTGCATGTGGGGATGAAATGAACAAAATCGATTGGTTAAACAACTCTTAGGCCCCAACATGAATATTAACCAAAACCCATCCGAAGATGCGGGCGATAATTTTGAAAACGTTGGTGCCAATCCAAATGTTCAAAGGGGTGGGGGAATGCCTGAACCTAGAATGCCTAATCGACGAATGCAATTTCCCCCTCCCATGAATAAAGGGAATAACATCCAAATAGATCCTCTGGCGAGGTCTATGTGGGATTTTCTTCAACCAACCCGTAGCACCACACCCTCATGCATTCTCTTACCGGTCCAAGCTCAGCTCTTCCAAGTTAAGCCAAGCATGTTGCAACTACTTCCTTTATTCCATGGAATTGAAAAGGAAAACCCCTACGTGCACCTAAAGAATTTTGAGGATATGGTTGCAACTTTCAATGCTAACTATGCTATTGAGGACATAGCTCAATTAAAATTGTTTCCCTTCTCCCTCAAAGATAAAGCCAAATCATGGTTTGATGTCATGCGACCTCGATCCATTACCTCTTGGGCTAAAATGAATTCTGAATTTTTGAATAAATTTTTTCCGGTTCATAGAACCACTGCTTTGAAAAAGGAAATTCAAAACTTTTCTGAGAAGTCCAATGAGCAATTCTATCAATGTTGGGATTGTTACAAGGAGTTGCTACAATCCATTCAACATCATGGATTTGAATCGTGGCAACTGGTAAGTTTCTTCTATGAAGGAATCACACCAACCCATAGACAATTCATTGACATAATGTGCAAGGGTGAATTCTTGAACAAAGACCCTGATGAGGCCCTAGATTACTTTAGCACATTGGCCCAGAATGCACAATCTTGGGACAATAAGGATCCCAATAATGTACCTAGGACTTCTTCGGGTAGTAGTCAACCACAAGGGGGAGAGATATACGACTTGAGAGACTGCGAAGACTTTTTTTCAAAAATTGCTAAATTGTCAAGGAAAGTTAAGAGTCTTGAAGTCAATAAGAGACATGAGGTATCTAATGTGTCACGAACCGAGGAGGGTTGTTCAATTTGCGAATGAATGGAGCATTCCCTATCGAATTGCCCAAACATTCCGACCCTTAAAGAAGCATACCATGAACAAGTTCATGCCTTCAACCAAATGAGGCAATCATTTTCTCCCAATTCAAATACTTACAATCCGAGTTAGAGTAATCACCCAAATTTTAGTTGGAGAAATGAGAACCTCATTCCTCATGGTTCAAGTGCATATGCATCTCCCATGCCTCCCAAGCAAAACCAATACCATGGCCAAGCGCAAGCATCTAGCTCTCAATAACCAAGGACCAATCCACAAGGGTATCAGTCAAACCCGCCAGCATAAAATTTTTCTCAAGGACCGTCCAATCCATCCACATACCAACCTCCTCACAAAAGGAATTTGGAGGATATGGTCCATTCCTTCATTCAAAGCCAAACCGGCATCAGTAACCAAAATTCCATGACCATCAATGATATAAGAGCCCAACTTACAAAGTTGACAAACTCCATAGGGGCATCTCAACAAGAAAAGGGGAAGCTCCCCGCTCAACCACAAGAGAACCATAGGGGTCAGCACTTTGTTGAGTCATCAGAACCTTCGAGAGAGAGTTGCGAGCAACTCAAAGATTAGATGGATATTAGGGTTGCGAGCAACTCAAAGTAGTGGCAAAGAATTTGACAAAACCAATTTTGTCAATGGTCTCACCCAAGACCACATTGCCAAAAGGAAAAAATATCTTGGGTAATGCCAACAAGGGTGAGGTGAGTAAAGAGAAAGAAAGAGAGGTTGTTGAGAAAGAAAAATTAATTGATGATTGTGTGTTTATTCCTCCCATGCCTACCCCTTTCCCAAGTCATTTGAAGCCACCTGTCAAGGTGGCTAATTATGCTAATATTTTGGAAATGTTTAAGCAGGTGAAGATTAACATTCCACTCCTCGATGCCATCAAGCAAATTCCATCATGTGCTAAGATTTTGAAGGACTTACGCACAGTGAAAAGGAAACTAAATGTCCACAAGAGAGCATTCCTCACCGAGCAAGTGAGCTCAATATTGAGGACCAACACTCCTCCCAAATTCAAAGATCCCGGTTTTCCAACCATAGCCATCACCATTGGAAATTGTCGAGTGGAGCAAGCACTCCTCGATTTGGGAGCAAGTGTGAATCTTCTCCCCTACTCGGTGTACTAACAACTATAACTTGAGGAGTTAAAGCCCACCTCAATCACGCTTCAATTGGTGAATCGTAGTATCCGTACACCAAGGGGAGTAGTTGAGGATGTCTTAGTTCAAATTGATAAATTTTACTTCCTTGTCGATTTCATTGTGCTTGATACACACCCTGTTGCAAACCTTAGCTCCCAAATTCCTGTAATACTTGGAAGACCCTTCCTTGCTACATCTAATGCCGTGATAAATTATAGGAACGTTCTAATGAAGTTGGCATTTGGGAATATGACAATGGAACTCAATGTATTCAACTTAGCGAAGCAACCAGGTGATGATGAGGAAGTAAGTGAGGCCAATAGAATCGACACTTTGGTTGAGGAGCACTTGGAGCTGGAGGGGATATTGAAATTCAAGGAAGAAGTAATTGTGCATCTTGAGAATTATGATGAGAAAAAGGAGGTAGAAGATTTGAAAGGGATGGAAAGGTGGATCCCTACATTCGAAGAGTTACCCCATCGAGAAAAGAAAATTTTTTCATCGGATGAACAAAAGCCCAACCTGGAGTTGAAGCCCTTGCCCTCCCATTTGAAATCCACCTATCTTTGGGAAGGTGAAACATTTTCAGTGGTCATTAGCTCTACAATGAACATGGAACAAGAAAAAGAACTCTTTGAAGTATTGAGAATGCATAAAGGAGCAATTGGGTGGACTATTGCGGATATCAAGGGGACAAGCCCTCTCATTTGCACCCATCGCATATATCTTGCGAAGGATTCCAAACCTTCCCGACAACCACAAAGACAGTTGAATCTCACCATGAAGGGAGGTGGTGAGGGATGAGGTTCTAAAACTACTTGATGTGGGGATCATTTTTCTAATTGCCGATAGTAAGTGAGTTAGCCCCATGCAAGTAGTACCTAAGAAATCCGGAGTTACGGTGGTTGAGAATGAGCTTATACCTACAAGAGTGATCACCGGATGGAGGGTGTGCATTGATTACCGAAAGCTGAACACTTGCACAAGAAAAGACCACTTCTTATTGCCATTCCTCGATCAAGTTCTAGAATGAGTAGCGGGGCATCTATTCTACTATTTTTTAGATGGATACTCCGACTACAATCAGATCGAGATTGTTTTGGAGGATCAAGAGAAGACCACCTTCACGTGCCCCTATGGTACCTTTGTCTACCGCCGCATGCCATTTGGACTATGCAATGCTCCGGGGACTTTTCAACACTATATGATGGGGATTTTCAGTGATATGATGGAAAAGATAGTGGAGGTCTTTATAGATGACTTTTCGGTGTTTGGGGATTCATTCGATGGATGTTTGGCAAACTTGGAGAAAGTTCTAACAAGATGTGAGGAGAAGAATCTAGTCTTGAATTGGGAAAAGTGTCACTTTATGGTGACGGAAGGAATTGTGTTTGGCCATATAGTTTTGGCAAGGGGTATTGAAGTCAATAAATCCAAGTGGAGGTCATCTCCAACTTCCCCATGCCAAGAGCCATCAAAGGCATCCGGTCATTTTTTGGGCCATACAGGATCTTATCGTCAATTCATAAAGAATTTCAGTGCATTGGCCCGACCCTTGACCAACCTGCTATCTAAGGAGGTCCCATTTGAGTGGTCGGATGATTATGAGGCATCCTTTAAAAAACTTAAAAGCATGCTAGTCACACCTCCAATCATGCGACCACCCAATTGGGATCTACCTTTTGAGCTCATATGCGATGCGAGTGATTACGCGGTCGGCGCAGTGCTCGGTCAGAGGGAGGAAAATAGACCATATTTGATACACTATACTAGCAAAACACTTAATGAAGCTCAGATGAATTACACTACCACCGAGAAATAATTGCTAGCAATAGTGTTTGCCTTAGATAAATTTCGTTCTTACATCATTGGTTCGCCTATTGTTGTCTTTACTGATTACTCTGCTTTGAAGTATTTGTTATCTAAGCAGGATATAAAACTGAGACTCATTAGGTGGATACTGCTCCTACAAGAATTCGACTTGACGATCAAGGACAAGAAAAGAGTTGAGAACGTGCTGGCGAATCATTTATCCTGGCTTATGGTGCAAGAGGCCGATGAACACATTCATATCCCTAACGTTTTCCCTGACGAGCATTTGCTTTCAATTCATCCTATATGTCCTTGGTATGCTGATATATGTAACTATCTTGCAACAGGACAGATACCACCACAATGGAGCCCAGAAGATCGAAGAAGATTTATGGCGGATATGAAGTACTTCTACTTCAACAACCCATATTTGTTCAAGTACTGCCCCGACCAAATCATGAGTAGATGTGTACCTGAAAATGAATAGTGAGATATCCTTGCATTTTGCCATTTACAAGCTTACGGCAGACATTTCTCGGCGAAAAAGACTTCGGCTAAAATTTTTCAATCAGGTTTTTATTGTGACACCCCAAATATCCGAGGGTCCGTTGATCACCCATTAACCCGCAGAATATCTATGGATATCGTGTAATTCGATATCGCGCCGTAATGTCCCCATTTATCGGGATCCATAATTTAACAAAATTTAGACAGAGTCTCCTTTATGCGGGGAGCTCTACCCAAAACTCAACCTGTGCAATATACATTCATATAACCCATCCGAGGCCCAATATAACACAATGACCGCACCGAGTCCATTTATGAGTAAAAATTGACCACACCGGGCCCATTTTTCCATACTCATATAAAAACATGCAAGGTTATATTGAAAACAGTCTATATGAGTTCAATTACAACTCTCTTACATAAAATTACATGCCAAAACTAGTTTGCTCCAAAAGTTTTACAAAAGAATTTATTAAAGCCACAAGTCAACTTTCTTCACCCTTGCAGCCCTGAATGAGAGCCATTCACCAGCGTATATCCCATACCTGAAATATTTCCCATATAGGATGAGTCACGTCCAGTAGAGTATTTTCTACAGAGGCTACTCCCCACCTAAGTGCACATGCAATGTTCACATTTAACATTTCATATTCACATTAACATTCCAAGTAAGAATATGCAATTCTAGGTTGGAATTCTACCATGTCATGCTATGAAATGAGATAAGACTCACCCATGCATTTTACCCCGAGTCTCCACCGACTCCCACAACACAATGTAGTGCCACCATCATCTATGTTACACATCAAATGATAATTTTATATAAATCTAGGGTTTTTCTTGGAGGTGGGTATTTGTGGACTTACACCAACGACACACGGCCGACACGAAATTCATGGATTACTACCAACGGTTTTGCGTATACCGACACACTCTATGGGCTCTTATACCAACGGGGTACGAATCCAATTACCATGTCTTTCACCCGAGGGATATTCTAGCTGTTCTTGCAAACCCCGACCCAATTTTTCATAAAACCATGCGACTCAATTGAATCATCAATCCAACCTTCCCAAACCCACTCATCATACACCACATGAGGTGAAAATGACAACCATGCACACGCACACCCTCAATATGCGGTGTCTCTGTGCATATGCAATGTAATGTACTATTACATGCCAATGTCATGTCTCATATGCAATGAATGTTATATGAACCAATTTAACCACATATCTCAATATTTGTCATGGTACTTAACATCTAATGCATATGCTTGCCATAATTCCTCACAATGTCAAAACATCAACTAGCATGTATTAACATTCATATCCAACACAATTTACAAGCATGTTATTACATAATCTATGTCAATAACACACTTAATTATTAAGGCATAATATAACACATAACAGCCCATGTAATAGCCCACGTAACAACCCTTATCTAAGCCACAAAACAGCCCCAATATAAGCCACCAAAATAGCCCATATAAACCATCAAAATAGTCCATATAAACCACCATATAACAGCCCGTATATAGCCCACAAAATGGCCTAAAAACAATCTGCAAAAATAGTCCAAAAATAGTCACAATTTCATTCCAAACACAGTCACAATTTCAGCCCAAAAATAGTCACAATTTCAGCCCAAAAATAATCACAATTTCAGTCCAAAAATAGCCCACAATTTAGGCACTAAATAGTCCAAAATCAACCCCTTAAGATAGGAATAAAACCAAAGTAGGAAGAACCCTACCTCTTGTAGCATGTAAGAAGTAGTAGAACCTCCAAGAACACCAACCAAAGCCCAAGAACCTTTGATTTCTCTAAAGTCCCCTCTTGGATCTTCAGTTAAATTCACTTTTCTTGATACATAGACGTAGCCCTCGTCATGGTGATCGACTTTAACTCTTGGTCCGAGTTGATCCGAGCGACGGAGCTTTGAGAATCAGAGGAGGAAGCCTTGAAGATTAAGTTTTTTTTTCTCTTTTCTCTCCTCTCTCTCCATGGCCGGCCACTTGGGTGAATAATGAAGATATTTCTTCAAAATATCTGATTTTAAGTCTATATTTATAGTCCTGAATGTGCAGTCCACATCGCACCGCATATTTTTGACTTTCAGGTCTGTTTTTCATCCCGAAATGATTCATTAAGTTCTGGATTAAGTCCAAATAAATTTTATTGAAAATTTTAACTTAATTTTAAGGAAATTTTATACAAAAAAAATTTGGGGACCTTTAAAATGTCATTCGCCACACAGTCGTCTTGAACGACGGGTAAAAATTTGACTCTCAGAATTCGACGAAATTTGATAGGGTGACTAGGTTTTGTGATAAAAACCCAACAATGAACTCCATTTACTCATCTGAGGTCTAGAACATGAGTATTTTAAATACGCATTATAGTGACAAATTACCATTTTACCCTTTTTTAGAAAAAGTTTAAATTTACCCGAATTTTACATTTACTGGCCCTCTCATATCAAAGATTGTGTTTTTTTTTGTAAGGGATGCGACAGATGTCAACAGTTGGGTAAGGTGACCCAAAGAAACATGATGCCCCTTTCACCAGTACTTGTCATAGAAATATTCGACTGTTGGGGCATCGACTTCATGGTTCCTTTTCCTATGTCATTTGGTTATTTGTACATCCTCCTAGCAGTGGACTATGTGTCCAAATGGGTGTAGGCTATTACGACCAAGACTATTGACCACTGGGTCGTAGTCAAGTTTCTCAAGGAGAACATCTTTTCGAGGTTTGGGATGCCTCGTGCAATAATAAATGATGGTGGATCACATTTCTGTAATAGACCATTTACATCTCTAATGTTCAAATATGGCGTCACTCACAAAGTATCCACTGCCTATCACCCACAAACACATGGCCAAGTTGAGCTAGCCAATAGGGAGATCAAGAACATTCTAGAAAAAATGGTTAACCCAAACAAGAAGGATTGGTCCGATAGATTGACCGATGCCCTCTGGGCATACTGCACTGCCTTTAAAACTATTTTGGGCATGTCTCCCTACCGGCTTGTCTATGGAAAGGCTTGCCACCTGCCAGTCAAAATGGAACATAAGGTATATTGGGCCATTAAGACTTTAAATTTTAATTTGAGAATGGCCGGTGATCATAGGAAATTAGAGCTGAATGAGTTGGAAGAGATTCGACAAGATGCGTATGAGAGCTCCAAAATCTCAAAAGAAAGGGCCAAAATCTTTCATGATAACTCCATCATGAGAAAATCATTTGAGCCCGGGCAAAAAGTGCTCTTATACAATTCTCGCCTCTCTATTTTCCAAGGCAAACTCCGATCCCGTTGGGATGGCCCCTATCTTGTCAAGGTGGCCTACCCCAATGGAGCTGCGGATGTCCAAAATCCCAAAAATGGCCAGACATTCAAGGTCAATGGCCAAAGACTTAAGCCATTTTTCAGGGGCTTTGAAGAACAAGTGGTGGAGGAGGATTTAATGGATCCGGTATACACAGAAGTTGTGGAGGAATAACTAGTTTTTTTCTACCTTTCAATGTACAAGCTTTTATTTACTTACTTTATTTTTATTCCATGTTAATTATGTTCTTTTATCGTATAAGTTTTGTTCTTCTTAGTCACAGATATTGGTGTTTTTGTCAAAGCTCAAGTGCGAGGTGTTCTCTAACCCTACTAATCTTTTACTGTCCGTCATTGAATATCATACCTTTTTGTTTCATTGAGGACAATGCATGAATCAGGTTAGGGGGTGAGGTTGCACTATTTATATCTTACACCAATGTTTGTGGAAATATTATGCACAGATATTCGTGTCTGCCAACACTCAAATGGATCAGGTACCAAAAAAAAATGTTTGTGGGAATATTCCGCGTGGATATTCGCGCCTGCAGACACTCACGCCTGCCGATAGTCAAAAATAAATAAATAAATAAATAAATAAATAAAAATAAAATAAAAACTAGGATGCCTTTATAAGGCCTCCAACATTTTTTTTCCTTTTTCCCCCATCCACCGGTGTTGGTCTCCCCCTTCTTCTTCTTCTTCTTCGTCGTTCTCTCTGTTCTCTGTAAAAACAACCCACCCCCTGCAAATCCATGACCATACACGTCGACGACCCACTCCTTTGTTTAATAATTTGTCTTATATGTTTGTATTTGTACATGGGTGCTCTTCTTCTGCTCGCAGTTAGGGTGAGGGGTTTCCAACCTAACCCAGATCTCCCTCGAGTTGACTAATTGTTGTGTTTTGTTTGTCAGTTTCGACAACTGAACAAATCTCTACCACCACCCCCTTTCCCTTTTTCTTTGTTTTCTTCTTCTTCTTCTTTCTATTGTGTTGTTCTCTGTAACACAACCCAACTCCTAACAATCCCATGACCATATTCCTCGAAAACCCAATCCTTTGTCTCATGATCTGCATTTGTTTACTCTATTTGTACATGGCTCTTCTTCTTCTTCTGTCCGCACTTAAAATCAAGGATTTTCATCCTAGCAAAAACCCAGATCTGCGTAGCGAGGATTAATTTGTGTATTTTCTTTGTAGGTTTCGGCAGCTGAACAGATCTCTACCCTACAACCTCATTTCCAAAACTCCAAAAACTGGTAAATTAGAAACATTGGGGACAATGTTCGGTTTAGGTTGGGGTGTGATCTACAATTCTAGTTTGTTCTAATTTCAGTTCCAGTTTGTTATAGTTTCGTATTTTTAAAAAAAAATTATTTTTATTCTAGATTGCGTATTTTTACAGTATTTTTGCTTATATTTCATAATTATATCGAACACAGCTTCAATCATCTTTGTGACTAGCAGATGTTAAAGAACCAGATAGTGAGTCTTTAAAGCATAGAAAGCATGGATGTTAAAATTTGTTGGTTTAGTCTAGGAGTTTTACGTACTTTTCCATCTGATGTGCATGCTGTGATCATGAAAAAAGCAAGAGTTGTGAGAAAAATTAAAATCCGAGAAGCACAAGCAAAACCATTGTGTGGCAGAAGCACTTTTCCTAAACGTCGTCGTGCCAAACGATTGGGTGCTTGTAAACAATGTGGTAGGTGTTTTCACATGAAAAAATACAATCAGTGTTCTGAACCAATTTTGGGTCGTGCAACCGATCGATTAAACTAAATAGTGTATGGAAAGAGTAAGGATTTTCCTGACACGCCATTTTATACCAGTCCAGGACTTACACGTTATGTGCGACAAGAAGTTGGAAGGGTCACTAATAATGACATAGACACAAGCGATGACTCGGATTAAATTTTGACTAATAATAACAAAGTTGTGGAAAAACGTATTTTGGGGATGAAGGTTAATGGTCCAAATTTGTTTTTTTTTTTTGTGTAAATATTTGTTTATGAACAAAGTCTTTTTGTTGAAATAAAGATGTGGGCCGAGTAAGGAATGTCCTAAAATGCCAACCTATAGCGTGGGTAGGGACTTATCCTGAGACGCCATAGTTTTCCAAGTTCAATGTGTGCATTTAGTCTTCTTTCAATTTTCATAGATAAATGTGTATGTAAATAAATTTAATTTTTATAAAAATGGTATTTTCTCTGTGTTTCAATGTCAAATGTATATTGNTTGAGTGCAAAAAAAAAACTGCATTTTCTTGAAAAATGGTATTTTCTCTATGCTTAAATGTCAAATGTACATTGGTATTTGTTATTCTTAAGGTACAGAATGACCAAACTCAAAAATAGAATTGATATATAACTGACATTCTTTGAAAACCTGACATAACCAGTGGAGATAACAAAAAATATCATAGTAAGTTTTGAGCCTTGCGATGCTTTCTGAGAGACAATCGATATTTACTCAAGTAAGCTCTTTCACTTTCAATTTTTGAATAATCTCATTAAACTTGCTTTGATTAATGCAACTAAAGTGATCTATTGACATATCCCACAAGGAACCTTTGCATACGACACATACATGGGCACATTCTTGAGAAAGGATTTTAGGCCATCTTTGATTTGATTTTGAGCCTTAGTCATTGCTTCTACGAAATTATATCCCTAGTTAGCCATGTTTGAGCCTTCAATAAATGATTTCTTCTTCAAGAAACCCATATGATAACCGAGCCACAAGAGAATATACTTGACATACCTTGCTATCTAATTTTCTTGCACCATCTCATAAATCAATATAATACAGAAAAGCAAGAGAAATAGAAAAGACGATAGTGGCTATTGACCCAAAAAAAAAAAGTCGATGGGAACAACCAAGAAAGAAAAGAAACAGAAAAATAGGGAATTGCCAAGAAAGTGAAAAATGAGAAAAATGAAAGAAAGAAATACCATTTCTAGGCAAAACATTGAAAAACAAGAGAGATGTGTGCTACACTACATTAAAAAGGGGATAGCTTTTGAATACCATTGATGTCATTTCGTTAGCCACTAACCTTTGGCCATATTACCACCTATACAAAGCCCTAATTGATCTCAAGTTTGATGCATGTGTGTGTTGTCGACCAAAAACTGAGGTATGTTAAATAGTATTTCTTTAATTGCATTGATATTCTTCCATGAGATTATGCCAAGAACATGATTAGTCTACTTTCTTAAGACTTTCACTCCCTTTCTAACTGTGCATGTGATTTTTCGATTGGTCATCCTCTGATCACATGCCCTTTGAGAGACAAGTCACTATAATCAAAGGAAATTTTGCTGAGGGCATTTCTAAGAGAGGTTTGTAAAATCAAAGCTATCCATGGAGGGTGGTAAAGTGGAATGTTTNATTTTTCGATTGGTCATCCTCTGATCACATGCCCTTTGAGAGACAAGTCACTATAATCAAAGGAAATTTTGCTGAGGGCATTTCTAAGAGAGGTTTGTAAAATCAAAGCTATCCATGGAGGGTGGTACAGTGGAATGTTTGTTATGTAACAATTCTTGTTTCTAGAAAGACCATTCCTACTACACAGGGAATTTCAAATGCCAATGTGATTGATGCTAATTTTTGCATAGAACAAAAACCTATGAAAGAGGAGCTTGTAGGATGTAAGTCGAAATTGAGGGTTGGGAGTCCCAACGACCATGATGCTAATTTACTTTAACCCACATACACATCTGTTCGACTGGAGTTTGTAGGTAGCTCACTGGAAACCTTCATGAGACAAAACTCGTCCACTAGGGATCACCTAGGGGTTTAATGACTTGTTGCATATGCTAAATGCAATCTTGTTATCTACGAAAGTTTTTTTTTTATTTTGTTATTTATTACTAGGGACTAGTAATGTTTAGGTTGGGGGGTGTGATTAACCCTAGTTAAGGCATAATTTAATTAAGTTAATAGGTAAATTGTGTTAGTTAAATAAAGTTAAACTAGTCAAAATAAATCAAATTAGCGTTAGTGTGTGAATTAAGGATAATGCATTGATTGTTGTTCTTTTCAAGATTTTGTGTGTCAAAGCTACAAACTACTAGGGAGCCAATTATCAAAGTTGTAAACTATACGGTGCCAATTATCAAAGTTCAAAATAAAGGAGGAGCAAAGTGTAATTCATAGCCGTCAAACAAGACTTTCAACCTCCCTTGTTGCCTATAAATACCACCCCTTAGGACTTGTAAAACATTCATCTTTTGGTAGTGAAAAATCCTCCAAAAGTATTGCTTTCTTTATTGCTTATTGTTTTTTTTAAGTATTGTTTTCTTTTATTGTATTATTGTTTTCTTTTAATTTATAGCTTCCTTTACTTTAAGTATTGCTTTCCTTTATTGTATTATTTCTTTCTTTTATTGTATTATTGCTTTCTTTTACTTCCATTGTTGAGCTTCCTTCTTCCCTTAGAGGAGTGAAACTCTTCCACTTTTCTAGAGCTTACCAAAGCCCTGAAGGGTGGAACGTGATTCACTCATTCTTTGTCAAAGATCGGCTCCTTGTGTAAAGTGTTTTACCTTGTAACTCCTCTACTTGGAGGGATGAGTATCACTCACTTTTCTAGCTTTACCAAATCCATGAAGAGTGAATAGTTTCTCATACAATCTTTAGTAAGAGGTGAAGGAAATGTATAATTATTCGGAAGTTATATTTGTGCATTTCGTTTATATTTAGCTTCAATCTTCATTTCTTTATAATGTATTCTCATTACATTGTTGTCTTTACTTTAAGCATGAGTAGCTAAGTCTTTAAGTTGGCTAATCCAAGGGAGACCTCCTCTTGGGTATACCATTTCAACCCATCTTCTTTCTTCCCCTCGGTGTACGATGGTTCGGTTTGACTGGGTTGAGTGAGGACATGGTGAGTCTTTGATGTCTCGTAAACTTGCCACGGGTTATACTTGGATCCTCACTTCCATCTCATCCCTCGCTTCCCATGAATCAACCGTTCATCTATGCACTAGTGGAGGAAGGTTTCAGGTTGACTTGACATTTTCATTGGAGTGAACCCTTCGGATTAGCCAACACTTGTTTCTCATTTCAATTTCATCACAAACCAACTTCAAACTTAAAAGACTTTACACTTTCTTTTCACTAAAATCACTTTCAAAACGATTCACATCCTTCCCCGAGGAGACGACCTTGGAATGCTTTTTCAAGTAAAACACAACACTCAAAAGACTCCTTGCACTTGGGGAGCACTTTTGTTCACATGCACACACATTTTGTACATTTCATATTCCACCATTCCTTTGCCCTCTCTTTTGACATCATCCCAAGGGAGAGTGACACTTCCCCTCACACACACCATACATACGTTGAGGGAGATGTTAAGAGGTTAGGAACAACACGGAAATAATTCAAGCACACCCCCCTTAAAGAAAGTTTCGTCCTCGAAATTTACCTCAAGTAGCGAATAAGTAAGGGTATTTCTCTCACATTTCCAACTCGGGTTCCCAAGTAGCTTCCTCCACTCCATGATGTTGCCACAAGACTTTCACCAATTGAATGACTTTGTTGCGGAGTACCTTCTCCTTGGTGTCGAGAATTTTCACCAGTTGTTCTTCATATGTCGCTCCATCTTCAACTTCAATATCTTCCAAATCCACAACCTGTGTTGTACCCGATTGGCATTTCCTCAACATTGACACATGGAACACGTCATGTACCCCTGACAACTGAGCTGGTAACCGAAGTTTGTACGCCACTTTGCCTACCACCTTGATCACTTCAAAGGGTCCGATGTATCTTGGTGCTAATTTTTCCTTCTTGCCGAATCTAAACACTCCCTTCTTGAGTGACACCTTGAGGTACACATAGTCTCCCTCTTGGAATTCTAGGGGACTTCATCTACTATCCGCATAGCTTTTCTGTCTACTTTGAGCCGTGCGTTGTCTCTCCCGGATGAGTTTGATTTTCTCTGTAGTCTCCCAAACAATCTCTGGCCCAAACAAACCACTCTCCCCAGCTTCTAACCAACAAGTTGATGACCTACATGGTCTCCCATACAATGCTTCATAAGGTGCGATGCCGATCCTAGATTAGAAACTGTTGTTAAATGCAAATTTCACCAACGGCAAATGATCACTCCAACTCCCTTTGAAGTCCAACTCGCAAGCTCGTAAAATGTCCTCCAAAGTCTGTATCACCCTCTCAGATTGACCATCCGTTTGGGGATGAAAAACTGTGCTGAAGTGTAACTCTGTCCCCATAGCTCATTGTAGACCTTTCCAGAATTGCACCACAAATCGAGAATCGCGATCTAAAACAATCGAGAGCAAAACTCCATGTAATCGCACAATCTCACAGATATAGAGCTTGCTCAATGTCTCTAAAGTGTTTGTGGTCTTCATTCCCAAGAAATGAGCGAATTTGGTGAGTCTGTCCATAATGGCCCATACTGCATTATGCCCTCGCGACGTCCGTGGTAAACCCAACACAAAGTCCATGGTAATGTGATCCCACTTCCACTCTGGAATAGGTAAGGACTGTAGTAATCCTCCAGGCTTTTGATGTTCAATCTTCACTTGTTGGCACACCGCACATCGGGGAATGAACCTTGCCACATTCTTCTTCATTCCCTTTCACCAAAATTGACGCTTCATGTCCCTATACATTTTTGTGCCACCGGGGTGGATGGCAAATTTAGAGCGATGACACTCTCCTAGTATCTCCTCCTTTAGGGATGAATCATCGGGGATGCATAGCTTCTCCCCATATCTTAGTTCTCCATTTCTCAAAAACCAACCGTCCACTATTTTCCCATTTTCCAATTTAGCTCGAATCGACTCTAAGTCAGGATCCAAGTATTGTAACTCCACCACCCTACGTTGGAGTGTAGGTTGGGCTACAAGGTTAAATAGGCATGGACGATTCTCTTGCCTATCCACCTATAGATCAAAGTCCTCCAAGGCATCAATTATCTTCCACCTTTTAACTGCAAGAACATTGATTTCACCCTGAGACTTTCTGCTCAGTGCATCTGCTACTATATTAGCCTTCCCCGGATGGTAGTTGAGTGTGAAATCATAATCTTCTAGATACTCAATCCACCTTCTTTGCCAAAGATTCAAGTCTTTCTATGTAAATACATACTTGAGGCTCATATGATTAGAAAACACTTGAAACTTTTCCCCGTATAAGTAACAACTCCACAACTTAAGAGCAAAAACCACAGCAGCAAACTCCAAGTCGTGAGTGGGATAGTTCTGCTCATGAATCTTGAGTTGCCTCGAGCCATAAGCAACTACCTTACCTCCTTGCATTAGCACACATCCCAAGCCTCGTAGCGAAGCATCGATGTAAACATCGTATCCTTCTTTACTACTCGGGATAATAAGGACAGGAGTTGTCATCAATCTCTCCTTCAAGGTGCAAAAAGCTAGTTCACACGCTTGAGTCCATAAAAATTTTTCTCCCTTCTTCGTAAGGTGAGTCATCGGCATTGCGAGCATTGAGAACCCTTCTACAAACCTCCGGTAGAAGCCTACTAAACCCAGGAAACTACGTACTTCGGTCACATTCTTCAGTGGTTCCCACTTCATCACTGTTTCAATCTTGGCGGGGTCAACAACTACCCCTAGTTCGGACACAACATGACCAAGGAATTTCACTTCCTTCATCCAAAACTAACATTTACTCATCTTCGCATACAACTTATACTTTCTCAGTGTTTGTAGCACAATTGAGAGATGGCATTCATGATCCTCTTGGGTCTGTGAATAAATCAATATGTCATCAATAAACACAATGAAAAATTGATCTAGATACGGTCAAAATACCCTATGCATCAAATCCATGAAGGCTACAGGAGCATTAGTCAATCCGAACGGCATCACCGTATATTCGAAATGACCATACCGGGTACAAAAAGCTATCTTAAGAATATCCTCCTTCCTAATCCGCAGTTCACTTTATGCGAAGATCAATCTTGGAGTAATACTTAGAACCCCTCAACTAATCAAACCAATCATCAATTCGTGGCAATGGGTATTTATTCTTTACTGTAACCCAATTCAACCTTTGGTAGTCTGTGCATAACCAAAGTGTTTCATCATGTTTCTTCACAAAAAGGACCGAGTCTCCCCCAAGGTGAAGTGCTTAAACGGATAAACCCAATAGCCAAAAGTTGGTCCAACTGTTTCCTTAGCTCCTTTAACTCCAAAGGTGTCATTCGATATGGAGCAATGGATATGGGTTCAGTTCCTAGATATAGATCGATTGTAAACTCAATCTCGCTCTATGGGGGTAACTCAGGTAGTTCATCTGGGAAGACATCCAAAAAATCCGACACAATCAATACCACGTCAGGTTGGAATTTATCATGGTCATCACCCATTAAGCTAGCTAAGAAACTTAAATTTTTCCCCGCCTTAGCTTTCAAGAATCTACTACCCGTAGTAGGAAATGGATGGGAAGAATTTTGATCATTCATGAAATTGAAAACTACACCTCTCGATAATTGAAAGGAAAATTCATTTACAAAAACAATCCATTACCGCACAGAAGGTAGACAAAAAGTTCATCCCAAATATTATGTCATACCCCTTCATGTCTAACGCAACCAAATCTACGATTAATTCTTGCTCCCCAATTCAAAGCACACACCCTTCTAGTATCCAACCGTTCTTTCATAGGCATGTCAATACTCAAGGCATGTTCTAACTTCCCAAAGTCCAATCCCAAACTAAGAGCATATGTAGTGCATATGAATGAATGAGTAGCACCAGGATCAAATAAAATTTGGACCCAAGAATTGTAGAGAAAAATAATACCTTCCACAACGGCATTGGAAGCATCTTCCTCTGGTTGAATCAAAGCAAACACTCTCCCTTGATTGGCACCACCGGGTGCTATAGCTCCTAGCGGTCTCTGATGTAGTGGTTTCGGTAGTGGTGACTTGTTTGCATTTACTTGCCCAGCTACTTGATTGGTTCTTGGTGGAAGCGATGGGCAGTTATTTCTAAAGTGCTCGACACCTCCACATGCGAAGCATTGACGTGGGTTAGCGCCTCTAGCTCCTCGGGCTCTTCTGAAGTCTCTGTCCGACCACCTGGTCTAGGCAACGGTATGGTGCCGCCCTCTGCCCTCCACTACTGCTAGCACCGGTCCTAATCGGACCTCTCCTCATGAAGTTCTGTCACCTCTGATTGTCCTCTGTGTCTCTCTCCACCAGTGTAGCTCTATCCACAAGATCCCCATAGTCCCAGATTTTGTGAGCCATAAGCTTCTCCCAGATGGCAGGCCTCAAGCCCTGCTCAAAGCGTTTGGCCCTCCTAGTCTCAGTGGATATGAACTCTGTGGCATAGCGAGATAGCTCGTCAAACTTTCTCTCATACTCAGATACCGTCATGCTTCCCTATCGTAGAGCTAGGAAATCTACACTCATCTTGTCCCTGACGAAATCAGGAAAGTTTTTGTCTTGGAAGATTTGGTCGAACTCCTTCCAAGTGAGCGCATCAATGTTCCTTCTTCTCTTTACTGAATCCCACCAATAGTCGGCCTCCCCCTTAAACAGATATGTTGCCAAGCCGACCCGAAGATCCTCGGTAACTCCCATGCCGTCACACATCTTCTTTATCCAGCGGATCCATTTATCTACATCCATGGCGTTAGAGCTCCCTTGGAAAGTAGGTGGGTGTTGTCTCAGAAACTCTCGAAGAACAACCATCTTTCAGTTTTTGTCCCCGTTGCCCGATACTTCGGCTAGTGGATGAACCCCACCGTTGTGGTTGTTATTCCCATTTTGGTGTTGCACCAAAGGGGTAAGCTTTCTTAAACATTGGTATATGTCATTCATGGCATCGGGAGGTGGTGGTGGTGATGGGTTTGCTTGGCCACCATGACCTCGTCCACGTCCACGCCTACCGTCCATCCTGCACATCAATTTATAATTTAGTTTCATTGATGTACAAGACATCCTAAATATCACTTTAGTCTAAAGCATAAAGTTTGGATAAAATTTTATCCAACAATTTCATTCATCCTAGTCCTATTTCTCTAGTGGTGATCCATAACCTACAGCTCCCATGTAAGACCTAAAGCCTAAGCTCTGATACCAAGACTTGTAACGCCCGAAAAACCACCTTGGACGGCATTATAATTTAAAATCATCCACATCATGAGAGCAACTAATAAAATCCATCAATAAAGAAATTTCATTTATCAAATGTAATATTTACGACATCATTCCCAAAAGAATATGCCAACACACGGCTATTATATCCCAAAAGAATATGATCGACTATGACAATTACATCCCAAAAGAATTACATTTAAACTCACAGCGGAATAACAAAAAATTAGTCTTTATATAATCTCAAAATAAATTTTTTAGTCTAGCACCTAGGAGAGTATAACCCTAGACATCCACCTTGGGATCCACGAGCCCATCTAGTGAAGCTTCCCAATGTATCGGCTCCTCCACTCCGAGCTCCTTGTCTAGACCATAATCTGAAAATTATATAGTTTGTAGGGGGTGAGCACTAAGCTCAGTAGCAACATTCCTCCCAAAATCGAACAAGGTTTAGAAAACATATAACGCAAGTCAGCCTCATTTTGCAAAATAGCATATATAACTTGAAATAAAACAGTGACAATTTATTTGATCTCAAGTTTACACAATAGCAATAATTTAAATGAACAGTAAAATATGAATTTTCCAACAATAAACCATTTTCCACAAGTTCTTGTAGAGTCTCATACCTCCACAAGCTCTTGTAGGAAACTAATTCCACATAATAACAATAATCGTTCAATAGTGTCATCTCATATTCTCATGTATGTTGGTTGCTTCTCATGAATCCACACAATGACTCTACCTCGTTCAACCAATCATAACCACACAAACCACTTTAGGAAGGGCGTATATCATCTCCCACGGCATTGATGAATCCTTCCCAAAAAAGGTATATCATCCATACGCCTCGAACTTACGTGAACAAGAATGGTTGCTCTTACAAGAAACAAATCACTACAAATGTTAAGAAACCATCTCACCCCTACTGGGATAGACTAACCTCTAAAACCCTATGGCAGTGCTCGAATGTAATTCAAGTCCATCACAACAACCATACAAGAGATTCAATTCCAACCAAATTCTCAAATCATAAGTAAATCATAAATCTCCAATTTTATCGGTATTTTTCTAATAGAACAATTTAAGAAATTAAGCAAGAGATTTTCACAAATACCATTTTATTACTCAACACAAAGCACTAGAGACCGTAGGTTTGTAGAAAGGTTCTCAAAGCTAGCAATGCCAATGACCTGCCTTATGAAGAAGTGGGAAAGATTCTTGTAGACTCAAGAATGTGAACTAGCCTTTTGCACCTTGAAGGAAAGGTTGACAACAGCTCCTATCCTCATTATTCTTAGCAGTGGGGAAGGATATGAGGTTTACACAGATGCTTTATTATGAGGCTTGGGATTTGTGCTAATGTAGGGAGGTAAGGTAGTTGTTTATGGCTCGAGACAACTAAATATTCATGAGTAGAACTATCCCACTCACAAGTTGGAGCTTGCTACTGTGGTTTTTGCTCTTAAGTTGTAGAGGTGTTACTTGTATGGAGAAAATTTTAAAGTGTTTTTTGATCATAAGAGCCTCAAGTATTCATTCACTCAGAAAGACTTGAATATTCAAAAAAGAAGGTGGATTAAATATTTAAAAGATTACGATTTCACACTCAACTACTATCTGGGGAAGGCTAATGTAGTAGCAGATGCACTTAGTAGAAAGTCTTGGGGTGAAATCAATGTTCTTGTTGTTAATAGGTGGAGGATCATTGATGGTTTGGAGGAGTTTGATCTATTGGTGGATAGACAAGGGGATCGACCATGCTTATTTAACCTTGTAGCTCAACCAATTCTCTGACAAAGGATTGTAGAGTTGCAACGTTTAGATACAAAGTTGGGAACTATTTGGGGTAAATTGGAGAGGAATGAGATTGTTGAGAACTGGTCTATACATAATGATGAGTTACAGTTTCATAGAAGATTATGTGTACCAAACAATGACCAAGTAAGGGAAGAAAGGTTGGGGGAGTGCCATCGTTCAAAATTTTTCATACATCCGGGTAGTACTAACATGTATAGAGATATGAGGCATCAATATTGGTGGAAAGGATGAAACAAGACGTGGTCAAGTACATTGTAAAGTGTGCAATGTGTCAACAGGTAAAGATTGAGCATCAAAGACCAGAAGGTTCGCTCCAATCCTTACCAATTCCTGAGCAGAAGTGGGACCATGTTACTATGAATTTTGTGTCAAGATTACCCAAGAACGTCAAGGGTCATAATGCAATTTGGGTGGTAGTTGATAGATTGACAAAGACCTGCCCACTTTATACCTGTTAAGATCATAGATAACTTGGCAACATTGAGCCACTTATACATTTTGGAGATAGTGAGGTTACATTGGGTACCGTTGTCAATTGTGTCGGATCGACACAGTCACTTTGTGGCTAAATTCTGGTAGAGCTTACAAAAGGCATTGGGAATTGAGTTACATTTTAGTACATCCTTCCATCCTCAGACAGACGGACAATCTTATAGGGTGATCCAAATTTTGGAAGATATGTTGAGGACATATGTTCTTGACCTCAAATAGAGTTGGAGTGAACATCTTCCATTGATGGAATTTGCATATAACAACAGCTATCAAGCAAGTATTGGAATGGCCCCTTATGAGGTATTGTATGGAAGACCATGTAGGTCTCCGACTTGTTGGTTAGAAGTTGGAGAAAGTAGCTTGTTTGGACCAAAAATTATTCGGAAGACTACTGAGAAAATTCAACTAATTCGGGAAAGACTACGCATGGCTCAAACTAGACCAAAAAGCTATGCGGATAAAACAAGAAGACCATTGGAATTCCAAGAGGGGGACTATATGTTCCCCAAGGTGTCGCCCAAAAAAGGGAGTGTTTAGATTCGGCAAGAAGGAAAAATTAGCCCCAAGGTATACTAGACCATTTGAAATAATCAAAATTGTGGGTAAAGTGGCGTATCAACTTAGGTTACCAGCCCAATTGTCAGGGGTACATGATGTGTTCCATGTGTCAATGTTAAGAAAATGCCAATCTGATACAACGCATGTCGTGGATTTGGAGGAAATTGAAATTCAAGACGGAGTAACATATGAAGACCAACTGGTGGAGATTCTAGATACCAAGGAAAAGGTGTTTCGTAATAAAGTAACTCAACTGGTGAAAGTCTTGAGTAAACATCATGGGATGGAGGAAGCTACCTGAGAATCAAAGCTGGAGATGCGATAGAAGTACCCTCATTTGTTCTCTACTTTAGTAAGTTTCGAGTACGAAACTTTCTTTAAAGGGGGTGGATTATAAACCCTTACATTCTTATCTTTATATTGTAACGTAATTATTTTGAAATGCTTATATATGTAATGATGTAAGCATGAACTATATAGATTATAAGAGTAGAAATAAAAAATGTTAGGTGAGGTAATAGGATACGTAGTAGAAGAACGAAGTATTCCGGAATAAAAGCACATTTTAGATAGAATTTAGATACGAAGAATTTTGACACTGCCTTAATATTTGGATCATAACTTTTTATCCTGATGTTCGTTTGATCTGAAATTTTTACGGTAGATACTAGACTTCCAGAGCTACAAAATAGTATTTTTCACAAAAAATTTTCAAATCGATCTCTAAATGGGCCAAAACTTCATTGGACGTTCAGCTAAAAGTGGGAGTCCATTTGAATGTGAGAATTCGTTCGAACAACAATTTGTCCCAGTACTTTGTGCCTGACAAAACTCTAATGGAAAAAACAAAAGTATTGAGAGCAAGCAATGTTCGAATGCCAAATGACGTTCGAACGTGAGTTACGATTCAGAGTATCAAATTTACACTGATTGGACTCTTTTCTTACCCTATAAATACATAAGATGCCTCTCTTAACCTCATTTCTAACCATAGAGAATCTTGGAGAGTAAGAAAGAAATCAAGAAACACAAGATTGAAGGGGATTTTTACATTGAATCGGATCAAAACCTCTAGTTTTTCACACAACACTAAGGAAGAAAAGTAAGGATTTCTTCTTAATCTTGTCTATTGAGGCTAGAGTTTATATATATATGTATGTTTTGAGTAAAATTATAGTTTGATAGCTATAAAATCCTTATCTTTGATCTCAAAACCCATATTTTTCAAGAAATTGAGATTTTTCCCTTGATATTCCACTGTTCTTGATTCAAAAAATCTAGTGTTTCATTTGGAACAATAAAATTTTATCTTTTGATGATCTCTTGCTTATTTTCTTGAGTTGTTATGTTAGAAAAATACATGTGGAATTTGAGGTTCTTGATTTACTTGTGATTTGAGAAATTTGTTGAGTATTGAATCTCTTGTGTGAATGTTTGGATGAACATGGGTGACCGTTGATTGGGTATCGTAGAGTAAGTAGATGTGTTTCTTACTCCGATTGTGTTTGAAGGTTCTCGACCACTATTAGTGGGATTGGTGTCTTGGAACGTTTTTTTTTGCAACGTTTTCTTTCGTCGTGTTTTCTTTCGTCACGTGTTCATCACAAAAAGTGTTTTGCGACGCAAAAAAACGATGCTAAAATTTGAAAAAACGTAGCTAAAATCTATTCAACCAGCATAAAAAATTAATAATTTACTTAATTTTTCGCAACGTAAAAAAATTGTCACAAATACTTTTTTCATAAATAAAAATGTTAAAAATAATAATTTAATTAATTTTTAGCGACATAAAAAAATTGTCGCAAATAATTTTTTACTTAAATAAAAAATGTTAAAAATAATAATTTAATTAATTTTTAGCGACGTAAAAAAATCGTCGTGAATAATTTTTTACATAAATAAAAAATATAAAAATTAAAAATTTAATTAATTTTTCACGACGTAAAAAAATCATCGCAAATAATTTTTTACAAAAAATAAAAAATGGAAAAAAACAATTGAATCAATACATGTGCGACATATAGAAATGGTCACAAAAAAATTGTTCTTACAATTTTTCGCGACGATTTTTAATTCGTCGCAAAAAAATTTATTTTTTTTTATTTTACATAAAAAATGATATTCCAATAAAATTTTTTACATGTACACCAATAATACCTGTGTCCAATAAAAAACCAACACAATTAATACATTTCACATCTTTTTAAAAAAAAAACAATTTTATTTTCAAAAAGAATGAATTACAAGAAATTCTAAAAATAGAAAAAAAATGGCTTTAATCCTTCAAGAGGATTTAAACCATCTCTAATTACAATTAATGTCTCTTAAACTTGAATAGTCTCAGCAATCCAGCTCCATGCTTTGAAATACCATCTTCAAGCTCAACACTATCCAGGATCTGCATAATCAAAAACTGACCACCGCACACAACCTTTCTCCTCCTAGCAATAGGGATCCTGGACTGATCCTGATGCAAAATCAACCTTCCATCATGTGACAGAATACCACTTTCTGAACAATCAATGAAAACAGAATAAGAGTATTGAAAGAGAGAGGCAGCATTTACAATGAAAACAAGTGTTGATAAAGTAGCGTGGATAAACTAAGAGAAAATCAGTGCAATGGCCTTTGCAGTGCTAGCCAGTATCACAATTTTAGAAATGAGCAACTTATCGCAAAAGCCTTTTCAGCATTTGTTTCTGTGATTACCCCTACTGCTGCATTTGCAGTCAATATCTTTAGGATGACCTATTAACCAACAATAAGCCTCTTCAGGAATCTCCTCAGAAAAAAATCATTGTAACAAAGATCAACTTTAACCAATAAATGTCACCATATCAACTACGACGCCAAGAGAGAGAGAACCATAACAAGGACATATTGTATGATCAATCACAATGCATACAATAAGCTCGAATTTTTATAGAAACGACACGTGTAATAAATATTAAGCAGCATGTACACAATCAAGAGGTGGATATCAATTTTCCACGTAGAAAGTTATTGCATCTTACAGAAGGCTCCCAAAAGACCTTTAATCTTGTCTCTCCATCAACCAATGCCAAAAGGAAAGAAACAACAGCAGCTGCAATCAAAATCTTAACCAGCAAATCATCAAATTGCTTCAGAACCAATTTCTAGAAAGGAGGGCCTGCATTCATTTAAACATGGGTAAATCAAGAAGGGAGTCACACAAAATTAAATAAGCGTGTGATTTTTCATTTCTTTATCCTTCACCATATCATCTACAGCTGTGTGCATCAGTTGCTAAGCAAAATGAGCAAAATTCTTATGACATTTACGCCATTGTTGGACAATATCATTTCCTCATGAATACAAGGAAAATGCTGATAAATTCATTTGGACAATTGAGTATCAGAACATAAGCAACTGTATTACATTAGAGTAAGAGAAAACTCTAGTTGTTTACCCTTATGTACCGTACAAATAAGTCAACCTGGGAACAAAATTGGGACCCTAAAACAAGGTCCAGAAACTAGCAGATGCTCTCTATGTCAATGCTCTTATGCTTCTCCTCTAGAAAAGAAAAAACAAATAATGAAAGCTGGATAGCAGCACAAATAGGAAAAAATTTGAAGTTTGCCAACATTAGACATGAACAAACAAGAAATCCACAAACCTGTTAGACAATATCGAAAGGCATAGGAATAGAAATCCAAAAAATTTGATGGCCCCCTAACCTTTTGAGAGAAGGAAAAATACGACAGGGAAAAAAAGGAAAGAAGGAAAATACAATGGCAAAATTAGCACTCTAAAATTATCTTTCCCCCACCACAAAGCATCCAATACACATATCATCAGAACCTATCATGATCCACTGGTTAAAAAAGAGTACATCCTTCTCAAGCTCTGGAAGTGCCTTCTTTAATTTGATTATTGTATCAGCCCGAAGTGCTTTAAGGCCTCTTCACCACTCCTCCTAGTATACATTATATTGGTGGAGTCATATAAAGGATGAATGTGTTTAAGAAGTAGAAAACAAAACAAGAAAATAAAAGTACACATAAAAAATGATAAGCATTGACCGAGGTCTAGTGTAAAATGAAGTTTCTTAGCAAGTTCATAGATATGTACAACAGCAGGCATGTTGGCCACATATTTCATACACAAGTCCATGATGTGACATGTTTAGTACTAGGGCCTCCAAGATATCTGCTGCCTTTACAAGACAGATGCATTTACAATATGGTCGCAGGAGAAATGTCCATAATAACTGAATGAACAAAAGATAAAGGTTTATCGATCCAAGGATTAATAGAATAAGGGATGCTACAATGTTTTCAAGCTTATAGACCTTACCATTAAGGTTTTGGCTAGTGAATCAGTATAAGTGAAGAATACAAGCTATCATATTTAAGAAGATATGAGAAAGTAGCGACAGAGAGAAGTTTTAATTAATAGGATTATTGAAGCCAATATCCATTGCATGGATAAGAATTGGATTACTTACAATGGTAAAGTATCCTTGCTTTTCAGCTTGCATTTTCCTAAAATCCAAGGTCCATCAGTACTGAATTTAAGGCCATAAATCAGAAACTGAAGAAGATGATGACTATAATGCCACTCACCAAGCAAGCATCAGTATTTGTACATTAGTATGATCCACTTCCAAATCTGAACAAAAAGCCTCGATTCCTTCAGGGCTACTCATGAAAATATTGCAACATTAGACAGGTGTGAGCAAAAATCAGCAATGTTAAGGGGAAAAAAACAAAAAAAATAGAGGGGGGTTCAAACTTCTTGTTCTTGAATTGAATGACAAAAAGAAGAAGAAAATTTTCATTAATAAATGAAATCGCTGGAATAGTCTCTGATCTGCAAGTGTACAACCAAATTAAAGAATAATCCATTCAACAAGATAAGAAAGTATTGTACACAATATAATCACACAAAATTAAGATGAGAGAAAATAAATATTTGAATGATTGCCACAGTAAATCACAATTTTGTACAGCATATCCAAGGAATTTATATTAAACGTGAAGCAGCACTCTTCAATTCTTAAGATATGACTTAAAAATTGCAGTTCCAAGGGCTGAACTTGCAGGGGGTGACAATTGAACCCCAGGAAGGTAAATAAAGATATCAGGTTATCTACAACAAGTCATAACAAATAAAGGCACAACTTTGCATGGCTTTCCATAAATCAATAACAAATGCAAGGAGATTTTCAATTTCAGACCCTTGTTTAGAGATTATTTCACTTAAACTTCTGAGGGAAACTCAAAGGAACATTTGATTCCCTTTGAAAGGATTATCCTCAATCCACACACTCCACATGGCATTCCCAGCTCCAAATTACGAAAGAACAACATATTTTCCGTAGTTGAGTTCATCAACAGTCAAACATTGTCTTCCTTGCATTCATCCTGGATTCTCTTTCTCAATCAAAATGTCTATCAATTGATTCCTATTCATTCGGTCAAAGTCTCCACAACCTTTTCATGCCCCTCTACTAAGAGGTGCACCATGTTGATAGGAATCAGCAAAGACTTTCTTGTACACGTCCTCGAGGGCAGCATTCATGGCAATCATCGCTACTTTCTCCAAAGGGCGTGGTAGGCTTTGTTCTCGGTGTTGTTTAATAGATGTCAGGTGTCGTTGTTCCCCGTCCGAGAATCTCCATTTGCTCTAAGTGGGGGCGAGCTCCTTATGTCAGATTGGTTGTTCAAAAGACTTTCTCTTTACCCTTTTCATCGTTCTCTTTTCAAAAGCCTAGACCCACAGCACAATTTCAACAGAAAAATGATGCTCTTTATCCTCCCAAACACCATAAAATGAGAAAGCCCATGCCTCACTTGAATATATTCCAATTAAACCAATTCACATGTCAACCGAAAAATATAATGCACTCAGGGGTTCACCCTTAACAACACCCTTAAAAATTTAATGAAATTCTGTTTTGCCAAAAATCCGATGTTGGCTTGACAAGAAATTTTTTCCGAAATTAAATCTTTAATTACCAGAAATATGCATTTAATCAAAGAACAAATCCATTCAGTCCATCCCAATTTTCCACTGGTTTAGAAATTGGGAGAAAGAGGAGGAGGGGAAGGAAGAAGAGAACAAGGCTCTGCCATGGAAGAATCAGAAGCTAGTCAATGTCATGTAATATGATGCATTTGATGGTTACATTGCAAAAAAAAATTGATGAGTTGGAGGAATTAGAAAGCAATTAAATTCGAGATCCATTTTTATTGCTAAAAACGTAGAAATGAGATCATATTTGGAACATTATGAAAACAGGAAGTAAGGGAAAAAGGAAATTAAGGAAGGAAATAGAAAATCAATAGCCAAACAGGGGTCTTCCCCTTCACAAACAAAATGTTGACAGAATTAGGAAAAATCAACATAATGAAAACCTTCCCCTTCACAAACTAAATCGACGACAATCAATGGCACCAATCAACAGATCCAACGATTCCAGATCCCAAAAACATGACTATTGAACCAAAAACATTACAACCCAAACCAGATCCAATGAGGAACCTTCAGTCGGTTCGCAGTTATCAACACAACCCAAACCAGGAACAATCAACAACCAACAACAACTTCATCAGTGGAGAGACCATACCTGCTTTGTGATGAAGACTTCAGTTGGTGGAGCTTTGCGATGAAGCCTTCAGTTCGGTCGGTGGAGCCTTCTGTGCTGTGGATCTTCAGTGAGAGAAAGAGAGGGAGTGAGGAGGATCTTCAGTGGGACATTGATTCTTGCTTTAATTAACAAAACACCAAGCAAACGAAACCAAATCAAATCAAAGATTTTTGTGAGCCACGATCAAATTTTTTAAACTTTCCTAACATGTTTATGTTTCATAACTTATTGTTAGGGTCACAATATTATCAATTAATTTTATTAGAGATGTAATTTAAAATAATTAATATTTGAAAGTAAAAATTAAAAATTTTATCTCTTCGCAATGCAAACTACCATTTACCTTGATAATTAAGACATCTCTACGGTTTTGGTGTGCATTCCCTAATAATAAGAAGACCACGGCTATGATTAGATCAAATTCAGAGTAATTTAAAATGATTTGAACTATTAAGAGCAAAAATTAATTTTTTATGTATTTTACAAGTTGAGATAAATGTTTCGTTTGGTAGGTTGGATAAAAAAATGTGATAGAATACATTTTATTTGGTATTGAAGAATTAATTTTTTATTATTTAGTATTGAAGAAAAAGTGGGAAAAAAAAAAAAGAAGATATGAATGCTTAAGGTAGAAAGATTGTCCCTCTAATTTTTATTTTCTTCCTATTTTTTATTTTTAACCAAATAATGGAAAGTCTTTTTTTCTATCCTATTTTCCGGCCAACAAATTTTTCATCAAACAAAACACACTATTAAAATCCTAGAATAATAGGGCTCTTGAAATTGTTGGATCCAAAAATGTTTTGAAGGAGTTTGGGAATGCACACTATTAATTTTTTATGTATTTTCCAAGTTGACTTTCCCATGTGTTGTTTACTTGAATCTTGATTAAGGGTACCGGTGAATTTATGCCACTTTGGTTCGTAAGGGGAGGGGAACCAAAGAGAATAACGACGAAGAGGAAAAGAAAGACAGTACTGTGTGTGTCGACTAAAATAAACAAAGAGGTAGAGATGGGAAAGTAAGAATGAGGGAAAAAAGGATGGGCAAGTTTGCTAATATCCCCGACGAAACATCACTAAAAAATAAAGGGTTAATTGCACAAGAGGTCCCTAAAGTATGAAGTTTATCTTATTTTGATCCCCAATATTTCAATTGCATCATTTTGGCCCCTAAAGTATTAAAAATATTTCTATATGGTCCCTTAATCAGACAATGTCTAGATTGCTAATAATTTTTTATCACAAACTTGCCAGATGATACTTAAATGTGGATAAAAAATAATTTGGATAACTGCTGACCAAATATCTACTCAAATTTTAGTTAGACATCTACTTAATTTACACAGTTTTGATTATGAGTTATCCAAATTTTAGTCAAAAGCTACTAATATTACATATTTTTTTGTCAAAAACTACCCAAATTTTGTTTAAGAGCTATTAAAATTATTTTTTGTCTATATTTAACTATTACGTGACAAGTTTATGATAAAAAATCGTTACCAATTTGGACGTTGTCTGTTTGAAAGACCATATAGAAACATATTCAATACTTTAGAGACTAAAATGATGCAATTGAAACATTGGGGATCAAAATGAGACAAACCTCATACTTTGGAGACCTCTAGTGCAATTAACCTAAAAATAAATATCTCCTACGATTTTATAAAAAATGACCCAAATAAATATTTTTTATTTTATTTTGCATTAATAACTAAAATTTATATTCTGCGACGACAAACTTAAAACGTCGCAAATTAAATATTTTGACTTTATTTTAATTTTACATTATTTATTTTTGAGACGAACTAAGCTATCTATGACAAAAAAAATTTTGTCGTAAAAAATAATCAATTCCCACCATTAAACAATTTGGGAGGAAATCACCTTTTCGCGATGTAATTAAAAAAATGTCGCGGATAGTATATTTTTTGCGACGAATATAAAAACGTCGCCAATTAAATTTTTATTTTATATTTTTATATTTTTTATTATTTAATTTGAGACAAATAAATTTTGTCGTACAAAAAATTTCATTTCCCACCATCATTCGTTCCAAAACAAAAAAGGGGATGGACTCACATTTTTTGTGACGAACTAAAAAAAGGTCGCGAAGAATATTACAATAATAATTATTTGCGACAAATTTTTTAAAACGTCGTGGATAGTATATTTTTGGCTTGGAAAATAAAAATGTCCTGAATTAAAATTTTATTTTATTTTATTTAAATTTTTGATTATTTAATTTGCGACAAAAAAAATTTGTTGAAAAAAATTTTCATTTCCAGCCATCACTCGGGCCAAAGAAAAAAGGGGAGGGATTCACATTTTTTGTGACGCATAAAAAAACGTCACGAAAAATATTACAATTATAATTATTTGTGACGAAAATAAAAACTCCGCGAATTAAATTTTTATTTTATTTTTTTAATTCTTGATTACTCCAGGAAAAAAGGGGAGGGACTCACATTTTTTGCGACGAAAAAAAAATTTCAAGAAAAATATTACAATAATAATTATTTGTGACAAATTCTTTAAATCGTCGCAGATAATATATTTTTTGCAACGAAAATAAAAAAACGTAGTGAATTAAATTTTTATTTTTATTTTTTTAATTTTTGATTATTTAATTTGCGACAAAAAAAAATTTTGTAAAAAACATTTCATTTCCCGCCATCACTCGCGCCAAAGAAAAAAGGGGAGAGATTCACATTGTTTGCGACGCATAAAAAAAACGTTGCGAAAAATATTACAATTATAATTATTTGTGACAAAAATAAAAATGTAGTGAATTAAAATTTTATTTTATTTTTTTAATTCTTGATTCCTCGGGGAAAAAAGCGAGGGACTCACATTTTTTGCGACATAAAAAAAACGTCACGAAAAATAATAAAGTAATAATTATTTGCGACAAATTTTTTGAATCGTCGTAGATAGTATATTTTTTACAACGAAAATAAAAACGTCATGGATTAAATTTTTATTTTATTTTTTTAATTTTTGATCACTCACGCCAAAAAAAAAAGAGGGGCAGAGACTCACATTTTTTGAATATTATTGTAATAATTATTTGTGACATATTTTTTAAATCGTCGCAGATAGTGTATTTTTTTCGACGAAAATAAAAACGTTGCAAAAAATTATTTTTTTTAAATTAATATTTTTATTTTATTTTTACTTTAACTCTTATTTAAAACTAATTTATATTCTGAAACGAAAAATTAAACGTCGCGAATTAAATATTTATAATTTATTTTAGATTATTTATTTTTGCGATAACTTAAAACTATTTGTGATGAAAAAGTTTTGTCGTAAAAAATGTCAATTCCCGCCATTTTCTCGCGCCAAAAACAATTAGGAGGAAGTCTCCTCTTAGCGATGTATTTAAAAAAATGTCGCAAAAAATTTTCAAAATAGAAATTTATACTTTATTTTACTTTATATTTTAGAGATTATTTATTTTTGCGACGAGATAAAACTATTTGCAACGAAAATTTTTTGTCGTAAAAAGTTTCCAATTCCCACCATTTCTCCCGCCAAAAACAAGTAGGTGGGAATCGTCTTTTCACGACGTACTTCAAAAAACGTCGTAAAAAAATTGTCAAAATAGAAATTTGCGACAAGATTATAAAATCATCACGAATAGTAACCTTTTGCGACAAATTTAAAATCGTCGCAAAAGAAAACGTCGCAAAAAATTCTTTTTGTTGTAGTGTTTGAACCATATCTAGCAGGAGAACCAATGACCCAGTGGTATACCAGAAAAAAATAAAAAAGAAAACAGAGGAGTTAGAAGCTCTCAAGCAAGGGCTCCTTCACCAAAGATGCAACAAACTTGCTAATCAGGTTCAACGCCCGCCTCATCAAAGTGACAACCACAATGATCGCTCTCATTAGGCTCAATCTACCCATCGTAGGAGCATGCCTTTGGTAAGGAGCTATTCGACCCATGGTCATCGTAAAGGAAGGTACTCATTGGGACACTCTACTTCTTAATGCTTTCCTAGGGACCCTTCACCCAAAAAGGTACCTTTTCGTTACAAGGAGAAGGGAGACAAGCCATACAGGGAATGTCGCCTTGTGGAACACATATTCTCGTATATTCGGTCAAAGAAAGGGCAAGGTAGACCTTACTTAAGATGAACACTATGCCTTTTGTTCTTTCATACGAGAAGCAGATCCCCCATGTAAGTTCTCTCCTCCGTCCTTTGAGTTATATGATGACAAGTTTGATCCTGTGCTCCACATATGGACTTTTACTAATAAGATGACCCTCTAGACGAGAAACGATACTTTGATGTGTAAGATGTTCCCCCTCCAACTTGGGGAGATCAACTCTTAAGTGGTTTAATGGGATACCTGTGAACTCGATCTTTTCTTAGGAATAGCTCATTGGGGGCGTTCGTCTCTTTATTCATAGCCAATAGTCGAGAGCCAATGACGATTGAAACACTCTTGGCATTATGCCAGAAACGTGGAGAGACTCTCTACGAGTATACCACGAGATATTTGAAAACCTATACTGACATAGAAGAGTGCGATGAGAAGACCATCATTGTCTCTTTTCGTTTTGGCCTCCCCAAGAAAAGCGAATTGAGGATGCACCTCACTATGTGAGCGCCCTAGAATATGTCACACTTGTAGGAGCATATCAAGAGGTACATGAAGGTGGAGGATGACAAGGAACCAGTCAATCGGCTACCAAAGAAGAACCAGATGGAGGAAGACAACACTTCCAACCCATCAAGGAAAGATGGTTCATCCGAGGGAACGAGAGACTCTTACCAAGGAGCCAACATTATCTTCAAGGAGCTTATCTATCAAGTCTTGAACCAAATCAAAGACAAGGAGTATTTCAGATGGTCACCTAAGATGATAAAAGATTCATCAAAGTGGAACTAAAACCTCAATTATTCTTATGTCACACTTGTTTGGAGGCCCGTATCTAAAGTGTGTACACCCGAAGATAATCCCAGACTTCTTATTTGAAATTCATGAAGAAAGCTACGGTGTTCATACTAGTGGAAGATCTCTGACTTACCGAGCCATCTCTCAAGATTTTTGGTGGCCATATATGCAGAAGGACACTCAATAGTTCGTGAGACGATGTGAGAGGTGTCAGAAATTCTCACCGATACCAATAAAACCATCCCAGGAGTTGCTTCCATTGGCGAACCCATGACCATTTGTTCAATGGGGACTAGACATAGTGGGACCTCTACCTCTAGCACTTGACAACAAGAAGTACCTTCCAATTCCAACTGATTTTTTCACGAAGTGGCTGGAAGTCGAGCCCCTATCTAACATCAGAGATATTGATACAAGGAAGTTCGTCTAGAGGAACATCATCACCAAATTCGAAATCTCACATACACTTATTTTGGATAACGACACATAATTTGATAGTAGTCATTTCAAAATTTTCTATCATCATTTTAAAGTTCGGAATCACTATTTCACATCGGCTTACCCTCAGAGTAATGGACAAGCAGAGATTTTCAACAAGACAGTCTTTGATGGAATCAAGAAAAGGCTAAAGGATGCTAAGGGGAGATGGGTGGAGGAGTTGCCAAGTGTTCTATAGATGTACCGAACCAAACCTCGACGCTTAACTGGAGAAACCTTCTTCGCCCTAGCTTATGGGATGGAAGCAATAATTTCGTTAGAGATTGGTTTACCAACCCTGAGAACCAAGCTGGTTGAAAGCAATAATAATAATGCTGTTATCACCCGAGATCTCGATCTGGCAGAGGAGAAAAGAGAACAAGCAATTATAAGGATGACTTCCTATCAGCATCAAATGTCCCGAGCCTACAAAAGAAACGTCAATCCTAGATCTTTCATGCTAGGAGACTTGGTTCTAAGGCGGGTACTGAGTTCAGCAAAGAACCCAACCCATGGAAAGCTTGGAGCAAACTAGGAGGGTCCATACAAGGTGTCCCAAGTAGGAGGCATGGTTATTACAAGCTCAAGACTTTAGACGGTAAAGTGGTACCACGCCCCTAGAACTCTGCTAATTTGAGACAGTTCTATTTTTAAAAAGTACCATTTTAGATAGAACTCCGAAATACCTTCGGAAGCTTAAGGGTGCCTCTCAAGAATGAATAAGTGTTGAGCAAAATGTGATGATATGAGTAGAAGTTATTAATGAAAGACTTTTTGGAAATCACCTTATTCTTGCTCTTCTTTCCTTGATATGTACATCCTACTGCTAAGGCAGGGAGGCAAAAAATCCTGATAAAAGTTACAGACTTAAATCAAGCGCAGCCACTCGATCTAATCCAAGGGCTCAGCTAGGCATGATGATATAAGATGATTAGGAATGGATTTGAGTCCAATTAGATTGGTGAGTCGGTGCGGAGTAGAAACTCTCTTAGATGCCCAAGAGGACTATGAGTAGCTCTACCGAAAAATCGAACTCTTTGAAGAAGGGCCAAGCAAGGGTCATAACTTCAAGAGATGAAATTTTTTCTAAGTGTGTTTAGGTTCCTATTGAGGAACCGAGCTCTTTGAAGAAAGGCCGAGCAAGGGTCATAACTTCAAGAGATGAAATTTTTTTTAAGTATATTTAGGTTCCTATTGAGGAACTGAGCTCTTTGAAGAAGGGTCGAACAAACACCATAACTTCAAGAGATGAAATTTTTTCTAAGTATGTTTAGGTTCCTATTGAGGAACCGAGCTCTTTGAAGAAGGGCTAAACAAGCGTCATAACTTCAAGAGATAAAATTTTTTCTAAGTATGTTTAGGTTCCTATTGAGGAACCGAACTCTTTAAAGAAGGGCCGAGGAAGGCCCATAACTTCAAGAGATGAAATTTTTTTTAAGTATATTTAGGTTCTTATTAAGGAATCGAGCTCTTTGAAGAAGGGCCGAGCAAGGGCCATAACTTCAAGAGATGAAATTTTTTCTAAGTATGTTTAGGTTTCTAGTGAGGAACCAAGCTCTTTGAAGAAGGGCTGAACAAGCGCCATAACTTCAAGAGATAAAAAATTTTCTAAGTATATTTAGGTTTCTATTAAGGAACCAAGCTCTTTGAAGAAGGGTCGAATAAGCGTCATAACTTCAAGAGATTAAATTTTTTCTAAGTATATTTAGGTTCCTATTAAGGAACCGAGCTCTTTGAAGAAGGGCCGAGCAAGGACTATAACTTCAAGAGAGGCCGAGCAAGATAAAAAACGTGATTTTCATTCAAACTTCACAAAATAACTATAGGAACAAAAACTAAAAAAAAAAGAGATTTTTCATTCAAATTTCAAAGAGTACATTGATCGGTGAACATCAAAAGTTACAAAAAATATCCTAAGTTTTTCAGGAAACTGGAGGCTGGGAAGAACTTGGAAAAGAATGCTTGGAGAACAGTTCAAAAGAAGAAGGAACCCTCGCAGCAACCAGAGTAGCGTGTTATCTCTTGCTGAAAAAAGCTTCTCGGAGTTGAGAGATCTGTAAGGCAAGATCATTTTTTTCCTTCTCGATCCCCTCATCGTATGCATAGTCTTCTCTCTCCTTTGCATCAGCTTTGAATTGATCGAACACTTCCAGGAGGCTAGAGTAGTCCAACTGTGATTGTGAAAGCTCCACAATGGCCTCAAGTTCAAACTCCTTTAATTTTTTAACTTCTGAAGAAAGCCTCTTATTCTCCTCTGTTAGGCTATGATTTTGAGCTTGAAGAGTTGAAACTTTCCCACAAAGCTTAGAGTATTCTTCATCCAAAGACTCTTTCTTGGCTAGGGCTGAAGATCAAGCATGGATAGCATCTTTTATAGCCTTATCCTTTCTGGCTATCCTAACCTTGACCTCATGCACTTTTTGCAGACCCTTGGTTGAAAAAAATAGACATAGAAAAATTTTGAAGAAAAATCTTGAAGAAAATAAGGAAGGACTAAAAGAATAAATCTTACCAGAACCATGTGTTGAATGACTTGGCAAGACACCTCATCATCAGTAAGGCCCTCATTCATAGCCAAGTCCCGAGGTAAAATCACTCCTCGAGCAATCCCCACTGCAACGTTAAAATCCTCTATTGTAGAATTCTTTGCAGTAATTTCTCTCCTTTTAGCCCTAAGAATTGGTCGAAAAAGAGGATTCATTGGTTTGGGAGAGAGACTCGCCTCGGGCTCAGCAATCTTTCACTTCTTTGGGGCCCGCTCTTCGGCAAGCTCAAAAATTGAATCATTTTGTGGAGAAAGGGAACAAACAAATTTGGAGGATCTAACTTAACTAGAATTGAAGTTTCAACATTTTGGGCCAGGTCTGCTTGAACACTAATTGGCAGAGCTGCACCATTTTCAAAAATTGTCTCAACAAGAGCCTCGACAATAGGTTCCTCAAGAATAGGAATGGAAGGCACAAAAGTTGCTGGAATTGGTTTGGTGGGTGGGGTCAGCTCTATAGTTGATAAAAAATCTAAAAAAATTCTTCATCGTTCTGCGTCTAGAAGCTACAAGAGAAGACTTTTTTTGTTCTTAGGGTGTTTGATCCCAAGTAGTCTGGATGGCCTCCCGATCTGCGGGCAAGGTAGCATTGGGTCGGCTTGAAACTACGATGACAGAAGTGTAGGTTGGAATATACCTAAGTAGGGTATGTGCAGCTCGGCAGAATAGAGATTCGTTGTAATCCTAGACTTTTTGAAGTTCATCCATTTTCACGGATGACTCAGGGATTCTGCCCTTCACAGTCTCACCTTCAAGCAAAAGAAAACTCATATAAAAAATAGTAAGCAAATGAGATAATTGGGAAGGGTTAAAAATTCAAATACTTGGAGCGCCTTCATAAGGATAGCGGTAGGATGGAACAATATTAGCACCATACTCCCAGTTTCCAGAAATGAACACAGTATCGTTCTCATGACCCTTGTTGGAATCTGGGAGATGAGTCACCAAGTAGCGATCCTTTTTCCTCACTGTAAGGTAATAGTTATCCCTAGCCGGTTTGAGAATGTAGCAGTATAAGATCACCCACAATCCTAAGTTCAAGTTTAGAAGCTTGTTTAAAGTTGCCACACCCATAACTATTCTGAAGAAATTGGGGCAGTACTAGATAGGGCACAACTTCATGGTTGACAGAACCCAAAGGAGCAATGGGTCAAGTGAGAAGCGCACACCGCCTTCGGTGATCGCTCGAGTATAAATTGGAATCCTCTTTCTTATCCTAATCAGAGGCTCATCTTTTCTAGCGACCTTTACCTCAACGTCGTCTAGAATGTTGTATTTAGTTTTGAAAGCAGGAATTTCAGAGGATGTGAGAGGGGGCATTAAGGAAGATGAACACAGAAACAGGAAAGGGGGTGCAAATACGAAGAAAGAGATGAATCTGAAACTGAGAAGACAAAGTGATAGAAAAATGAAGAGCAATATTTGAATACAGCAGTAAGTCGCCAAACACAAAAGGGGATGTCACGAAGTACACGCAATAATGATGAGGAGACATAAAACAACTGACAAACGAAAAGACGTCCGTCAGACATTTTCTGGGGGCAAATAAAGGGGATTGCTCTCTTTATTACTCGTGTTATGACATTTAATAAGCTTACGCGAGAATGATAAGACAAGGCACGTAAGAGAGGCATAAGTCACTGAGTCAAACAAACCTAGTCGAATTGGTCAATAAGCTTGGCAAGTAGAGAGAGAGCTCGACACTTACCAAACCGTGCCGTTCAATGAATCAGAGAGCAATGAAAGAGCCCGGGCCTAGTCAAGGTGTTCGGTGTGTAATGAAAGAGCTCGGTCCTCAACATGGCCGAGCTAATTTGAAACAGTAAACAGAAAGATAAAGATTCACAAAAAATTTAGGCGTACAAGATAAGCTAATAAGCTTAATTATAGGCCAAGGGAACTGCCGGAGAGATTTCAACAGCTTTCCAAACTAAATCGCTTAATTGGAGGAAGGTGTGCCACCTTAAATCGAAATTCATGAAAATCCTAATTGAACAGGATTTATAAAAACCAAAAGGAGCCAAGGGTGAAAAGGTACGCTGAACTCTCCTTGTCTTCTTGCAATTGTCTCAGTTCTATTATTGACTTAAGCATTTGAGTGTCTTCGATCGAAGCACTTCGATCTTGTACAATTTGTTCATTTTGCAGGAAGTAAAGACTGGGATATCAACTTCAGAACTCACTCTTATCAGAAACGTTCAATCTTTATTCTTGTAGGAAGTATTCTTAATTTTTACTCCTTAGAGCATCTCCAACAGATGTTTCAAATGCCAAAAATAGCCAAATTTTAACTAATCAAAGCCAAAAACAACACTCTAACAAATTATCTTCACATGCTGTAAAATAGTTTTTTGCTACAGTGATGCTCTAAATATAGAGCATCATTGTAGTAATATGTAAACATAATATATATTATTTTCTCTCTCTTCCTCACATTTCTTTCATTGTCTCTCTTTTTTTTTTTACTATTTTAAAAAAAATAATATAAAAGAGATGATAAATAATATTTAAAAGCAGTAATTAAAAATATAGAAAATCTGTGGAGTATGTATTAAAAAAATGAGTAACTAAAATAGAAAAAATTATTTTTTGAGTAGCTAAAATAGTTACTATCGGAGATACTCTTGCACTTGATAAATTCAAACTACTGTCTCGTGGAAATTTCTCGTTATAAAAAATAATTATTTGTAACAGATAAATCATTGTCACCGGTGTTTGTCGTTCTAGAATTAAAATATATCTGTGCTTGGTAACAGAAGCAGAGAATCTTCAGAAGTTTCACGTGGCTATGGGCCATTGGTGACCTCAGATCCACCATTCAAAAAAGTACCGATTCCTTGGTCCCAATCTCCAGCCCCACCAGCCCCTTTGCCCTCTATCCCCTTGACTAGTCGCCTCTTCACATGTGCTTTTTTCACCTCTCTCATATCAGAGCGTAGTCATCTCCTTTCTATGCCCATTCGCCCTCTCTATAAATAGCACATGCGTGGGTGAGGAAGAGCACCCAGCCTTAGATCCAGGACCATTTCTAGATCTCGCCTTACCGTTGAGATTGCAATTGTGTGTGATCTATGCAGCAGAGAGGAAGAGCAAGAAATCGTAGATCCAGGACCTTCTCTAGATCTCGTCTTGCCATCGAGGGTATTTAGCACCTAGTAAACGCTTCGCAATTCCCTCGTTGATCTACGATCTCTCTCCCCACCCTTTCTCTCTCTGATCGAACGATCTTCATGGCTACTCAAGGTGATCTCCATCTTTGATTGTATCTAAAATGCAAATCATTTGAAAGCCTCAACGTGTTTCGTCAGCATTGTATTTGTATATTCGTTTTGTAGGACAAGAACGTGAGATCCAGAAGAGTTACTGGATCGAGCACTCCGTGGGCCTCAGTGTGGAGGCTATGATGCTCGACTCCAAGGCCTCTGACCTTGACAAAGAAGAGAGACCTGAAGTATGTATACACTTTTCCGCTCTCATTGATCTTATCAAGTTTTGCTTTCAATTTTGATCTGCATTCCTGTGAATGGAGTGGTAATGGACGATCTGTTTTTATGATCTAAATGGCCCACTTTTGGTCTAACAATAGGCTTTGACATTATTATTTATACCAATGGCCTGTTTGGATGATTTTTTCGGGGGGATTGAATTGCTTTTCGGAATCAAACCCAAATCAAGGATTTGTATATGAGATTCAAACATAAACCTTATCCAATCCTGGATTTGGTAAGGGATATAAATACATATGGGACCCAAGCATTTGATCACAAGTATCATCGCATATTTGTCATGTAATTGACTAAATTGCCCATTGGTCAATTCAATCCATGCCCATGCTTGTCTAATTATACATTTTGTTTCCTATGAATTTCATATGTTCTGTTTTCTTCCCAACTTATGATACCCAACCTCACTATTAATGAAAGAAAATATTATTTATAACCACAATAACCCAAATTCCACAGTGGAATTATCATAGTCCAACAAACAGTCATAATCTACGATACTACAAAACACGATCTTCTACATTAACATTTAACATACTGGGATATACACAAAAATTGTCCATCCCAAAAAAAAAATTAAACCAGATGGAAGCTACGATGGTGCTAAGAACATCCTATTGCACCATATAATAAGGCATAATAGTAGTTATCTACACCTCATATAGAAACATGATATTAATCATCCATGATAATCAATTCCATTGAAGTCCTGCGTAGATTGGCTTAGTGTTATTTAAGGTGTAAAACGAATTGAAACGAACTGGTCTCTTGAGAGCCTAGACGAGAAATGAGAAGCGAAGCTAGCACTTCATCGAAGCAAAGCGAACAATATAAAAAATAAGTAAATATTTTAGTTTGATATTTTTGATTATTCCTAAAATCTCAAGTTTCAACTTTACAAATACAAAATATTTAAATGCAACTAAAATAATAAACATCAACATATTTTAAATATACAAGATATTAAATATTGAACATTATTGCATTTTAAAAATAATTAATTGACATAATCACACCAGCTAAATGTAAAGTTAGCAAATATAGATTCGACTTCCACCAAAAAGGTTTGCTTTTTGCCTAGGCTCGCTTTTCACAACACTGGATTGGCTGAAGTCAAGCCAACACTCTCGATGGCATCTGGTAACGTGTCTACATTCCCCATGTAATATGTTTTGGAAAAACTTTCATTTGATCTTTGTTCTGTACTTTATTTTACTTGACTTGAAGTTGCTTGCGGTTGTACAGTATAATTACACTTTCATTAACAAATTTGACCATGGTTGGGAGATTAGCAAATTTTCTAGTTGCACTAGCCTATATTGCACCACAAATTTTTGATCCACAAATACGTGCCACATTTAGTGAGCAACAAACAACACATATTAGTGAAATTCATACAGGATTTGAGATCACTTTGAGCTTGTAAACCATTGTCAAGTTCCAAGACTTGACCATTCGATGTTTTGAATCACTACTCACTAGTATTATTAATACCTCATTGTGTGCCTTATCATGCAACGTTCATAGTTATTAGAATTCACTGAACATCTAACAAACCACGATCTGAGTACATTGATCTCAAACGGGGTGGGTTCGTAATCCAGATCATTAAAATTTACGATCCCAAAATTATACACGTAGCACAAATATAAATACATATTAATTAACTACGTGTATATATATTTATAATTATATATTATTTTAGATAATAGAAAATTGAGTACAAATGTAAGCTAAATGATAATTGACTTAATGTTTATGAATGTTCTTTGATATATAATGTTATATATTGGTGAAAACGATCTAAATAAGACTTCCAAAATGAATTGTGACCCAAAATACTGTACCAGTAAGCCTACTTCCATCGTACGTCGTACCTATGAAAGTGTCGTACTCCGTACCTATACCGTACCGCGTACCAAACGATCCAGTTTGCTAATTGCCGTTGAAAGCACAACTGACATTCCAACTTTATGTTTTATTTGTTCGTGGACAGTTTTTAGCCTATTAGGTGTTTTGTTCATACTCATCTTGAAAGAATGTTTTGCATTTTGCATAATTTTTTTGCTATTTTTTCTTTTTTCTTCATGCTTCAAAGTTGCGATATCGGCCATCGACTCAAAGGGCACTGATACACATTGGTCGCGGCACGTTATTGGTCGATACGCTCCAAAAGTTAGATAGAAGTTCCAAAAAAATTATTAAAAATTCTAAATATATAAACATCATCATTCATGCATAATATGTCCACAATACATAAAAAAACACATTAAACATAATTAAAATGAAACATAAACACACTACCAAAAATAATTATTATTATCAATGTTTAAAGTTGACATTTAAGAATATATTGAGCCATAATCATTACCACATTAAATTACGATGGACTCAAAATTATTTTTATTGTCTGTAGGATAATAAAAATTAGGATAATGTCCACCATAAGGATAAGAATACAAGTGTGAATACGGGTCTGATTGAGTTGGTTAAGTTGATTGACTAAATAACCCATAATTAGAGTAATATGATCGTGGAGGTTGTATTGGCTGATTTCCACGTTGATAGGACCCAAAATCATAATATTCGGGGCCATTACTAGCAGAAGACTAGTCGTATCCATAAAAGTTGACACTATCTGATGTCGTGTTAGAAGATCCATCATGATGCCTCATTGGAACACGATCATAGTACCACCAGTGCTAGTACTAATAGTTCTCACAAGATGCGTAGGGCGATGGCCATAATGCCCAACAATATTAGTACTAGTAGACTTCGCAAGTTGCGGAGGGATACCGTATCTATATGTTCCATGTACATAGTTATATTTTATACCACTATTTTGATGATGTCCATGAGGCATGTATCTTTCATGTGATTTCAGTCCCAAAATCTTTATATGATTATCAATACTTTACTGACCAAATGAATGATGATGACGTCTATTGGAATAATCATCACCACTGGAAGAGTTTAAATTCCTCTGTTGTTTCATTGCCCTTGGTCGGTATCCATTGTTTGTATTAATGTAACTTGGATCGTGGGTCGCTTTGGTACGTGATACAGGTATGGGTATATAGTACGACACTTTCTTAGGTACGTAGTACGATGAGGATAGGTTTAGCCGGTACGATATTTTGGGTCGCAATTCGTTTTGGAACTCCTATCTAGATCGTTTTTCCTACTATACAACATTATATATTGCAAAACATTCATAAACACTAAGTTAGTTACCATTTATCTTGTAATTGTACTTGATTTTTTATTATCTAAAACAATATATAATTATAAATCTATATACATATAGTCAATTAATATGTATTTTATATTTGTGCTACATGTTCTAAAGCGAATTGATTTAGGGTTAGTATTGTAATTTGGGGTCGTCAATTTTGGTGATCTGGATCACGAACCCACCACGTTTTGGATCGATGTACCCAGATCGTGGGTCGTTAAAAGTTTAGTGAATTGTAGTAACTATGATCTGTATCTTGTGTGGCGTAATAATTATCTTGCCCCTGTGCCCATGATATACTACCAGATAGTTGAGTATCATCACCATCTCTAGTAGTCCCTCCACCACCATTTTTGTTGTCCTCATCATTATCCCCACCATGATTACTAGCATCATCATCATCATTACTACCACTACCACCATCACCACCACCATAAGTATCATTAATATCTTCATCATTAGAAAAAGAATCACTAGAACTGATAAAAATTCTCGTAGATTTTTTATCCTTATTGGTTGATTTCGTATCTTTTTCAAGTCTTCTGGTAGCGGCATAGTTGCTAGATGTTGGAGCCGTGTTTGTGTCACCTTCATTAGCTGCATCTCGTCTACTTCCACCTTTTTCAATATTACGAATACCTTCATCTAGCCAATTTAAGTTATCAGGTAGTAAAATTGGTTCCTCCCTCTCTTTTTTATCCACTCATCTAATATGTTCTCATCATTAAAAATATAGTTCAGATCAATTAGATTATAAAAAATCATCATTTTCACGCCGATACGTCAAATTTCTGATTCGCAACCGCATATTGTAGTACACAAAAACTAGCTTAAGTAGCTTCTTCATTGCCAATTGGTTGCGAACTTTTTGTATGGATCAGTGACCATGTACTCCAATTTTTTTCACACCCTGATGATGAACATGTTTGGCTTAAGACTTTGACTGCAATTATTTGTAGATAGGGAGTTTCTTCACCATAATTGATCCGCCATTTAGCTACAAAAAAAAAAGTGTACAATATTAGTATTTGTGATTGTGAGTAACAAATGATAAGTTTAAATAATAAACCTAGAGGGGAGACATGTACAGCTTTCTTAGTAAGTGCATTCCCAAACTCACCATGTCTGTCACTATATAATTTGATCTGCAATTTATTGCATAATGTGTTATGTATGCGACCAATATATATACATATTATAATAAAAATTATCAAAAATCGTCATACCTCATTCATTGCCTAAGTGAGTGGAATACTATATTATTTTACAAGCTAATACACAATGAAAAATTTATATTCTTAAATACTTTTACTTGCTGCATGCAAGTGTTTATGCAGTTGGGTCTCCCATTTATTGTCAATCACGGTCCAATATTTTCTCAAATTTTTGACTGAATATTATATGATTAGTTTAGCCTTGTTCATTGCCTCATAGACAATTGATAAAGTCGATTTTTTGTCTTAATCCACTATCTTTAAGATCCTAAAAAGAGGCTCTATGACAGATTAAACTTCTCTAGTCTTCTTCCAAAATTGGTCAATCAAAATAAGGTTTGAAATCTTATCTCTTGTTTTTCTCATTTTCTTGTCTTTGTTGAACTCACGCCATTCATCAATGGTGCACATTTTTTTCAAGTCCGATTCATAACGAATAAGACTTTCAATGGCGATGAATTCAGTGGCAAATCATGTTATACTTGGCCTCAATAAATCACTGTCTCTTGTATGTTGTTTGATTAAGTTCACCACTTTGAGACTATTGTAGATAAAGGAATGTGATTATCTTAGTATCATCTATGGTCTCCTTCAAACAAATAAGGTTTGAGCATGAGAGAACTAAAAAAAACCCATCCCACTGAGCAACTGCTTGATTTGAGCAAGATTTTTTTTTTCAAACAAATTAATACTTTATTTCATGAATCAAAAATTACAAACAATATGGATTGCAGACATGCCTGCCTTTTACAACAATTCCACACAAAAAAATTAATCAAAAAAATCTAAATTCTTCCTCAACATCTTACGCCCCTGCTGATCCTGCAACAGCAAAAGTCTCTCCTGAAAGGGGATGTTCAGCGAAGGAGAGCAGTCAAAAGAATTCCCATTCAGCACTGCCCAGTTCGCAAAAAAATCAGCCATAGAATTGGCTTCCCTGTACACTTGTAATTCTAAAATCCAGCCTCTCCAAATACCCCTACACCTGTCTATAAGCAGTCTCCAATACTTCCAGGCCCTTGCATGCCCCTTCATCACCATACCAACCATCACCTCAGAATCAGCCTCAATCTGAATCTGATAGACAGTCAAGCCATACTGCTCAATAAGACACAGACCATCCCTCAAAGCTCTGAGTTCTGCCTCCATATTCGTACATTCCCCATAAGCAAAGGCAGCAGTCAACCATCCATCCATAGGAGGACTTCAATTAGCCCACAAAGTTATAACTCAACTTTCATACCGCAGTCCACTATAAAATCCTCAACAGCCCTAGGCTTAATGCCCAAAGCCTGTAATCTGAGCACAGCACAAATCCTTAAAAATAAAGAATAGGCAGACAAAACACCCTCTCCAAACATCCTTCTACACCTCTCCCTCCAAATTTGCCAAAACACAATCAAAGATAGACCTCTGAGCAGAGTATGACTCAAAGACCTCTTTCTAAAAACTCTAATCAACCTCATCATTCTTACCATAACTCCCTCATTCTCCACAAAACAGAAGCCAAAAAAACCAGCCAATCTTTTCCATACTTCCACAGCAAAATCACATTTAATGAAAACATGATCATTCGACTTCATCTCCTTACAGCATAAAGAACATCTGCTAGCTGAGCTCATCAAATAAACCTTACAACGTATCAAATTATTGGTGAGTGATAACAAAAAAAAATTAGTATTCTACTCGATAAATTATTTGAATCAAATTCAGCTTCATGTATTCCAATGCACACAGATCCATCGCAATTCATACTTCATTAATCACACTTCATAATTCTCAAATCCCAATTCATATTTCATAAATCACAATTCATAATTTACACTCACACACACACTGTGATGCACACACACACACACACTGAGATGCACACACGCACACACGCACACACACTGAGATGCACACTCAGATAAACACACAAATTCATACAGAAGACGAGAGAAAGAAAAACCCTTTGCATATACACACACTTAGATGAATACACACATTCACATAGATCTAACGAAATATAACAAAATATACATAGAACTAGGACTATATATGCATATATATAGACAGATCTATGTATACATATGCATATATACATAGATCTATGTATATAACAAACCCAAACTTAAAAAAAGTAATTCCACAGAGGGGTTAGAGAGAGAAAGTGATCGATGGAGGAGATGGAAAGAGTAGAAAATCTGACAAATCTGTGCTTCCATCGCTTGAGCTTCCTTCGCTGGATCAATCGCTAGAGCATTCTTTGACGAATGAGAGAAGCAAAAAAGGATAAAAAAAAGTCATTTTATACTTGGAACAAAAAAAATACCTTTTGTGCTGTTAATGGGGTTTGAAGATGAGACCTCATTGATTGGGGTTGAGGGATGCGTGTGTTTTTCCCCTATTTTTGAAAGCACCTAAATAAGAGTTTTTAAAAATAGGGGTTGTTTACAAAACAGACTGGTCAAAAAAAAAAAACACTCTCCAAACATGTTTTTTTTTTTTTTAAAAATAAAAAAAAAAAAAAAAAAAAAACAGATACAACTGGTTACCAAACGTAGCCAGACATATTGAACTTTGAGTTTTTCATTCTCAATTTTCAAAATATCATTTTCTTTTGAAGAGTGACAAGTTTCTTTTTGAGCTCCTTGTATCTTTTGGTGATGTTAAGCAAGCCATTGTGCAATTCTAGCATGGCATCATACATTTCATTCATAATAAGCTCATTTTCTTCTTGTGGTTTAGAGTTTACCTCATCACTTTCTTCCATAACCATGAAGCAAAGATTTGTAGTTTCTTTAGTCTCTTCATAGTTCGAGTCACTATCACTATCACTATCACTATCACTCCAAGTTGTCTTCATGGCAACTTTCTTGTAAGACTTCTTCAATGTAGGGCAATTTTGCTTGATGTGTCCTGGCTTGTTGTACTCATAGCCAATTATCCCACTTTTGCTTGAATTTTCTCCTTTCTTGTATGGATCTTGATTCTTGAGAAAGCTTTTGAACGTCCTAGTGATGAAGGGAAGTTCTTCATCACTTTCCTCATTCTCTTCATTGCTTTCTTTATTTGAGGCTTTGGTAGACTTGAAGGCAATCTTTTTCTTTTCCTTCTTTTCTAGCTCATTATCTCTCTTGATACTCATCTCATAGGTCATGAGAGTGCCAAGGAGTTCATCTGAGGGAAGAGTCTTAAGGTCCTTTGTTTCAATGATGGCGATTACTTTGGCATCCCACGATCTTGGAAGATACCTAAGTATTTTTCTTACAAGTTCCTCTAGATTTACCGAAAGACTTAAGTGCATTAACAATGTTAGTAAAACGTAAAACGTGTGAACATTTGTGATATGTTTTCATGAGGATTCATTTTGAAAAGCTCATAATCATGAACTAACATGTTTGTCTTGGATTCTTTTACTCTATTAGTTCTCTCATGTGTGACTTCTAGCATGTCATATTTGACTTGTTTCACAAGTAGAAATACGACTGAATTTACTTTTATCCAAAGCACAATAAAGTGTGTTCATTGCCTTGGCATTGTTTGTGTATGCTTGCTTCTCATCACAAGTCTAAGTTTTCTTATCACTAGTGGGCTTTGTATATCTTTCTTCAATAATATTTCATAATACATCATCTAGAGACATGATATATATCGTCATTCTAGCTTTCCAATATGTATAGTCATTTTCATTGAAGAATGATGGTCTAGACATGGATTGTCCTTCAATAATGTTTCCTTCCATGGATTCCATGATTTTTTCTCTAAATGTTGTTAAACACTTTGCTTAGAGTCCTAGCTCTGATACCAATTGTTGGATCGATGTGTTGGCCACTACGCCAAAACCAACATGTATATTTTCAACCACTAGCACACACGGGTCGGACTGGTTAAGCCTTCCCCCGAGTCTCAGGGACACTTGCTGTATCTCTACTTAGGCCAATAATCCTCCAACAACTACCTTGAGACTTGAACCTATGACCTCGCTCTGATACCAATTGTTAGCCAAAAGTGCAACCTAAGAGGGGGTGAATTAGGTTTTCAAAGCTAATGCCCAATTTATTATTTGTGAAATTTGTTGATCTAGATGATAGTGATGAATATGATGAATGTAATGAAGTGTGTGAATGATATGCTAAGAATAATGTATAAAACAAAAGAGAGAGAAGGGAGAAAGCAAACACAAAGAGTTATAGAGGTTCGGCCCCAACACTTGACCTACGTCTTCTTTTTTCTCCCCTTCGAGGTTCTCTTTCACTTTCTTGAATCTCTTCAATAGGCGAGATTCCAACACCTTTACACTTTTCTTTTCCTCGAGTGTAAGTCAAATGTTCCACTCTTAAAAGCTTCACTCATGAAGAATAAACTATCACACTCTCTCTTGCTTTACAAGAAAATTCTCTCAAATCTCAAGAATAATACAAGAGTGGACTCTAAAGCTTACACATAATCAAATCACTTTACAATGAACTTTCAATTCTCTCTTGGCTCTAGCTTATAAGTTCATATGTTCAAGAAGTCCCAAACATGCCTTAAAGACCTCTATATATAGTAGAGGTCAAGTGAGATTCAAAATGCTGAAAATCAGCATTTTGAATACCAGTTTGTTAGACACTTCTTCCTTGGACAAGAATTCGATGCTTTCGAGGTTTGTTGGTTCACCAACCGGTATGTCGGTTTGTCAGTAGAGCTTTGCCAGTTCATCAGAGGAATCAGGATGCAAAGTATTGGGAGCTTTCGAGGTTTGCTAGTTCAACATCTAGTATACCGGTTCCTCCGTCGGGTATACCGGTTCACCTATCCGGTATACCGCAAACTGTGATCCTCTTATTCTTAATTTTTTTTCTTTCTCTTCTTATGTTGATCTTTCACTTTGTCAATTACAAGTCATCATCCACACAGCTAATCAATATATTAGATCATACTTGGATGTTTATCATCTTCAAATTCATACTTAATCAAGCATTGGGTCAACATGTACCACATACCAAATCGACTCATGATACATGTAACATTGCCAAGGGGTAATGACATGGCTCGGAAACCATTTCAAGAGGTAGAGGTGTTGAGTTTGAGTCATGGTTATCAGAATTCACTAAATCCGTGGCGACCCACGATCTAGGTACATCAATCCCAAATTGGGTGGGTTCGCGATCCAGATCACCAAAATGTATGACCCCAAATTGTAATACTAACCTTAAATTAATTCAGATTCGAATATGCAGCACAAATATAAAATATATATTAATTGACTACATGTATATAGATTTATAATTATATATTGTTTTAGATAATAGAAAATCAAGTATAAATATAAGATAAATAGTAACTAACTTAGTGTTTATGAATATTCTGTAACATATAGGGCCTGTTTGGTATGTTTTTTGGAAGGGGTTGGATTGGATTGGATTGTCCAAACCCGGGTTTGACCCAAAGATGGGATTCAACATTTAATGTTGTCCGTACCCATGTTTGGTATGCGCAGGGATATATGACTATTATGATAATATATTTGTATATAAATGACTATTGTGTCCCTTAACTAATTTGTATATATGAGATATATAGGATATATAGGGGTATAAATGTAATTTTCATGTTAAACCCCCAAACCCACAAATGAAACCCACCCCCCTTGGGTTTCATAAAACCCAAGTATATGTGGGTTTCATGACCGGGCCAAGTTTGAAATCCTATCCATACTTCATGGTTGCCAACATTGGTTTAAGGGGATTTTCTCCCCAATCCATGTTCCAAAACCTCCCAAAACCCACATACCAAACAACTCTATAATGTTATATAATAGTGAAAACAATTTAAATAAGAGTTTTAAAACGAATTGCGACAAAAAATAATGTACCGGTTAAATCTACCCCCATCATACTGAGTACTTAAGAAAGTATCGTACCGCGTACCCATACCCGTATTGTGTACCAAAGCGACCCATGATCTAGGTGACCTTGGTTTGAGTCCTTCCCCTTGGTCATCCTGAAAGCCTATGTTACTTCCTTTAGCCCAAAAGGGAGAGCAATTCCTTCCATCTATTTTATTGCCTTTTCCTTGCGCATGGTAAAAACTATTGATATGCTCTATAACATTGCAGATTTGCAAGTAGACTTAGGACCATGTAAGCTTTATATATATTCATCCTTAGTGATAGGCCGATAATGATTTTTCAAATTGTTGGTGAGCATTTGTGAAACAAGACGCCAAGGCAACAAAGGATTGAATGTTTCTATTTAGATGGTGCATCTGGGGATGTTTGTGTAGCACATGAATGTTCTGCTTCATGGAAATGGTTGATACTTACATGTAAGATTGCATTAATTATTTTTCTACTTTAGAAATTACCAGTTTATTTAATTCTCTCATTACAGCAATGTAACCTGAATCTGCCATGTACTATATATTAATATGACAAGTATAGGCTTCTGTATGGGCTCTAGATAGCACGTCAGCTGCCTTACATCAGTTGGTTTGGAAGTTTGTCCCTTTTTATAATGAGTGTAAATAAGTATCTCTTAATGCTGGGAAACTCATTGAACCTGTGATCTGCACAGGTACTCGCTCTTCTCCCACCATATGAGGGGAAATCTGTTCTGGAACTTGGTGCTGGTATTGGCCGATTTACTGGTGAATTAGCTGAAAAGGCTGGTCAGGTTGTTGCTTTGGACTTCATTGAGAGTGTCATCAAAAAGGTTTATGTCCATTACCTTGATGAAATCATTCTTCCATGGCTCCACTTTTTTATGTTAGGAACGGACAATGTTTCCCTGAACAGAGTTTATCATAACTTCTTTTTTTCTTTTTCTTTCTGATTTGTTGCCTTGCAGAATGAAAGCATTAACAAGCATCACAAAAATGTTAAATTTATGTGTGCTGATGTGACATCTCCAGACCTGAATTTTTCAGCAGAGTCAATGGACCTGATATTCTCAAATTGGCTACTGATGTATCTCTCTGACAAAGAGGTAAACTTCTTCATTGTCACCTACACTTCATTTGACAGCCCCAAGAGCATTACACGTGATATGGAAAGGGGTTCTCTAGGTGGCATGCCTGAAGTTAGTTAAGATCAATTCAGTTATCTGTAAAAGAAATGGATGTGCTTAGATTTATAATTACATGAACGAGATAGCAAACTTACTCTTTTCTGAAAACAACTTTTTATGTTATTCAAATTACCTTTTAGCTGCATTATTGGACTTTAAAATTTAATCAGCCCCTCCTGCGTACATACTGCTTTCCTTTTCATCCCTTTTTGTATTCACTAGTATTTCTTACCTACTATGTTCACTTTCCCGGGAAAAGATGCGGTCCGTGCCCAGGGAAGTGTTAATTAAGTGAAATTCCTTTTAGTATCTTAACATGTTTCTTGCTTGAAAATTGTTTGGCGTGAAAGAATTGGTCGATCACGTGAAGCAATACTGCCACCGATTGTTTTGTGCCACTTACAAACCCACCCATTTTTAATTTTGTTTTGGTGACAAGCATTTGATTGTGTGTGTAAATGTAATCAGATTGATGTGGCTTTGTTCAATACATGTGGAACAGAAAACTTGGCCCATTAATGTAAATATTTTGGGTGAAAAAGTTTAGATAAATAGAGGACACATGTTGTGGGGTTAAAGGTTTGATTTCAGCATCAAAGCTTTCTATCTTCCAATTGAGCATTTTGTTACTTTGTCATGCTACTCTTTTTGGTTTTGGTCATATAGTCAGCACGAGACTTCTTATTGCATAAGATGTGCTGGTTCTGATAACATGTTATTGTATATGTGGGTATTATACATTGCGTGTGCTGTTTTTATTAAATGAATGTACTCTATAAAATGCTAGATATTTATCTCTTCTTTAGACTTATGCTTGTCCTGAGATTACTCTTTAATCCTTTTCACTTGCCTTTTTGTTGCTTGCAGGTTGAGGATCTTGCAGGAAGGATGGTCAAATGGTTGAAGGTTGGTGGGTTTATATTCTTCAGAGAATCATGTTTCCATCAGTCTGGAGACCACAAGCGAAAGAATAACCCCACCCACTATCGTGAACCCAGATTTTATACCAAGGTTCCATTTCATATCACTTTTTCCTTTCAATATATGCTTCAAAAATGCTTTGTTAGTTGAAATTGGTGTCTTAAGAAATTATTGTTGTTGTCATACATGATGGCTGCAGCTCATTAACATTTTGGACAAAGATTAGGTCACTGTCAAGTGCAGAGAATTTTGGTTGAACTATGCTAATGACTTAGATTTAATAAAGTTGATTTGACATATAGTTTACTTCAACACACTAGTAGCAATGTCAGCTCAGTTTCGAGACATCATTGCCAACTTATTTGGCCAAAGTTACCAAATATGTTAATTTATTTTCTAGAGAGACTGATGGTATCAACAATAAGTACATAAATTAAATACTCTGGTGCTAGCTTTCAAATCTTAATTCTTATAGTTGCCTAAATTTATGTAACCCTCCTTGTGGTTCTTCACCCCCTTAATGTTTACAATATGCTGGTGATGGAGATCTTCTAGTGGAAAAGTGTGCCCATTTACATTCTAATTTGAGCTTCTTTTGTATTCCTCCTGATAGATATTCATATTCTATTGCAGGCATTTAAAGAATGCCATATGCGTGATGATTCTGGAAAATCTTTCGAACTTTCTGTTGTTGGATGCAAATGCATTGGAGCTTATGTGAGAAACAAGAAAAATCAAAATCAGGCAATATATTTGGTTGCTGCCCTCTGTTTTGTTTTTCTTTTCTTGTATCTCAATTGAATAGATCAAGTGAATGATGCAATTGTGGTGTGTGGTGCAGATATGCTGGATATGGCAAAAAGTTAGGTCCGAGGATGATAAGGGTTTCCAGCAATTCTTGGATAATGTTCAGTATAAATGTAGTGGGATATTACGTTATGAACGCGTCTTTGGACAAGGCTTTGTGAGCACCGGAGGAATTGGTATGTTTTGTTGATCAAGTATTCTATCTTTTTTTTTTTTTTTGATATGAAACATGAAAGTATATTAATCCTGAATAAAATCATAAAAGAGTACATAAGAGGACGAGTCCTCTTGATAAAAGTTACATACAAAAAGATACGTAAAATAAAAGAAAGAGATTAAAAGCAAATCTATAAGCATAGCAAAAGAGACAAAATAACAAAATCCCAAGCCTCAACTATTGGCTCAAGGCACACACTTGAGGCCAATTATTAGCATAACTATACACGCAACTAAAAGAACAAATTTATTTGTATATATCAAGGTTTTTTCAAAAAATTTCTTACAAGAATAAATTATGTTAGATAAGAGTTTCAAGAAACAGTGTCACTATAATGAGGACAAGATATCCTCAAAGAAAAGGTATAATAATAGAAATCATAATATAAGGACCTAAAATATCCAAGGACTTCCAACTCTATTGAAGGTCCAACATGGGCATCCTTTTGAAGTCTTTTGTTGCTTTGGTTGAAAAAGATGCCAGAAACACTTGCATTATTTGGTTTGCGTCTCAAAAAGCAGTATCTGAAAATTGTTTTTGGGAGTAGTTTTAGAAAAGTGTTATGGTATTTTTTGGTTCAGAACTTGTTTGGTTATATGATTCTAAAAACAGTTTTACGGGATAGAAAATAGTAAAACTTGTTTAAACATAGAAATAATAAAAATAGAAATGTGGTGGTGGTGGTGGTGGATGTGGTGGTGTTGGAAGAGTAGTGGTGGTGGTGGATGTGTACTGGTGGTGTTTTCTAAATTCTGGAAAGGTTATTTTCAAAAACACATAAAATATTTTTAACTTATTCTCTAAATTTACCCACCTTTTTATTCTTAATTTTCAAAAAATAAAAACATAAAAAAGCTGGCAAAGCAACTTTTCTATTAGAAACTGTTTTCAAAAACAGAAAAATAGTTTTTGAGATGCAAACAAAACATGACCTATTTTCTTCCATTCTAATTCCAAAGGAAGATAACGATCATTGAAAATTCTTACATTCTGCTCTAACCAAATGAACCAAAGAATTCCCATCAACGCACAATTTCCAAAGGGCATGCCTTAGCTTTTTTATTCTTCCCCCAAACCCCACAAGTTACTTTGCCATAACTTGTCTACTATAGAAAGAATAAAACCAAGCATTAGTAATCAAGTTGATTAATTTATTCTGCAAAACCAAGCATAAGGACAATGAATGGGTAAATGAGCATTTGACTCTCCATTTATTAAGCAAGTAATATGAGTATCGGGATTCAATGCCTTTATAAGGTGTCCTTCACATGTAACAAATAATTAGTAGTTGCTCGGTGATGGGCAGTAGACCAAACAAAGGCTTTAAATTCAAGGGGACTTCAGCTTTCCAAATAATTTTACCAAACAAAAATGACTCGGCAATCTGGAAACTAATGAAATTTGAGTAAAAAAATCTACAATAGAGGTTGCCATATTTATCCAAAGCCCAAAGTCTGTGATCGTGAGGAGAACAAGGATGGAAAGTACTATTTTTGTTTTTCATGTTTAGAGCCCGAGCCTTTGCAAAATGTGTATCATCAGATTCTGGAATGATTACGGCATTCCTGATTAGATCAAACATAATTCAAAACAAAATTTGCAAATGATAAATTAGTAGAAGCTTATGTGTGGAACTGTTCATCTCATTGCTAGCTGTTTGCAATGCTATATAAAAACCATGAGCTACTTCATGTAAAAAGGTGTATTTAGATCATGTTCATTTGATTCCAACACTGGTTGTTGATTATAATATGATTTTACTCTCTGACTGCATGCTGTTTAGCATTGAGGGCAATGGTTAGACCTATTGCCTACTTATTAGAGGCTAAAAAAGCAGGATTAATGCCTTCAGTTTTGTCATACTGTCGGCATGCAATTATTAGCTTCCCCATGCAGATTTTTTTGCTTAATAGATAGACAATTCATTCTCTTATTTTTCCCATTGTTAGTATTATTCTTTTGCTGTGAGAGCGCACTTCTTAATGAGCAGGTACGACGAAAGAATTTGTTGCTAAGCTGGGTCTTATGCCTGGCCAGACAGTTCTAGATGTGGGCTGTGGCATTGGGGGAGGTGACTTTTACATGGCCGACAACTATGATGTTCATGTTGTAGGAATTGACCTATCCATAAATATGGTTTCTTTTGCTATTGAGAGGGCAATTGGGCTCAAATGTTCAGTAGAATTTGAGGTTGCTGATTGCACCAAAAAAACATATCCTGATAGCACTTTTGAGGTGATCTATAGTCGTGACACTATTCTCCACATTCATGTAAGATCCCTCTCTTTCTCCACTGAGCTTTGGATGTTCACTTCTGTTATTTTTTTTTTTAACTTCACATATCATTTGTAAAATTCCCCATTTTTTAGTTTGATTTGGTTCCTCGAAAGAGTGACATGGAAAGAAGAAAATGCTTGAAATATCCATCTTTTATCAACCATTTAAAATAACTTTTTTCTTTTTTTGTTTTTGTCGATTCTTTCTTGGAAAAATCTAGTGACTGATTTTAATGCTTGGCTTAGTTTTCTACTCATCCACCTTATGACTTCGTTGTTGCAATCTTCCTGATTATGCTTTTTTAGTGACTGTAACTTGTTCAATTTTACCTCTAATAAATTACCTCTCCAACAGCTTGACATGCCACATTGTCAAATATGTTGACATTAGGTTGTTTTACCACAAAGCTTAACCTTCCTTTTTCTTCATTAGTTTATTTTTTCATTCCTTTTCTCCTTCATAGTCTGTGTCTACAGCACTTCAAAACTGATCATGTAATTTCAGGACAAGCCTGCACTGTTTAAATCCTTCTACAAGTGGTTGAAGCCTGGAGGCAAAGTCCTTATCAGTGATTACTGCAAAAGAGCTGCTCCTCCATCACTTGAATTTGCAGAGTATATTAAGCAAAGAGGATATGATCTCCATGATGTAGATGCATATGGCCAGGTACACTTGTTTTTGAAGTTTTATTTTACATTGCCCTCTCTCTCTCTCTCTCTCTCTCTCTCTCTCTCTCTGACGAAAGTTTTGTGCTGCTTGGATACATAGATGCTCCAAGATGCTGGTTTTGATGAAGTCATTGCAGAGGATCGAACCGATCAGGTTCTTGTTGACCTATGTCCATGTATATGCGTAGAGCATATCATGTTGGATTTTCTAATCTAAAGACATGCTTCCTCTTATTTCAGTTCATAGAAGTTCTTCAGCGGGAACTAAGCACAGTTGAGAAGGACAGAGAAGCATTCATCCAGGAATTCTCTGAAGTGAGTGATTTATTTTCTCTCTCACTTTTCCTGGTAAATGCATGCTTTTTTTTTTTTTCATTTTTAGTTGCTCAGTTGGGTATTTGTTGGTCCTGAAATAATAAACAGGAAGACTACAATGAAATAGTTGGTGGTTGGAAAGCCAAGTTGATCAGGAGTTCATCAGGGGAGCAGAGGTGGGGTCTGTTTATTGCCACAAAAAAGTGATATCCGACTCCATCTATATTGTCTTTAGTAGTTTTTTGTCTGCTTTTATGTTGAACCCACCATCGGAGAATAAAATCCGAGCTAAACTGTTTTTGGGGCTTTGTAAGAAAATAAAATATGAGCCAAACTGTACTTAGGGCTCTACAATGATTTGGTATGTACGCAGTTTCATATCGATGAAGTTTATTCTCTGTTATGTTGTCAAACTGATAATATAATTTGAATGTCAAGTGTTGATTTCAGTTAGCTTCCTTGAAGTTCAATTCGGTTAAATCCTTGATTCAAGCTAGAAGCATTCAACCCCTCTTTTTGATTGTGTTGTGCCTTTTTCTTGCAAAAAGATCGAAAGAAACATCTTGCATTGATTAGGGAAATCAAGTGAAGTTAAAGACTAATCTGCACCCAAAATGTTGGACGGTTTTTATGTCACCGTGTTTGTGTAATAATTGTAAGGTACCTTTTGTAGATTACGTATGTATTTGCATTCTGAAGAAAGAAAAGAATTTGAACAGTCTTTGGTTAGTTAAATACTTTACCCTTTTAAATTGTTATTGTGATCCCACTTTACAAACTTAACTATTTATTGGCCATTACACGTTTTACCATTCAAGTTCATGACCCATTGTACGAATGTTTGTGTACTTTTCAACTTAATCCTACGCTAAATTAAAATCAAAGACACTATTAGAATAGCCAAGGTAGTAGTCTTAGATTTAACTCTAACAGCTAGGAATTAAGCTTTCAAGCTTTGTTTTTGATTTCATTTAGCAGTAGTTGATTTGGATTGAAATCTTGTAGTAGTTTGAAGAACACTTGATTGAACTCACACAAAGAGCAGTCTCATTCAACAATAGCGTTGCAGGACGTTGGTTATAACATGTTCTAATCAACAGTGATAGTTAAATCTAAACATTTAAGGGGGACAAGGTATCATTAATCTTAAATTCTACCATTTTCTTTAAAAATAGAGGAAAGAAAATAAGTAACACGTTGTAAAGTCTTTAGGGTGGATAATTACCTTTATTTTTCTTCACCTCATCTACCTATAAAAGGGGTGGCATTAAAACCTCTCTCTCTCTCTTCTCGATGGCTTTAAAATCACTTGTATACTTTGTCTATAAAAAAACATCAGCCCAATGAGAATGACACAAAAATGAAAGAAATATAAGAGAAAAAAAAAGAAGAAAAAGTGTGATCCTAAAGATCAACACTTCGATACATTAAGTTCCTAAATGACTTATTTTTTATATATTTGTGCATTTTTTGTATTTAGTTAATATTTCGTTAATTTCACAATACGTTATTAGCACGAATATCTAATAGTTCAAAGAAACACTCTATTTTTTAAAAGAATTTTGAAGTAAGTTAAAGAACAGTAAGTCTTGAATATTATATATTGTTTTTGAAAGTTTTTCTTACAATTTAATATTTGTTGAAAACAAAATTCATAGAAGTCCTAAATACTCCGGATCAATTTTTATAAGTTAAAGAAATCCACAAGATTTCAAAAGTCCTTATGACTTCAAAAGTTCAAAGACTTTAGATTAATTCACAATTCTTGAAAGTCTTTAATACTTTGTTATGATATAAAGTTCTATGACCTTTAATTTTACGCATTGAATCATAATTGTTATTAAGCTACCAGGGGCGGAGGTATGTGTATATGTGTGGGGGCAGTTGCCCCTGTTGACTTTTTAGCAATTACCAAATATACACTATGATGGCAACAAACTATGATCTATTTATCTTATTGCCCCTCTTAATTTTCTAAAAAAATTGTGTCCCAATCCTTTTTATCTTTAATAAGTTAGTATTCCACTTGTCCCTTAATCTACTACAATATTTAAATATTTTATTGTCAGACTAGGCAGAATGAGAAATTAATCAACTCATATATATCGACCAAAGACAATGCATGTTCTATTTAATACATTTCGTTGTACTTTTTAAAAAATAATTATGTAGCTGTCCCATATTTATTTTTTGTAAATTAATGGCTCGAAATCTAGTAACACATGAATAGATATAACAAATTATAAAATGTACTAACCTAAAAGTGTTTATGCCTTTTTAAAAGCATCAATTCTCAAAAAGATTAAAAGAAATTGTTTTGAAATATCTTTTAAAATTAACTAATTATAGACAATTCTTGAGATTTGAAATACCATCATTGTGTTCTCTTGAATAAATGACTGACTTGAAATGTGCTATAAAAATATTATTTATCTTGCTTTTTCATATTTTGTTAATATTGAATTAATTTTTCTTCAGTAATTAAGTCTTGATCTTAACATATTTCTCATAGGTGAACTAAGGAATATTCTGTGTGAAATTTACACCTAATTTAATCATTATTAATAGAGATGCAATTTTTTTTAATACAAGCTAATTATGTTTTTTATTCATGGTTTTACCCCACTAGAATAGAATCCTAGCTCCGCCTCTGTTAGCTACTATATAAATTAAGATGACTTTTGCTTCTAGTCATATATTTACATTTTAAATTTATGTGTTAGTAGTTATTGATAAATTATTACCATAATAAACTCATGAATTTAATTGATATTCATAATTCATTAATGTTTGAGCATGATGCATTAGTAGTTTTCTGCAGTTTATTGTTATTACTGTTAAATGCTTATTAATTCATTATTTATTAGATTTTAAATGAAGTATTACATTTTGTCATTTATAGTAGGGTTAATATCACTAAAGGTCCCCAAAGTATGAGATTTGTCTCATTTTAGTCCCCAATATTTCATTTGCATCATTTTAGTCCATGAAGTATTGAATATGTTTCTATATGGTCCTTCAATCAGACAACGTTCAGATTGCTAACAATTTTTTATCATAAACTTGTCACGTAATAGCTAAATATGGACAAAAAATAATTTTGATAGCTCTTAAACAAAATTTGGGTAATTCTTGACAAAAAATGTGTAATATGGATAACTTTTGACCAAAATTTGGATAACTTATGATCAAAACTGTGTAATTTAAGTAGATAGTTAATCAATATTTGAGTAAAAATTTGGTCAAAAATTATCCAATTTATTTTTTTGTCCACATTTATGTATCATGTGGCAAGTTTATGATAAAAAAATTACTAGTAATCTGGACACTATCTGCTTAAAGGACCATAAAGAAGCATATCTAATACTGCAGGGATCAAAATGATGCAATTGAAATATTGGGGATCAAAATGAGACAAACTCTATACTTTGGGGACCTCCAGTGCAATTAACCCTTTATAGTAATGTCAAACCTCGCAAAACTCGAATTAGTTTCCCTTACCCTTTCTGGCAATAATTATTTGTCAAGTTTGCTTGATGTTGAACTCACCTAACTCTATGAAACTAGATGATACAATTGCAACAAAGAATACCGTATCCAAAAAAAAAGTGTGAGATATTTATTTCAGAAGCAATATAAAATTTAGATGAAATAATCTTACTTTCTATGATATGTGTCATATATATATATTTTGGGAAGGGAAGATATATGTGGATCTTCTCTCACAATTATATACATGAATTGAATGACACTACCTAAGGTGATGAATAGGTTTTTAAACTTTATGCGTTAATAACCACCAAATTAAACCTATTCTTACCACAATGATCTCTTCTCACAAAGATTAAATAATTAATAGTGGAACTCCCTTTTAACCATAACGACCCCATGAACGTATGAAGATTAGTGTATTGATTTTAATAATTAATCACTCACCACTCAATCTTCATGGGGATCCTAACCTAATATCCCAAACTCGTAGCATTCAACTAGGGATGATGTAGATATTCAATCAATCACTCAATCAACCACATAGTAAGCGTGTGTGTTCAAATCACAAGTGATTTGTTGACGCAGATACTCTCATTGGAAAAGACCGCAACGAACCACTCTAGGGTTCATCAAAGCCTAATTCACTATTCCAATATCAGCTTACAAGTATTCGAGTCTTATACCTCACCAATACCATGGTTAGATACTCTTTTATTTCNATTCTTGACAAAAAATGTGTAATATGGATAACTTTTGACCAAAATTTGGATAACTTATGATCAAAACTGTGTAATTTAAGTAGATAGTTAATCAATATTTGAGTAAAAATTTGGTCAAAAATTATCCAATTTATTTTTTTGTCCACATTTATGTATCATGTGGCAAGTTTATGATAAAAAAATTACTAGTAATCTGGACACTATCTGCTTAAAGGACCATAAAGAAGCATATCTAATACTGCAGGGATCAAAATGATGCAATTGAAATATTGGGGATCAAAATGAGACAAACTCTATACTTTGGGGACCTCCAGTGCAATTAACCCTTTATAGTAATGTCAAACCTCGCAAAACTCGAATTAGTTTCCCTTACCCTTTCTGGCAATAATTATTTGTCAAGTTTGCTTGATGTTGAACTCACCTAACTCTATGAAACTAGATGATACAATTGCAACAAAGAATACCGTATCCAAAAAAAAAGTGTGAGATATTTATTTCAGAAGCAATATAAAATTTAGATGAAATAATCTTACTTTCTATGATATGTGTCATATATATATATTTTGGGAAGGGAAGATATATGTGGATCTTCTCTCACAATTATATACATGAATTGAATGACACTACCTAAGGTGATGAATAGGTTTTTAAACTTTATGCGTTAATAACCACCAAATTAAACCTATTCTTACCACAATGATCTCTTCTCACAAAGATTAAATAATTAATAGTGGAACTCCCTTTTAACCATAACGACCCCATGAACGTATGAAGATTAGTGTATTGATTTTAATAATTAATCACTCACCACTCAATCTTCATGGGGATCCTAACCTAATATCCCAAACTCGTAGCATTCAACTAGGGATGATGTAGATATTCAATCAATCACTCAATCAACCACATAGTAAGCGTGTGTGTTCAAATCACAAGTGATTTGTTGACGCAGATACTCTCATTGGAAAAGACCGCAACGAACCACTCTAGGGTTCATCAAAGCCTAATTCACTATTCCAATATCAGCTTACAAGTATTCGAGTCTTATACCTCACCAATACCATGGTTAGATACTCTTTTATTTCAATAAGACTGTTTACCAAAGTGCCTCTTTAACAACTTGGGTAGCTTCACTTGGATGTTTTATCGCAATGGATCCTCTAGGCCTTGAACATTCATAGGATGCACCCATGAACCTCGGTATGCACACTTCCAGTGGGTTTGGTCTTTAACCGATCAAACTTATCTTCTCCAAGTTATGGAGTTGGATGAGATTTGTTAGATGGTAGCCTTTATGTTTAAGTATCTAGGGTTGTGGTATAAGCTGTCATGGTCTGGAATACTCACAAGATTTCTCTTTCAAAATACTCACAAGAGGCTTACCCTAGGTGTAGGAAAGGTTTTTCCTATTCATAGGATTGAAATAAGGGTAATCTTGGTCAACAATAAAACACAAATTCGTGAACGAATGCTCGAGCAATGGTCACTGGAATGAAAAATGAATTCCAAACAGACCTAGGAGAGCAAGACCACTCGACCGACCAGAAGACCAATCGATCCTTTGCTTGATATTTTCCTAAGTCATAAAGAGATCAATCTAGTCAAGGCTAGCGAGTATAGGGCGGTCCCAACTAACTTTTTAAGCCTAAAACTATGTAAAAAATTGTCCTCTTGAACACTAAAAAGTGTTGCTCAAGAGGAATTCGATGATGGCTCAATTCTATGTTTTCAAAACACACAAAAGGTTTAAAACACCATTTCTTTGAAGAACAATTAAGAGTCATTCTGGCATCTAATACCAATTCCATTTTAACTCCAATCCTCCTCATTAGTCTATTAAATTAAGGGATCATCTTAGGTCTCTAAGGTAAGGCCATTACCTTTGTCCTAAGTATGAAGGTGCATATAGAGAGATCATTTGATATAGCTTGAAGCATGATCTCCTCCCTTTCATTTGATGCTTTTATATCTTCATCGATGTAGCATCATGACTATAGAATAGGTTGAGGTTTATAAAGGTCTCCACGAAATTAGTCAATAACAAAATATGATCTAACAATCTCCTTCTTTGACAATTTAGGGACAAAATGCACAAATAAGAAATCCAGATTATAGTCCTAAAAACCATTGGATAGAAAGAATTATAAATAAAGCAATACTTTATGAAATACATAATATGTATGAAAGATATAACATAATCAGAGGTATGAAAATCACCAAGTTAAGCGTATGACATATTCATGTGAACGTTATGTAAGTGCAAACATGTAACACATGTAAGAACTATTTTGCCCACAATGTTTGGGAACCTTTAGATATAGTTTGACAATGCACAACTATTTTTCCCCCTTAGTTGGCGTTCACAAATAAAATAACAAGTGTAAAATAGGTTACTTAAAGCCAAGTTTGTAGATGTACTCCCCTACAGTATTATAACTAACTCTCACTTACTCTATTCACATGCAACTTACCTAAGTTAGTTAAGAGAATATCTCCCCAAATTCTCCCATATGTATCCAAAATATTCTCGCCTTTTTGTCACAAAGTGTTAAATCGATGACATATCACAATATAATGCAAACGACATAGAATCATAGTATAACAAGAAGGTATAAATACAGACCAACTAGTTAAAATAGGTATGCAAAGCAAGCAAAAGAAAAACAAGACATATAACTAAAAGTCTAACTAAATAAGCATCAAATAACAAAGACTAAGAATATGTCACAACAAATGAAAAATAGCAAAACAAGTCAAAGTCAACAAAAAAAAGAGTACTTCCAACTATAGACAATGAATGAATAAAACACTCAAACTCTCATATGGTCCTATACTTAGTCTTCTAAGCAGCTCTAGTGGCTACATGACACAGTCCAAATGCCCAAATTAGGGTGACTTGGACTCCTTCTTCTTACTTAGAAGTGCAATGGATCAAAAGTAGTGACTGGATAGCCTAAGGGATTCAATCATATATTTTCAATGATTCGCAAATACTTCTATAGCCTTAAAATCATACATGAGTGTATGTACAACTTAAATGTAACTACATGCACATGCATGGATGAAATTGGATGCAAATGTAATGCAATTTTCAATTAAACATTAAAATGCACAGTGTCATTAATCATGAAAATCACAAATGTTTATATTATAATGACTACTTTTGCATTTCATTATCTCAACATTACTCAAAGGTATATTCAAGAAAACTGAACTCAATGTTATGTATTCTAGAGTAAAGTTCCCTCACTTAGTTTAATTTTACTCACACGTGTTCAAATTTTGTTCAACTTTGACTAATTCAAATGCAACGTGTGTGAAACCAAATTTCGACACAATTAGGATTCCGTTTAGTTCAAATCATTAATAGCTCTACATGAAATCATAATGCATCATCTTAGTGAATACATGACCAGTTGGAGAGTGTTATAATCATTTTTCTTTTAGACAACTCCCCCATCTTTTATCCCTTATTCTTACAAATTCAATTAGCACGATTGCAAATTTCATACTTCATCAATATGCTTCTAAGTGTGTTTAGCATGAGCTCTTTGAGTTTTACAAATGAGCAATGAATTTTAAGCATAAGTACTTTCAACAATTCAAGTGCCATTGTTCTTAGCCATTTATTTTATATCTCACCTTTTAAAGATTTGTCACGTTGGGCTATTTTTCCTCACATTTGGCCTTTGACATCTTTGAAGTGATGGTTTTATTAGTGGGGGCTCCGAAGATAACATTGAAGGAAAAGAGCCTCTGAATGATCCTTGTGCATCGATTAGGAGCTATAACTAACACTTAGAGTCACGTAATGTCATTAATTGTTTAAAATAAAAAGACTCATAATTACGAAAGTGAATGGATGACATGCACTTGGTTTATGAATTTTTCAAAGTTAAACACGATTCAAACACGCTATGATGAAAAGACTTTGGCTCATGGATCATGCACTAAGATTTATATCACTAAGTTCTCAATCCTCTAATATGAATCATAACAATGCATATTTCAACTTTGATTCAAAGATGAAATCATTATAAAGCAAACCAAAATGTGAATTACCATGCAGATCCTCCTTCTTCTTACTATCCTAGGCACATTCGTAAGTGTTCTGATCGCCATGGTTTTTCTTAAACTTGTTATTCTTATGATTTTTATCTTCTATTTACTCTCTGTCTGAACCTAACTTCTACAAAGAGGTTGCTCTTGATCCCATTTAGAAACATGCTATGAATAAAATAACTTTCTACAATACATGAAACTAGGACATAGTATCTTGTGCCTTTACCTATTGATAAGCCTATGGTTGGTTTTTGATGGTTATACAAGGTTAAAACTAAGGTTTATGATTCTGTCAAATTATGTAAGGTCAAATTTGTTGCCAAGGATTTTGCGAATGAATATGACATTGATTATGAGAAAAAATTTGCTCATGTTGCAAAGATAACCAGCGCTCATACATTAATTGTCATAGTAGTTGTTCATCAATAGAAACTATCTTAAATGGATATCAATAATACTTTTCTGAATATTGATTTGGCTGAAGAGGTTTTTATAGTTCCTCCCCTAGTCTGCCTTATGCTCTTCGTAAGGTGTGGAAACTTCGAAAAGGTTTGTATGGTCTCAAACAGACTCAAAGTTATCTTCTGTGATTTACGACATGAGTTTTCGTTTTAGTGATTATGATTCTGCTCTTTTTTTCGTTCTACTTTCGCTGGTCAGATTGTTCGTTTGTTATATGTTTATCATATGATTATTATTGGGGATGATTACTTAAATTCTGAATGCTCATTTACAACAATAGTTTGGGATAAAGAATCATAGTGTCCTTCACTATATTTCGTCATCTAAGGATTATTTTCTTTCTTAGTAAAAATATGTAGATGATATTATCCGATTACAGTTCACTAAATTACAATTCTTCTTATTATGCGTTATCTATGAGGTACTTTATATCAAAGTTTATTGTTCTCCTCTACTTCTTAAAAGTTTACAGTTCACTAAAATCCATAATTGGTTTATGTATTTTTTTTGGGTGATTCTCTAATTTCCTAGAGAATTAAGAAACAAACAGTTGTCGCTTGCTCCATTGCTAAGGTTGAATGTCATACTATGACTACTACTATGTTAGAAATACTAAGGTTGAGATTGTTACTTGTCAATCTAAGCATTTTCTTTTTTGCGCTTAACTTTATGTATGGTGACAATAGAGTGTCATTTAGACTACACAAATTTCTGTTCAAGTGTGGACAAACCATATTGAGATCGATTGCCATTTTATGAGCCACCATCTTCAACTTGATACTATTTCCTTGTTTTTGTTTCTTTTTCTATGTAATTGACTAACTTTTCCACAAAGTTACATACTATGTTATGTTATTATTTTTTCTACACAAAGCCTAGATGTTTCCTACTGTCACATCATGAATTTTAGGGGGAAAAGGGGAAGAATGTTAAGATTGTATCTATATGTGTGTTTATTTATCATTAGGGATATTCAAGTCTTTCTCTTGTAGTAGAATTTTATATATAATCTCTTGTACCTAGTTTTTAGTATGACAGAATATAGGAGTAGCAAACTTCTTTTCTCTCTTACACTTTTTCGTATGTATTTTTTTTCTTTTGCAAATTTATATAAGTTTTCAATTAGGAATATTAGGCAACCGTCAGTATGACATCAATTTTGTTTCAGAATAGCTACACTGTAAATCAGAAAGCTCTCCAAATCTTTTATTTTCTAAAAAAGGGCACCAACATAGTTTGTTCATGTTGACATATACATGTATAGGAAAGGGTAAAACTTTAAAACCTCATGGGTGTGTTTGGGTATTGGGTTAAGAGTCTTGAGGATAGCTTAACAATGAAGTCGGTCTCATATATCTATTATTTGGCAATTGAAAAATGAGATAGGTTATGAATGCCGGGTCAAACATTGACCCGAATGCTACAGTAAAAATTATCCAATGTACATGGGTTAACTGTAACCCACCCAGCCCCTGGGTTACAATCCCACCCCCCAGGTTAATCAGGTAAAAAGAGAGACTTACCCTCTTTCTTTCTTAGATATTTTGCTATACCCTACCGAAGGATCCGTCACTTTCGTCCAAGTAGATCAGTTCCAAGCAGGTCACTGACGATCGTCGACTGCAATCGCGGTAAGCTTCTTCTCATCGGCTCTCTATGTATCTACCTCTCTTCACTCTCATTGACTCTCTCTCAGTACGAGCAAAGAATTGGTCCAAAACCACCTCCATTCCTACATTTCAGGTTCACCCACAAACTCTAATTCCGAGTCCAATGACAATCCTAAAACTGCCAATTTCTGGGTTCGCAGCGAACAGAATAACGATCATTTAAATTTGCACTGCTCCAATGCCAGCAACAATAACAACAATAGCAACAATAATCATAGAAAATTGAAAGTTTTTTTTATCGTTCTTTGTCTCTTTTTCTGTCAAATGGTCCTATTGAAATTCCTCATCTGGGTGGTGTTTCTACCCTTGTCCAAAGATGGAGAGGTTTTGAGGCTAAGGAAAAGAGCTTGAATTCAAACAATTCACCTTTTTGCAACAGCAGAAGCTATTCTAGGTCGACTTTTACAGAAAATAATGCTTCATCATCATTTGTTGAAGTGCCGCAAAGAAATTCTGATGCCTGTGAGTTTGTTGATGGAAGATATGAAACTCCAACATTGAATGAGGACTCATTTGTGATTGGGAATCTGATAGGGCAGCTATGAGCGGTCCACCTTCTTCCAGGAGCAGAGATTTGGATGCAAAAGAGAGCGAGAGGCTCAGGGTCGCAAATATCATCAGGAGACTATCGTCTTCTGTTGAAGATAATAAAGATCACAAGCCACAAGGGGGTTCTAAATGAATCATCAGCTGAACATAGGTGCTTCTCCTCGGGTTTTAATTCACCTCGGATCAGAGGGTGCCAAGCATTTACTACACATCATATTACTTTCCTAATTTCCTACACATCATATAGCTATTTACTATACATGGATTGTTTGCAATTGCATTGTTTGAGAAGGTTTTTGATTATTGAGACTACTCATAATGTCAATTTGTTTTGGTGAGTGTGGCGTGTCGTACGTGGAACTCAAATAAGAATGTCGTATGTTGCTTAATTTTCAAAGTGATACAATGAGGAGAAACTCATTGGGGTTGCTCAAGCACAACATGCACCAAATATAATGCATTCAGTATTTGCAATATATCCATTGACTCTCCATTTTGAAGTTCATTTAACTGCTATATTTTCTGCTTAGTTTATACAATATTATCCTGAGTTATATTGTACCTTGTTTTTATACCCAAAAGTTTTAATATTTTAATTGAAATTGTCAATCCTTTGTGTAAGTGTTTGTGTTTGAGCACCAATATATGTGTTCAAACTAAAGATACCTTCACATGAGGAAACTATAAAATGTAATGATTGTAGTGCACTAGTTTTATGAAGAAATTTGAGGTGAATAAACACTCAGGACATAGGGCATTAGAATTTAGTATTCTTTTGGTGATTCTAAGAAGCCTTGAATTTATTACCCTTCAATGTAGCTTCTGTTGTTCTTGGGTAATCAAAATTTACCTTCTAGAGTTTACAAAAGTAGAATTGATTTAACTTGGCTTTCCTTCATCAGGTTTACTGGTGAAATGATATATTTCTTCATTTCAAAATGGGTTTGTCTTCATGCAAGTTTATCCGCTTGGCATTGCAATCACACCATTGAATCAACATGGTGGCCTGGTATACATATTTGATTCTAATGTATTTTGACATATACCTTGATTTTGTACATGATTTTTTGGGTTGACTGGAATAATATGGACTGTCAATGTTTTCAGTTTGTATATGTTATGCCCTTGTAAAAATGGTTGGTCGAATTTCCCATTGGCGAAGAGTATGAATTGTTGGGAACAGTCTTGGTTTAATGGTTTCCAAAGATTTAATGGTTTCCTTTTCATTCGTTTGCCATGTTCTTAATTTGTGCTCAAGGTTGTATTTGATTGAATTTGATTCTCAGGTATTAGTTCAAATGGTTTTGGGGAAGAGCATGGTTCCTTGGAGACTGAAAAGCATTATATATCTCTTTGTGGAAACAGGTAATATTTTCATTTCCCGTTAGCTCTGNGGGGAAGAGTGGTTCCTTGGAGACTGAAAAGCATTATATTTCTCTTTGTGGAAACAGGTAATATTTTCATTTCCCTTTAGCTCTGATTGTTCATCTTTGAACCATTCTAATTCTGTGGAACAAACCCATCATTTAGTTTGTAAATTCTTTTGTTGTCTTGCTGGTATGTGGTTTGATCATTAAAAAAAAAGGTTTACCTCATTGGCTTTACTGGAACTTGACTTTTACCAAGCTCTCTCGACCGTGTAAAGAAGTTTGTTGTTTGCTGAAATGAGTATATTGGAGTTTTGGGTGGTCTTGATTGTTCTTGGCTTTTGTTTACAAGCTCAGGAGCAAATCTGGAAGCTGCTTGGCAGATTGCAGTATCAGCTGAGGCATATATACAGGGAGGCCAATGTGATTGCTGATTTCCTTGCCTCATTTGCTGTCCAAATTGAGCAGATACTGATTTTTCGGCAAATGGCATTCTGCCATTGTCTGGCAGGTTGCTTCTATGAGGAGACTAACATGCAGGAATATAGTGTAATATGGTTTTAAGCCATTTCTTGTATTTTGTTCAGAACAGTTTGTTCTTTGGTTGCTTTATCATTTTGGTTTAAGGCAAGCTTGTTTGCCTTTCTCCCATTGTAATCAATTTTTAAGAAATGAAATAACGTGTTGATTTGTTTGGAAAAAAAAATACCAAAACCAAAATATATATATATCTAACTTTCCTTATTTTTATTTGTTTTTGTGTATATGTGGAAAATGTATAATTTTATTAAGCTTGGATGGGTTAACCAAACATAGGATAAGATTAGTTTGGATTGGAATGGATAAGAGTCGTGGGTAGAATGGTAAACTATTATAAAATTATTTATGTAATTTATGGGGTCCATTGAATTATACATTTGTTTTCTAAACGAAGATTAGGATTGAATATAACCTTAGGTTAAGATTTTAAAGTGGATGAGTAAGTTTGACTTAGATAAGTTAGGATATAAAAAAAGAAATTATATCTTATCCAAGCCAATTATCCAAATACACCGCCTAGGTTCTCTATACATTGTGAATTTAGAGAAATCTACTGAAAGTGAGATATAGGGTTGGCACTGATTTAGATCAACTAACATATTAGATTTATGGGCTTACTTCCTAAGTATATCGAATGTATCCTTCCTGGAGCTGGTGACAACTGGTGAAGTAGAGAGCGTGTTTGGAAGCTTTTGCTTGTCTGAAACAATTAATATATTACCCAGCCTCTCTAGGTTCGCTAGGAGAAGATCCAAATATCTGCACTGTTAAGCTTCCACCTAACACAAAAGTAAGCCTATTATTCAGTAGACCCTTAGCCGGGGTTTTTTTTGGCCGTGGGGGGGAGGGACCGG
>CAUOFW020008390.1:36950-105838 GCA_963454935.2 Ilex paraguariensis | reverse complement strand
GGGGGATGTGATCATATGTATATAATTGTGTCATCGCTCCAAGTAAATAATACAATTGAAAAAGCACAAGATACAGGATGATAGCGGTTTCATAATTTTTATACAAAATTTGGCTTTTACGGCAAATAAAAGAGTGAACTAAATAAAATTAAAGAATTAATTTTTTCAGTATAATCCTTTTTTGAGATACCAAGTGAACCTGATAGGAGAAAAGAATTCACTAACATGAATTAGACCGCAATTTATGATTTTTTATCTTTCAGTCATGTCCAATATTCCAAAATTTTGTGAACCAATTGATTTTAAGGTGTCAAAAAATAGAAAATGTAAAGAAATATCCTTTAAGCCATAACTTATCTTGCAAGTCTGATTTCGATTAATGCAAAAGAAGCAAAAAGTTCTAATAAGTACCAGAACTAGCAATATCATATCATGCTTATAGTGCTGCTATAAAACTCGTGTTTATGCATTTTTGGAATACACAAGAAAAATTGAGTATTTATTTGGTTCCAATCTTAACGTTTCTTGGCTAATCTGCACCAGTTTTTACAAACATGATACGATGTTGACAAATTGGTAATAGTTATTGTTCTTTTTCACAAGGGCTGATATCAGAAGTAAGCTCCAATTGCTGCTTCAACAAAAAAAACTCAAGACACTCCAAGAAAACAAAGGTTAGAATGTCTTTCTTCTTCAACTAGGACAAGCATAGAATATCAAATTCTAGGAACAGAAATAGTTAACGATTTCTAGGAACAGAAAAAAGAAACTGAAAAACTAGAAACATCCCAAAGCACCTGAATTCTATGTTGAGCATTTTACCACTAAAACCCTAAAATATAGGTAATTAGTGATAACCCCGTGCCTGACACGGTGCATCATAAGTGAGAAGTGACGGATTTGAGAGGGTAGAAATTCAATGTGAATTGTTTTGAGAGAGATGTTAGAGACCGATAGATGAGTCTATTTCAGACCGTCGAATGAACTTATTGAAGTCTGTCATATTTAATATTATAGATTTTATACAAATAAAAGTAATATTCTATAATATTTAATCTTCTTACAAATTCTATATTTTACTCATTTTTTACTATATATTTCATAATTTTTGAATCAAAGGAAGCTCCAACAAATCATACCAATACTCTAAGGAATCAATTTTAGTTTGTTAATTTTAACAAATTTGGTATGAACTTTTTTTTTGTTCTAATACCCAACTTGTTTGACCCAATTAATTTTATTTTTCATAAATCATTAAAACGGGCCCAATAAAGAATATCTAAAAAAAATATATAAAACATATATAACTAAAAAAAAATATATCAGGGTGTTTGCCAATGCTAGAGAGAGAGAGTGAGTGAAGAGTGAAAAAATGAAGGTAAAATTCAATATGAATGGTTTTCAAAGAGATGTTGGTGGTTGTTGGATGAGTTTATTTGAAACTGTTGGATGAACTTATTAAAGTTTTTTCTGTTTTATATTATAGATAAATTCACGAAATATAATAGAATTGACTTAAAAAAACATTAATTTATATACATGTAATCAAAATTGAGTCAAATTTAATATAAATTAAAAATCTAATTTATCAAAAAACATATTGCTAAAATATGTTTTATCAAAAAAAGATCTACAAATATCATTTATAAAATATTTTTTTAATTAGTATAAGTTATTACAAAATTATTAATTTATAAGAATATATTAGCATTGGATTTTCTTAAGAGATAAAAAAAATTTGTCTTGAACCTTTGATTCAAGACATGTTAGTTTGAGATAATTAATTAAATAAATAAAATTAAAATTAATTATATTCAATATAAATGTGTTAAGTAGTGCCCTTGTTTTTTTTTATTTATTAAATTAATGAGTTTTTTTTAGTCAAAATGTTATAAAAATTCAAATTGTTACACTACACATATAATATTAAAAAAAATATAAATTTTTTTTTTTAGGGTGACCCCAGACCCCTCCTCCTCTGCCCCCTGCTAGAGAGAAAGAGTGAAGAGTGAGAAGAGATTCAATATGAATGATTTTGAGAGAGATTTTGGTGGCCGTTGGATAAATGAATTTTATACCGTAGGATAGGCTTATTGAAGCCACCCTATTTTATATTATGGATATTATAGATAAATCCATGAAATATGATAAAATTGACTTAAAACAAATGTTAATTTATATACATGTAATCAAAATCGAGTTAAATTTAATACAAACTAAAAATTTAATTTATCAAAAAGCATATCGTCAAAATATTTTCTATCAAAAAAAATCTACAAATATCATTTATAAAATATTATTTTTTTAATTAGTACAAGCTATTACAAAATTATTAATTTAAAAGAATATATTAGTATTGAGTTTCCTTAAGATATAAAAAAAATTAGTCTTGACTTTTTGATTCAAGATATGTATAAAACATGTTAGTTTGATATAGTTAATTAAATAAATAAAATTAAAATTAATTATATTCAATATAAATGTGTTAAGTAACGCTCTTGTTTTGTTTTATCTTAAATTGATGAGCTTTTTTTAATCAAAATGTTATCATTGTGTCTAATACAAATTCAAAATATTACAGTACATAGAAGATATTAATGGCTAATTTGACCCATTTAATTATTATGTTAGAGAAAATTATGTATTTTAAGATCAGTCGTAATCGTTGACTTTTTAAGGGGAGAAATATTAAGGAAAAAAATTATAATTTGTTGACCGTTGGATGAATGAATTTGAGGCCGTAGGATGTGTTCCAAGATCAACCGTAATCGTTGACTTTTTGGGGAGAGAAAATATTGAGCAAAATAATTGTAATTTCTTGACCGTTGGATGAATGAATTTGAGACTGTAGAATCGACTTGTTGAAGCCGCCCTGTTTTATATTATAGATGTAATACATCCATTTGGATATGAGTGAATAGAAAGAGTTCTTACAATCTTCAATAGTCTCTTCCATTATATTTTTTAAGTGAGTGTGTTATAGTCTTCTAGATTTCAGTTATAGTCTTCTAGATTTCAACAAAGTGGTATCAGAGCTAGGCTTGAGTGTTGAAAAGAGAGAGTGAGAGAGAGATGGCGAATGGAATGCTTCCATTTCAAATGTCTCGATTCACCAAAGATAATTATGAGAATTGGTGTATCCACATGAAGGCAATTCTTGGATCTCAAAATTTATGGGAAATTATAACAATTGGTTACGCAACATCGTAAGATGAAGCTTCCTTAAGTCAAGCCCAAAAGGAAGTCTTGCAAGATATAAAGAAAAAGGATTAAAAGGCTCTTTCACTCATCCATCAATGCTTGGATGATGCTATGCTACAGAAGGTTGCTAGTGCAACCACCTCCAAGCAAACATGAGATGTTATGAAAATTGCTCATAGTGGAGTGAAAAAAGTCAAGGAAGTTCGCCTCCAAACTTTATGAGGTGAATTTAAGGCTTTATGTATGAAGGAATCCAAATTAATTTCAAATTATTTCACAAGAATCTTGGTGGTTGTGAATAATTTGAGAACTTATGATGATGATCACTATGATGATACCCGGGTAATAGAAAAAATCCTCCATTTATCGGACCCCAAGTTTGACTACATTGCCGTAGCCATTGAAGAGTCTAAAGATAGTTGTTAGTCCATAAAGAATGGCTAGGCAAGAAGAAGCAAGAGCCGATGGAGCAAGTGCTACACACCAAGTGTTCTTTCAAAGAAAAGAAAGAAGACAAGATGAAAGTCAAAGAAGTAGAGGGCGTGGACGTGGACGTGGAGGTCATGGTGGACGTGGTCAAGGTAGAGGAGAAAATTTTGGCCAAAATGTGTCCAACAAAGAAGAAAGAGGCCAAGAATCACATCATGGAAGAGAACATGGAAGAGGCAACAATTCAAAGTCATATGGAGGGAGATATGTCAAATCTCATATTCAATGTTATAATTGTCATCGATATGACCATTTTGCTTCCAAGTGTAGAAATGATTTTGTGAAAGAAAGAGCACACTTTGTTGAAGACAAAGTTGAAGAGGTAGAGCCGACCTTGTTGTTGGCATACAAAGAAGAGCAAAAGGGAGACAAGAACGTGTGGTACCTTGTCTCTGGTGCTAGTAATCATTTGTGAAAATAAAGAGATGTTTGCGGAGCTTGATGAATCGTGTAAACCCCACACTTTTATCTTTATATATGTATATAGGTTTGTATAGAAAGTAATTATTTCCTTTGAAATGTTAATATGAAAAAATTCTAGTAAATGGTAGTTAAAATCTAGGTTTTAGCTTGCAAATATATGAAATCATTGTAATAAAACTTGTACCAACTAGGTTTGANAGTCAAATTTAATATAAATTAAAAATCTAATTTATCAAAAAACATATTGCTAAAATATGTTTTATCAAAAAAAGATCTACAAATATCATTTATAAAATATTTTTTTAATTAGTATAAGTTATTACAAAATTATTAATTTATAAGAATATATTAGCATTGGATTTTCTTAAGAGATAAAAAAAATTTGTCTTGAACCTTTGATTCAAGACATGTTAGTTTGAGATAATTAATTAAATAAATAAAATTAAAATTAATTATATNTTAAGAAGGAATGATTTGTAGAAAAACAGGCAAAACCTTCCGGAAGGTTAAGGTAAATGTTTATCTAGTAGGCAAAACCTTCTGGAAGGTTAATGAAAATGTCTGACCAGTAGACAAACCTTCCGGAAGGTTAATGAAAATATTTGTCCAGTAGAAAAAATCTTCCGAAAGGTCGATGACAAACCTTCCGGAAGGTTAATGAAAAGGTTTGTCTAATAGGCAAACCTTTCGGNTTATTTATTAAATTAATGAGTTTTTTTTAGTCAAAATGTTATAAAAATTCAAATTGTTACACTACACATATAATATTAAAAAAAATATAAATTTTTTTTTTTAGGGTGACCCCAGACCCCTCCTCCTCTGCCCCCTGCTAGAGAGAAAGAGTGAAGAGTGAGAAGAGATTCAATATGAATGATTTTGAGAGAGATTTTGGTGGCCGTTGGATAAATGAATTTTATACCGTAGGATAGGCTTATTGAAGCCACCCTATTTTATATTATGGATATTATAGATAAATCCATGAAATATGATAAAATTGACTTAAAACAAATGTTAATTTATATACATGTAATCAAAATCGAGTTAAATTTAATACAAACTAAAAATTTAATTTATCAAAAAGCATATCGTCAAAATATTTTCTATCAAAAAAAATCTACAAATATCATTTATAAAATATTATTTTTTTAATTAGTACAAGCTATTACAAAATTATTAATTTAAAAGAATATATTAGTATTGAGTTTCCTTAAGATATAAAAAAAATTAGTCTTGACTTTTTGATTCAAGATATGTATAAAACATGTTAGTTTGATATAGTTAATTAAATAAATAAAATTAAAATTAATTATATTCAATATAAATGTGTTAAGTAACGCTCTTGTTTTGTTTTATCTTAAATTGATGAGCTTTTTTTAATCAAAATGTTATCATTGTGTCTAATACAAATTCAAAATATTACAGTACATAGAAGATATTAATGGCTAATTTGACCCATTTAATTATTATGTTAGAGAAAATTATGTATTTTAAGATCAGTCGTAATCGTTGACTTTTTAAGGGGAGAAATATTAAGGAAAAAAATTATAATTTGTTGACCGTTGGATGAATGAATTTGAGGCCGTAGGATGTGTTCCAAGATCAACCGTAATCGTTGACTTTTTGGGGAGAGAAAATATTGAGCAAAATAATTGTAATTTCTTGACCGTTGGATGAATGAATTTGAGACTGTAGAATCGACTTGTTGAAGCCGCCCTGTTTTATATTATAGATGTAATACATCCATTTGGATATGAGTGAATAGAAAGAGTTCTTACAATCTTCAATAGTCTCTTCCATTATATTTTTTAAGTGAGTGTGTTATAGTCTTCTAGATTTCAGTTATAGTCTTCTAGATTTCAACAAAGTGGTATCAGAGCTAGGCTTGAGTGTTGAAAAGAGAGAGTGAGAGAGAGATGGCGAATGGAATGCTTCCATTTCAAATGTCTCGATTCACCAAAGATAATTATGAGAATTGGTGTATCCACATGAAGGCAATTCTTGGATCTCAAAATTTATGGGAAATTATAACAATTGGTTACGCAACATCGTAAGATGAAGCTTCCTTAAGTCAAGCCCAAAAGGAAGTCTTGCAAGATATAAAGAAAAAGGATTAAAAGGCTCTTTCACTCATCCATCAATGCTTGGATGATGCTATGCTACAGAAGGTTGCTAGTGCAACCACCTCCAAGCAAACATGAGATGTTATGAAAATTGCTCATAGTGGAGTGAAAAAAGTCAAGGAAGTTCGCCTCCAAACTTTATGAGGTGAATTTAAGGCTTTATGTATGAAGGAATCCAAATTAATTTCAAATTATTTCACAAGAATCTTGGTGGTTGTGAATAATTTGAGAACTTATGATGATGATCACTATGATGATACCCGGGTAATAGAAAAAATCCTCCATTTATCGGACCCCAAGTTTGACTACATTGCCGTAGCCATTGAAGAGTCTAAAGATAGTTGTTAGTCCATAAAGAATGGCTAGGCAAGAAGAAGCAAGAGCCGATGGAGCAAGTGCTACACACCAAGTGTTCTTTCAAAGAAAAGAAAGAAGACAAGATGAAAGTCAAAGAAGTAGAGGGCGTGGACGTGGACGTGGAGGTCATGGTGGACGTGGTCAAGGTAGAGGAGAAAATTTTGGCCAAAATGTGTCCAACAAAGAAGAAAGAGGCCAAGAATCACATCATGGAAGAGAACATGGAAGAGGCAACAATTCAAAGTCATATGGAGGGAGATATGTCAAATCTCATATTCAATGTTATAATTGTCATCGATATGACCATTTTGCTTCCAAGTGTAGAAATGATTTTGTGAAAGAAAGAGCACACTTTGTTGAAGACAAAGTTGAAGAGGTAGAGCCGACCTTGTTGTTGGCATACAAAGAAGAGCAAAAGGGAGACAAGAACGTGTGGTACCTTGTCTCTGGTGCTAGTAATCATTTGTGAAAATAAAGAGATGTTTGCGGAGCTTGATGAATCGTGTAAACCCCACACTTTTATCTTTATATATGTATATAGGTTTGTATAGAAAGTAATTATTTCCTTTGAAATGTTAATATGAAAAAATTCTAGTAAATGGTAGTTAAAATCTAGGTTTTAGCTTGCAAATATATGAAATCATTGTAATAAAACTTGTACCAACTAGGTTTGATGTACAAAAGTATGTTGTATAAGTTTGGGTTGGAATTGGAAGGGTTTGAAATGGATTGGAAATTAAGAAGGAATGATTTGTAGAAAAACAGGCAAAACCTTCCGGAAGGTTAAGGTAAATGTTTATCTAGTAGGCAAAACCTTCTGGAAGGTTAATGAAAATGTCTGACCAGTAGACAAACCTTCCGGAAGGTTAATGAAAATATTTGTCCAGTAGAAAAAATCTTCCGAAAGGTCGATGACAAACCTTCCGGAAGGTTAATGAAAAGGTTTGTCTAATAGGCAAACCTTTCGGAAGGTCGATGAAAAACCTTCCAGAAGGTTTTTGAAAAATCTGAAATTTTAAGTCGCGAACAGCCGATTTTCCTTCCACTATAAATACCTAAGGACGTCCCATTTAGCCCCATTTCAACATCACTAACCCTAGAAAACCTTAGAGAGGAAGAAAGGAAGAGAAAAACACAAGATCAAAGGGGATTTCCACTTCAAGAAGATCAAAACCCTTATTTTTTTTCAAGAACACCAAGGTAAGAGTTTCTTCCTATTCTCTTACACTGAGGTTAGGAATTACTTATACGTATTCTTTTGACTCTAAATCTTCTTTATTTGTTAGTAAATCATTGATTCTTGATATTCTTGCAAACACTATCATGTTTTAAACAAATATATGGTGGGATAACCATGAAATCTCTGCTTCTTGACTCAAAACCCTAGTTTTCAAGAGAAATGAATTTTTCTCTTGTTTTTTTCCTTTGTTCTTGATTTCAAAACTTTAGTGCTTTATATTGAACCAAAAAAAGGTATTTATGATGATCTCTTGCATATTTTCTTAAATTGTTCTATTGGGATACTACTTGTAAAATTTGGAGATTTTTGAATGTAATTGTGATTGGAGAAATTGATTGGATATTGAATCTCTTGTGGATGTTTGGATGACCATGGGTGGCCGTTGAGCGGATATCGTTGAATGGGTTAGATGCGTTTCTTACTTCATGTGGGTTTGAAGGTTCCCTATCACTCGTAGTGGGGTTGGTGCCTTGCGAGGACCAAACCATTATTCGCTCACGTGTTATCGAGGTTGAGGGTTAGTGTACTATTCTTGGGTTGGATTCGTCACTGCCATGAGTTGGTATACGCCCTTCCTAAAGGTTGAATATCCTTGCAAGAATTTGGGTGTGTGTGTTTGGGCCAGGATATTCTCGATGTGTTTATTCATGCGAATCATGCATCATACCTGAGATACGAATACAAGTTGTGGGTTTATGGTTTATTGTACCAGAAACGGTTTCCTACAAAAGCTTGTGGAAGTATGGGTTTCTACAGGAACTTGTTGGAAATGGTTTATGGTTGAAAATGAATTGTTAATTGTAATTTGGCGTTATTACTTCGCTTAATTTTTTGATATTGTGTAAACTTGAGATCTATTGAAATGTTCCTGTGTTTCTTTCAAAAATTAAAATATGATATTTACAAAAAATGAGACCTACTTGTTTTACATGTTTGCTAAACCTTGTTCGAGTTTGGGGAGAATGTTGCAACGGAGCTTAGTGCTCACCCCCTTCAATATTATTCATTCTCAGATGTCGATTTAGAGGAAGAGCTTGGAGTTGACGAGCAGCTGGCTTGGGAAGCCTAATTGGAGGAAAGCGTGGATCTTGAGGGGAATGTCTAGGGTTGATCTCTCCATGTTTTAGATTAGGGGATATATTTTTGTACATTAATAGATGTANCCTCCAAGCAAACATGAGATGTTATGAAAATTGCTCATAGTGGAGTGAAAAAAGTCAAGGAAGTTCGCCTCCAAACTTTATGAGGTGAATTTAAGGCTTTATGTATGAAGGAATCCAAATTAATTTCAAATTATTTCACAAGAATCTTGGTGGTTGTGAATAATTTGAGAACTTATGATGATGATCACTATGATGATACCCGGGTAATAGAAAAAATCCTCCATTTATCGGACCCCAAGTTTGACTACATTGCCGTAGCCATTGAAGAGTCTAAAGATAGTTGTTAGTCCATAAAGAATGGCTAGGCAAGAAGAAGCAAGAGCCGATGGAGCAAGTGCTACACACCAAGTGTTCTTTCAAAGAAAAGAAAGAAGACAAGATGAAAGTCAAAGAAGTAGAGGGCGTGGACGTGGACGTGGAGGTCATGGTGGACGTGGTCAAGGTAGAGGAGAAAATTTTGGCCAAAATGTGTCCAACAAAGAAGAAAGAGGCCAAGAATCACATCATGGAAGAGAACATGGAAGAGGCAACAATTCAAAGTCATATGGAGGGAGATATGTCAAATCTCANTTTGTTCATTCCGCTGCAAGAAAAATAGTTGATTCTTTTGGGATGTAATGGCCATGGTTGGCTTATTCTTTTGGGATGATATTGTAAATGTTATATTTGATGAATGAAATGTTCTTTAATGATGAATTTATTTAGTTTCTCTCATGATGTGAATGGTTTTTAGATTGTAATACCGTCCAAGGTGGGTTTTGGGGGGTTAAAAGTTTTGGTATCAGAGCCAAGACTTTAGGTCTTACATGAGAGCTGTAGGTTATAGATCACCACTAGAGAAATAAGACTCGGTTGAACGAAATTTGTTGGATGAAATTTTATCCAAACTTTATGCTTTAGACTAAAGTGATATTTAGGATGTCTTGTACATCAATGAAACTAAATTATGAATTGATGTAAATGATGGATGGTAGGCATGGACATGGACGAGGTCGTGGTGGCCAAGGAAACCCACCACCACCACCACCTCCCGATGCCATGAACGGCATATACCAATGTTTAAGAGAGTTTACCAATTTGGTGCAACACCAAAACGGGAATAACAACCACAACGGTGGGGTTCGTCCACTAGCCCAAGTACCGGGCAACGGGGACAAAAACCGAAGGATGGTTATTCTCCGAGACTTTCTGAGACAACACCCACCTATTTTCCAAGGGAGCTCTAACCCCTTGGATGCGGATAAATGGATCCTCCAGATAAAGAAGATGTGTGACGGCATGGGGGTTGCCGAGGATCTTCGGGTCGGCTTGGCAACATATCTGTTTGAGGGGGAGGCCGAACATTGGTGAGATTAATTAAAGAGAAGAAGGAATGCCGATGCGCTCACTTGGGAGGAGTTCAACCAAATCTTCCAAGACAAGTACTTTCCTAAATTAGTTAGGGACAAGATGAGTGCAGACTTTCTCACTCTACGACAGGGGAGCATGACAGTGATGGAGTATAAGAGGAGGTTTGATGAGCTATCCCGCTATGCCACAGAGTTCATATCCATAGAGGCCAGGAGGGCCAAACACTTTGAGCAGGACTTGAGGCCTGCCATCAGGGAGAAGCTTGTGGCTCTCAAGATCCGAGACTGTGAGGATCTTATTGATAGAGCTGCACTAGTTGAGAGAGATGCAGAGGATAACCAGAGACGACAGAACTTCACAAGGGGAGGTCCGATTAGGACTGATGCTAGAGGCAGTGGAGTACAGCGAGCGGCACCCTACCGTCACCCAGACCAGGCGATTGGACAGAGGCTTCAGACAACCAGAGGAGTTAGAGGCGTACCAGAGAGGGTAGGAGTAGACCCACGAGCCTGCTTTGCATGTGGAGGTTTGGGGCATATTCGGAATCATTGTCTGATCTTCCCACCCCAAAAGCATACNCAGAAGGTTTTTGAAAAATCTGAAATTTTAAGTCGCGAACAGCCGATTTTCCTTCCACTATAAATACCTAAGGACGTCCCATTTAGCCCCATTTCAACATCACTAACCCTAGAAAACCTTAGAGAGGAAGAAAGGAAGAGAAAAACACAAGATCAAAGGGGATTTCCACTTCAAGAAGATCAAAACCCTTATTTTTTTTCAAGAACACCAAGGTAAGAGTTTCTTCCTATTCTCTTACACTGAGGTTAGGAATTACTTATACGTATTCTTTTGACTCTAAATCTTCTTTATTTGTTAGTAAATCATTGATTCTTGATATTCTTGCAAACACTATCATGTTTTAAACAAATATATGGTGGGATAACCATGAAATCTCTGCTTCTTGACTCAAAACCCTAGTTTTCAAGAGAAATGAATTTTTCTCTTGTTTTTTTCCTTTGTTCTTGATTTCAAAACTTTAGTGCTTTATATTGAACCAAAAAAAGGTATTTATGATGATCTCTTGCATATTTTCTTAAATTGTTCTATTGGGATACTACTTGTAAAATTTGGAGATTTTTGAATGTAATTGTGATTGGAGAAATTGATTGGATATTGAATCTCTTGTGGATGTTTGGATGACCATGGGTGGCCGTTGAGCGGATATCGTTGAATGGGTTAGATGCGTTTCTTACTTCATGTGGGTTTGAAGGTTCCCTATCACTCGTAGTGGGGTTGGTGCCTTGCGAGGACCAAACCATTATTCGCTCACGTGTTATCGAGGTTGAGGGTTAGTGTACTATTCTTGGGTTGGATTCGTCACTGCCATGAGTTGGTATACGCCCTTCCTAAAGGTTGAATATCCTTGCAAGAATTTGGGTGTGTGTGTTTGGGCCAGGATATTCTCGATGTGTTTATTCATGCGAATCATGCATCATACCTGAGATACGAATACAAGTTGTGGGTTTATGGTTTATTGTACCAGAAACGGTTTCCTACAAAAGCTTGTGGAAGTATGGGTTTCTACAGGAACTTGTTGGAAATGGTTTATGGTTGAAAATGAATTGTTAATTGTAATTTGGCGTTATTACTTCGCTTAATTTTTTGATATTGTGTAAACTTGAGATCTATTGAAATGTTCCTGTGTTTCTTTCAAAAATTAAAATATGATATTTACAAAAAATGAGACCTACTTGTTTTACATGTTTGCTAAACCTTGTTCGAGTTTGGGGAGAATGTTGCAACGGAGCTTAGTGCTCACCCCCTTCAATATTATTCATTCTCAGATGTCGATTTAGAGGAAGAGCTTGGAGTTGACGAGCAGCTGGCTTGGGAAGCCTAATTGGAGGAAAGCGTGGATCTTGAGGGGAATGTCTAGGGTTGATCTCTCCATGTTTTAGATTAGGGGATATATTTTTGTACATTAATAGATGTATTTTTTGTTCATTCCGCTGCAAGAAAAATAGTTGATTCTTTTGGGATGTAATGGCCATGGTTGGCTTATTCTTTTGGGATGATATTGTAAATGTTATATTTGATGAATGAAATGTTCTTTAATGATGAATTTATTTAGTTTCTCTCATGATGTGAATGGTTTTTAGATTGTAATACCGTCCAAGGTGGGTTTTGGGGGGTTAAAAGTTTTGGTATCAGAGCCAAGACTTTAGGTCTTACATGAGAGCTGTAGGTTATAGATCACCACTAGAGAAATAAGACTCGGTTGAACGAAATTTGTTGGATGAAATTTTATCCAAACTTTATGCTTTAGACTAAAGTGATATTTAGGATGTCTTGTACATCAATGAAACTAAATTATGAATTGATGTAAATGATGGATGGTAGGCATGGACATGGACGAGGTCGTGGTGGCCAAGGAAACCCACCACCACCACCACCTCCCGATGCCATGAACGGCATATACCAATGTTTAAGAGAGTTTACCAATTTGGTGCAACACCAAAACGGGAATAACAACCACAACGGTGGGGTTCGTCCACTAGCCCAAGTACCGGGCAACGGGGACAAAAACCGAAGGATGGTTATTCTCCGAGACTTTCTGAGACAACACCCACCTATTTTCCAAGGGAGCTCTAACCCCTTGGATGCGGATAAATGGATCCTCCAGATAAAGAAGATGTGTGACGGCATGGGGGTTGCCGAGGATCTTCGGGTCGGCTTGGCAACATATCTGTTTGAGGGGGAGGCCGAACATTGGTGAGATTAATTAAAGAGAAGAAGGAATGCCGATGCGCTCACTTGGGAGGAGTTCAACCAAATCTTCCAAGACAAGTACTTTCCTAAATTAGTTAGGGACAAGATGAGTGCAGACTTTCTCACTCTACGACAGGGGAGCATGACAGTGATGGAGTATAAGAGGAGGTTTGATGAGCTATCCCGCTATGCCACAGAGTTCATATCCATAGAGGCCAGGAGGGCCAAACACTTTGAGCAGGACTTGAGGCCTGCCATCAGGGAGAAGCTTGTGGCTCTCAAGATCCGAGACTGTGAGGATCTTATTGATAGAGCTGCACTAGTTGAGAGAGATGCAGAGGATAACCAGAGACGACAGAACTTCACAAGGGGAGGTCCGATTAGGACTGATGCTAGAGGCAGTGGAGTACAGCGAGCGGCACCCTACCGTCACCCAGACCAGGCGATTGGACAGAGGCTTCAGACAACCAGAGGAGTTAGAGGCGTACCAGAGAGGGTAGGAGTAGACCCACGAGCCTGCTTTGCATGTGGAGGTTTGGGGCATATTCGGAATCATTGTCTGATCTTCCCACCCCAAAAGCATACCCCGACGGCTGGACAGGTTAATGCACCAAAGCCACTACACCCCAGATAGTTAGGATCTATTGCTTCTGGTAGTGCCAATCAAGGGAGNTATTTTTTTTCAAGAACACCAAGGTAAGAGTTTCTTCCTATTCTCTTACACTGAGGTTAGGAATTACTTATACGTATTCTTTTGACTCTAAATCTTCTTTATTTGTTAGTAAATCATTGATTCTTGATATTCTTGCAAACACTATCATGTTTTAAANTATTGAGTTTCCTTAAGATATAAAAAAAATTAGTCTTGACTTTTTGATTCAAGATATGTATAAAACATGTTAGTTTGATATAGTTAATTAAATAAATAAAATTAAAATTAATTATATTCAATATAAATGTGTTAAGTAACGCTCTTGTTTTGTTTTATCTTAAATTGATGAGCTTTTTTTAATCAAAATGTTATCATTGTGTCTAATACAAATTCAAAATATTACAGTACATAGAAGATATTAATGGCTAATTTGACCCATTTAATTATTATGTTAGAGAAAATTATGTATTTTAAGATCAGTCGTAATCGTTGACTTTTTAAGGGGAGAAATATTAAGGAAAAAAATTATAATTTGTTGACCGTTGGATGAATGAATTTGAGGCCGTAGGATGTGTTCCAAGATCAACCGTAATCGTTGACTTTTTGGGGAGAGAAAATATTGAGCAAAATAATTGTAATTTCTTGACCGTTGGATGAATGAATTTGAGACTGTAGAATCGACTTGTTGAAGCCGCCCTGTTTTATATTATAGATGTAATACATCCATTTGGATATGAGTGAATAGAAAGAGTTCTTACAATCTTCAATAGTCTCTTCCATTATATTTTTTAAGTGAGTGTGTTATAGTCTTCTAGATTTCAGTTATAGTCTTCTAGATTTCAACAAAGTGGTATCAGAGCTAGGCTTGAGTGTTGAAAAGAGAGAGTGAGAGAGAGATGGCGAATGGAATGCTTCCATTTCAAATGTCTCGATTCACCAAAGATAATTATGAGAATTGGTGTATCCACATGAAGGCAATTCTTGGATCTCAAAATTTATGGGAAATTATAACAATTGGTTACGCAACATCGTAAGATGAAGCTTCCTTAAGTCAAGCCCAAAAGGAAGTCTTGCAAGATATAAAGAAAAAGGATTAAAAGGCTCTTTCACTCATCCATCAATGCTTGGATGATGCTATGCTACAGAAGGTTGCTAGTGCAACCACCTCCAAGCAAACATGAGATGTTATGAAAATTGCTCATAGTGGAGTGAAAAAAGTCAAGGAAGTTCGCCTCCAAACTTTATGAGGTGAATTTAAGGCTTTATGTATGAAGGAATCCAAATTAATTTCAAATTATTTCACAAGAATCTTGGTGGTTGTGAATAATTTGAGAACTTATGATGATGATCACTATGATGATACCCGGGTAATAGAAAAAATCCTCCATTTATCGGACCCCAAGTTTGACTACATTGCCGTAGCCATTGAAGAGTCTAAAGATAGTTGTTAGTCCATAAAGAATGGCTAGGCAAGAAGAAGCAAGAGCCGATGGAGCAAGTGCTACACACCAAGTGTTCTTTCAAAGAAAAGAAAGAAGACAAGATGAAAGTCAAAGAAGTAGAGGGCGTGGACGTGGACGTGGAGGTCATGGTGGACGTGGTCAAGGTAGAGGAGAAAATTTTGGCCAAAATGTGTCCAACAAAGAAGAAAGAGGCCAAGAATCACATCATGGAAGAGAACATGGAAGAGGCAACAATTCAAAGTCATATGGAGGGAGATATGTCAAATCTCATATTCAATGTTATAATTGTCATCGATATGACCATTTTGCTTCCAAGTGTAGAAATGATTTTGTGAAAGAAAGAGCACACTTTGTTGAAGACAAAGTTGAAGAGGTAGAGCCGACCTTGTTGTTGGCATACAAAGAAGAGCAAAAGGGAGACAAGAACGTGTGGTACCTTGTCTCTGGTGCTAGTAATCATTTGTGAAAATAAAGAGATGTTTGCGGAGCTTGATGAATCGTGTAAACCCCACACTTTTATCTTTATATATGTATATAGGTTTGTATAGAAAGTAATTATTTCCTTTGAAATGTTAATATGAAAAAATTCTAGTAAATGGTAGTTAAAATCTAGGTTTTAGCTTGCAAATATATGAAATCATTGTAATAAAACTTGTACCAACTAGGTTTGATGTACAAAAGTATGTTGTATAAGTTTGGGTTGGAATTGGAAGGGTTTGAAATGGATTGGAAATTAAGAAGGAATGATTTGTAGAAAAACAGGCAAAACCTTCCGGAAGGTTAAGGTAAATGTTTATCTAGTAGGCAAAACCTTCTGGAAGGTTAATGAAAATGTCTGACCAGTAGACAAACCTTCCGGAAGGTTAATGAAAATATTTGTCCAGTAGAAAAAATCTTCCGAAAGGTCGATGACAAACCTTCCGGAAGGTTAATGAAAAGGTTTGTCTAATAGGCAAACCTTTCGGAAGGTCGATGAAAAACCTTCCAGAAGGTTTTTGAAAAATCTGAAATTTTAAGTCGCGAACAGCCGATTTTCCTTCCACTATAAATACCTAAGGACGTCCCATTTAGCCCCATTTCAACATCACTAACCCTAGAAAACCTTAGAGAGGAAGAAAGGAAGAGAAAAACACAAGATCAAAGGGGATTTCCACTTCAAGAAGATCAAAACCCTTATTTTTTTTCAAGAACACCAAGGTAAGAGTTTCTTCCTATTCTCTTACACTGAGGTTAGGAATTACTTATACGTATTCTTTTGACTCTAAATCTTCTTTATTTGTTAGTAAATCATTGATTCTTGATATTCTTGCAAACACTATCATGTTTTAAACAAATATATGGTGGGATAACCATGAAATCTCTGCTTCTTGACTCAAAACCCTAGTTTTCAAGAGAAATGAATTTTTCTCTTGTTTTTTTCCTTTGTTCTTGATTTCAAAACTTTAGTGCTTTATATTGAACCAAAAAAAGGTATTTATGATGATCTCTTGCATATTTTCTTAAATTGTTCTATTGGGATACTACTTGTAAAATTTGGAGATTTTTGAATGTAATTGTGATTGGAGAAATTGATTGGATATTGAATCTCTTGTGGATGTTTGGATGACCATGGGTGGCCGTTGAGCGGATATCGTTGAATGGGTTAGATGCGTTTCTTACTTCATGTGGGTTTGAAGGTTCCCTATCACTCGTAGTGGGGTTGGTGCCTTGCGAGGACCAAACCATTATTCGCTCACGTGTTATCGAGGTTGAGGGTTAGTGTACTATTCTTGGGTTGGATTCGTCACTGCCATGAGTTGGTATACGCCCTTCCTAAAGGTTGAATATCCTTGCAAGAATTTGGGTGTGTGTGTTTGGGCCAGGATATTCTCGATGTGTTTATTCATGCGAATCATGCATCATACCTGAGATACGAATACAAGTTGTGGGTTTATGGTTTATTGTACCAGAAACGGTTTCCTACAAAAGCTTGTGGAAGTATGGGTTTCTACAGGAACTTGTTGGAAATGGTTTATGGTTGAAAATGAATTGTTAATTGTAATTTGGCGTTATTACTTCGCTTAATTTTTTGATATTGTGTAAACTTGAGATCTATTGAAATGTTCCTGTGTTTCTTTCAAAAATTAAAATATGATATTTACAAAAAATGAGACCTACTTGTTTTACATGTTTGCTAAACCTTGTTCGAGTTTGGGGAGAATGTTGCAACGGAGCTTAGTGCTCACCCCCTTCAATATTATTCATTCTCAGATGTCGATTTAGAGGAAGAGCTTGGAGTTGACGAGCAGCTGGCTTGGGAAGCCTAATTGGAGGAAAGCGTGGATCTTGAGGGGAATGTCTAGGGTTGATCTCTCCATGTTTTAGATTAGGGGATATATTTTTGTACATTAATAGATGTATTTTTTGTTCATTCCGCTGCAAGAAAAATAGTTGATTCTTTTGGGATGTAATGGCCATGGTTGGCTTATTCTTTTGGGATGATATTGTAAATGTTATATTTGATGAATGAAATGTTCTTTAATGATGAATTTATTTAGTTTCTCTCATGATGTGAATGGTTTTTAGATTGTAATACCGTCCAAGGTGGGTTTTGGGGGGTTAAAAGTTTTGGTATCAGAGCCAAGACTTTAGGTCTTACATGAGAGCTGTAGGTTATAGATCACCACTAGAGAAATAAGACTCGGTTGAACGAAATTTGTTGGATGAAATTTTATCCAAACTTTATGCTTTAGACTAAAGTGATATTTAGGATGTCTTGTACATCAATGAAACTAAATTATGAATTGATGTAAATGATGGATGGTAGGCATGGACATGGACGAGGTCGTGGTGGCCAAGGAAACCCACCACCACCACCACCTCCCGATGCCATGAACGGCATATACCAATGTTTAAGAGAGTTTACCAATTTGGTGCAACACCAAAACGGGAATAACAACCACAACGGTGGGGTTCGTCCACTAGCCCAAGTACCGGGCAACGGGGACAAAAACCGAAGGATGGTTATTCTCCGAGACTTTCTGAGACAACACCCACCTATTTTCCAAGGGAGCTCTAACCCCTTGGATGCGGATAAATGGATCCTCCAGATAAAGAAGATGTGTGACGGCATGGGGGTTGCCGAGGATCTTCGGGTCGGCTTGGCAACATATCTGTTTGAGGGGGAGGCCGAACATTGGTGAGATTAATTAAAGAGAAGAAGGAATGCCGATGCGCTCACTTGGGAGGAGTTCAACCAAATCTTCCAAGACAAGTACTTTCCTAAATTAGTTAGGGACAAGATGAGTGCAGACTTTCTCACTCTACGACAGGGGAGCATGACAGTGATGGAGTATAAGAGGAGGTTTGATGAGCTATCCCGCTATGCCACAGAGTTCATATCCATAGAGGCCAGGAGGGCCAAACACTTTGAGCAGGACTTGAGGCCTGCCATCAGGGAGAAGCTTGTGGCTCTCAAGATCCGAGACTGTGAGGATCTTATTGATAGAGCTGCACTAGTTGAGAGAGATGCAGAGGATAACCAGAGACGACAGAACTTCACAAGGGGAGGTCCGATTAGGACTGATGCTAGAGGCAGTGGAGTACAGCGAGCGGCACCCTACCGTCACCCAGACCAGGCGATTGGACAGAGGCTTCAGACAACCAGAGGAGTTAGAGGCGTACCAGAGAGGGTAGGAGTAGACCCACGAGCCTGCTTTGCATGTGGAGGTTTGGGGCATATTCGGAATCATTGTCTGATCTTCCCACCCCAAAAGCATACCCCGACGGCTGGACAGGTTAATGCACCAAAGCCACTACACCCCAGATAGTTAGGATCTATTGCTTCTGGTAGTGCCAATCAAGGGAGAGTGTTTGCTTTGACTCAACCGGAGGAAGATGCCTCTAATGTCATTGTGGAAGGTATTGTTCTTCTCTATAATTCTTGGACCCAAATTTTATTTGATTGCGGTGCTACTCATTCATTCATACGCACTACATATGCTTTGAGTTTGGGATTGGAATTTGAGAAGTTAGAACACGCCTTGAGTATTGACATGGCTACGGGAGAACGGTTAGATACTAGAAGGGTGTGTAGAAGTTGTGTGCTTCGAATTGGAGAGTAAGAATNTGCTTCTTGACTCAAAACCCTAGTTTTCAAGAGAAATGAATTTTTCTCTTGTTTTTTTCCTTTGTTCTTGATTTCAAAACTTTAGTGCTTTATATTGAACCAAAAAAAGGTATTTATGATGATCTCTTGCATATTTTCTTAAATTGTTCTATTGGGATACTACTNCTCTTGTTTTGTTTTATCTTAAATTGATGAGCTTTTTTTAATCAAAATGTTATCATTGTGTCTAATACAAATTCAAAATATTACAGTACATAGAAGATATTAATGGCTAATTTGACCCATTTAATTATTATGTTAGAGAAAATTATGTATTTTAAGATCAGTCGTAATCGTTGACTTTTTAAGGGGAGAAATATTAAGGAAAAAAATTATAATTTGTTGACCGTTGGATGAATGAATTTGAGGCCGTAGGATGTGTTCCAAGATCAACCGTAATCGTTGACTTTTTGGGGAGAGAAAATATTGAGCAAAATAATTGTAATTTCTTGACCGTTGGATGAATGAATTTGAGACTGTAGAATCGACTTGTTGAAGCCGCCCTGTTTTATATTATAGATGTAATACATCCATTTGGATATGAGTGAATAGAAAGAGTTCTTACAATCTTCAATAGTCTCTTCCATTATATTTTTTAAGTGAGTGTGTTATAGTCTTCTAGATTTCAGTTATAGTCTTCTAGATTTCAACAAAGTGGTATCAGAGCTAGGCTTGAGTGTTGAAAAGAGAGAGTGAGAGAGAGATGGCGAATGGAATGCTTCCATTTCAAATGTCTCGATTCACCAAAGATAATTATGAGAATTGGTGTATCCACATGAAGGCAATTCTTGGATCTCAAAATTTATGGGAAATTATAACAATTGGTTACGCAACATCGTAAGATGAAGCTTCCTTAAGTCAAGCCCAAAAGGAAGTCTTGCAAGATATAAAGAAAAAGGATTAAAAGGCTCTTTCACTCATCCATCAATGCTTGGATGATGCTATGCTACAGAAGGTTGCTAGTGCAACCACCTCCAAGCAAACATGAGATGTTATGAAAATTGCTCATAGTGGAGTGAAAAAAGTCAAGGAAGTTCGCCTCCAAACTTTATGAGGTGAATTTAAGGCTTTATGTATGAAGGAATCCAAATTAATTTCAAATTATTTCACAAGAATCTTGGTGGTTGTGAATAATTTGAGAACTTATGATGATGATCACTATGATGATACCCGGGTAATAGAAAAAATCCTCCATTTATCGGACCCCAAGTTTGACTACATTGCCGTAGCCATTGAAGAGTCTAAAGATAGTTGTTAGTCCATAAAGAATGGCTAGGCAAGAAGAAGCAAGAGCCGATGGAGCAAGTGCTACACACCAAGTGTTCTTTCAAAGAAAAGAAAGAAGACAAGATGAAAGTCAAAGAAGTAGAGGGCGTGGACGTGGACGTGGAGGTCATGGTGGACGTGGTCAAGGTAGAGGAGAAAATTTTGGCCAAAATGTGTCCAACAAAGAAGAAAGAGGCCAAGAATCACATCATGGAAGAGAACATGGAAGAGGCAACAATTCAAAGTCATATGGAGGGAGATATGTCAAATCTCATATTCAATGTTATAATTGTCATCGATATGACCATTTTGCTTCCAAGTGTAGAAATGATTTTGTGAAAGAAAGAGCACACTTTGTTGAAGACAAAGTTGAAGAGGTAGAGCCGACCTTGTTGTTGGCATACAAAGAAGAGCAAAAGGGAGACAAGAACGTGTGGTACCTTGTCTCTGGTGCTAGTAATCATTTGTGAAAATAAAGAGATGTTTGCGGAGCTTGATGAATCGTGTAAACCCCACACTTTTATCTTTATATATGTATATAGGTTTGTATAGAAAGTAATTATTTCCTTTGAAATGTTAATATGAAAAAATTCTAGTAAATGGTAGTTAAAATCTAGGTTTTAGCTTGCAAATATATGAAATCATTGTAATAAAACTTGTACCAACTAGGTTTGATGTACAAAAGTATGTTGTATAAGTTTGGGTTGGAATTGGAAGGGTTTGAAATGGATTGGAAATTAAGAAGGAATGATTTGTAGAAAAACAGGCAAAACCTTCCGGAAGGTTAAGGTAAATGTTTATCTAGTAGGCAAAACCTTCTGGAAGGTTAATGAAAATGTCTGACCAGTAGACAAACCTTCCGGAAGGTTAATGAAAATATTTGTCCAGTAGAAAAAATCTTCCGAAAGGTCGATGACAAACCTTCCGGAAGGTTAATGAAAAGGTTTGTCTAATAGGCAAACCTTTCGGAAGGTCGATGAAAAACCTTCCAGAAGGTTTTTGAAAAATCTGAAATTTTAAGTCGCGAACAGCCGATTTTCCTTCCACTATAAATACCTAAGGACGTCCCATTTAGCCCCATTTCAACATCACTAACCCTAGAAAACCTTAGAGAGGAAGAAAGGAAGAGAAAAACACAAGATCAAAGGGGATTTCCACTTCAAGAAGATCAAAACCCTTATTTTTTTTCAAGAACACCAAGGTAAGAGTTTCTTCCTATTCTCTTACACTGAGGTTAGGAATTACTTATACGTATTCTTTTGACTCTAAATCTTCTTTATTTGTTAGTAAATCATTGATTCTTGATATTCTTGCAAACACTATCATGTTTTAAACAAATATATGGTGGGATAACCATGAAATCTCTGCTTCTTGACTCAAAACCCTAGTTTTCAAGAGAAATGAATTTTTCTCTTGTTTTTTTCCTTTGTTCTTGATTTCAAAACTTTAGTGCTTTATATTGAACCAAAAAAAGGTATTTATGATGATCTCTTGCATATTTTCTTAAATTGTTCTATTGGGATACTACTTGTAAAATTTGGAGATTTTTGAATGTAATTGTGATTGGAGAAATTGATTGGATATTGAATCTCTTGTGGATGTTTGGATGACCATGGGTGGCCGTTGAGCGGATATCGTTGAATGGGTTAGATGCGTTTCTTACTTCATGTGGGTTTGAAGGTTCCCTATCACTCGTAGTGGGGTTGGTGCCTTGCGAGGACCAAACCATTATTCGCTCACGTGTTATCGAGGTTGAGGGTTAGTGTACTATTCTTGGGTTGGATTCGTCACTGCCATGAGTTGGTATACGCCCTTCCTAAAGGTTGAATATCCTTGCAAGAATTTGGGTGTGTGTGTTTGGGCCAGGATATTCTCGATGTGTTTATTCATGCGAATCATGCATCATACCTGAGATACGAATACAAGTTGTGGGTTTATGGTTTATTGTACCAGAAACGGTTTCCTACAAAAGCTTGTGGAAGTATGGGTTTCTACAGGAACTTGTTGGAAATGGTTTATGGTTGAAAATGAATTGTTAATTGTAATTTGGCGTTATTACTTCGCTTAATTTTTTGATATTGTGTAAACTTGAGATCTATTGAAATGTTCCTGTGTTTCTTTCAAAAATTAAAATATGATATTTACAAAAAATGAGACCTACTTGTTTTACATGTTTGCTAAACCTTGTTCGAGTTTGGGGAGAATGTTGCAACGGAGCTTAGTGCTCACCCCCTTCAATATTATTCATTCTCAGATGTCGATTTAGAGGAAGAGCTTGGAGTTGACGAGCAGCTGGCTTGGGAAGCCTAATTGGAGGAAAGCGTGGATCTTGAGGGGAATGTCTAGGGTTGATCTCTCCATGTTTTAGATTAGGGGATATATTTTTGTACATTAATAGATGTATTTTTTGTTCATTCCGCTGCAAGAAAAATAGTTGATTCTTTTGGGATGTAATGGCCATGGTTGGCTTATTCTTTTGGGATGATATTGTAAATGTTATATTTGATGAATGAAATGTTCTTTAATGATGAATTTATTTAGTTTCTCTCATGATGTGAATGGTTTTTAGATTGTAATACCGTCCAAGGTGGGTTTTGGGGGGTTAAAAGTTTTGGTATCAGAGCCAAGACTTTAGGTCTTACATGAGAGCTGTAGGTTATAGATCACCACTAGAGAAATAAGACTCGGTTGAACGAAATTTGTTGGATGAAATTTTATCCAAACTTTATGCTTTAGACTAAAGTGATATTTAGGATGTCTTGTACATCAATGAAACTAAATTATGAATTGATGTAAATGATGGATGGTAGGCATGGACATGGACGAGGTCGTGGTGGCCAAGGAAACCCACCACCACCACCACCTCCCGATGCCATGAACGGCATATACCAATGTTTAAGAGAGTTTACCAATTTGGTGCAACACCAAAACGGGAATAACAACCACAACGGTGGGGTTCGTCCACTAGCCCAAGTACCGGGCAACGGGGACAAAAACCGAAGGATGGTTATTCTCCGAGACTTTCTGAGACAACACCCACCTATTTTCCAAGGGAGCTCTAACCCCTTGGATGCGGATAAATGGATCCTCCAGATAAAGAAGATGTGTGACGGCATGGGGGTTGCCGAGGATCTTCGGGTCGGCTTGGCAACATATCTGTTTGAGGGGGAGGCCGAACATTGGTGAGATTAATTAAAGAGAAGAAGGAATGCCGATGCGCTCACTTGGGAGGAGTTCAACCAAATCTTCCAAGACAAGTACTTTCCTAAATTAGTTAGGGACAAGATGAGTGCAGACTTTCTCACTCTACGACAGGGGAGCATGACAGTGATGGAGTATAAGAGGAGGTTTGATGAGCTATCCCGCTATGCCACAGAGTTCATATCCATAGAGGCCAGGAGGGCCAAACACTTTGAGCAGGACTTGAGGCCTGCCATCAGGGAGAAGCTTGTGGCTCTCAAGATCCGAGACTGTGAGGATCTTATTGATAGAGCTGCACTAGTTGAGAGAGATGCAGAGGATAACCAGAGACGACAGAACTTCACAAGGGGAGGTCCGATTAGGACTGATGCTAGAGGCAGTGGAGTACAGCGAGCGGCACCCTACCGTCACCCAGACCAGGCGATTGGACAGAGGCTTCAGACAACCAGAGGAGTTAGAGGCGTACCAGAGAGGGTAGGAGTAGACCCACGAGCCTGCTTTGCATGTGGAGGTTTGGGGCATATTCGGAATCATTGTCTGATCTTCCCACCCCAAAAGCATACCCCGACGGCTGGACAGGTTAATGCACCAAAGCCACTACACCCCAGATAGTTAGGATCTATTGCTTCTGGTAGTGCCAATCAAGGGAGAGTGTTTGCTTTGACTCAACCGGAGGAAGATGCCTCTAATGTCATTGTGGAAGGTATTGTTCTTCTCTATAATTCTTGGACCCAAATTTTATTTGATTGCGGTGCTACTCATTCATTCATACGCACTACATATGCTTTGAGTTTGGGATTGGAATTTGAGAAGTTAGAACACGCCTTGAGTATTGACATGGCTACGGGAGAACGGTTAGATACTAGAAGGGTGTGTAGAAGTTGTGTGCTTCGAATTGGAGAGTAAGAATTAATTGTAGATTTGGTTGCATTAGACTTGAAGGGGTATGACATAATATTTGGGATGAACTTATTGTCTACCTTCCGTGCGGTAATGGATTATTTTCGTAAACGAATTTCCTTTCAATTACCGAGAGGTGTAGTTTTCAGTTTCATGAATGATTGACATTTTTTCCATCCATTTCCTACTACGGGTAGTAGATTCTTGAAAGCTAGGGCGGGGAACAACTTGAGTTTCTTAGCCAGCTTAATGGGTGATGATCATGATAAATTCTAATCTGACGTGGTATTGATTGTGTCAGATTTTCTGGATGTTTTCCCAAATGAACTACCCGGGTTACCCCCACAGAGAAAGATTGAGTTTATAATCGATCTATATCCGAGAACTGAACCCATATCCATTGCTCCAGATCGGATGACACCTTTGGAGTTAAAGGAGCTAAGGAAACAGTTGGACCAACTTTTGGCTATTGGATTTATCCGTTTAAGCACTTTACCTTGGGGAGCCCCGATCCTTTTTGTGAAGAAACATGATGAAACACTTCGGTTATGCACGGACTATCGAAGGTTGAATCAAGTTACAGTAAAGAATAATTACCCATTGCCACGAATTGATGGTATGTTCGATTAGCTGAGGGGTTCTAAGTATTACTCCAAGATTGATCTTCACACAGGGTACCATCAACTGCGAATTAGGGAGAAGGATATTCCTAAAATAGCTTTCATACTCGGTATGGTCATTTTGAATATACGATAATGTTGTTCAGATTGACTAATGCTCCTGCAACCTTTATGAATTTGATGCACAGGGTATTCCAACCGTATTTAGATCAGTTTGTTATCATGTTTATTGATGACATATTGATTTATTCACAGACCCAAGGGGAACATGAACGCCATCTCTCGATTGTGCTACAGACACTGAGAGAGCATAAGTTGTATGCAAAGATGAGTAAATGCAAGTTTTGGATGAGGGAAGTGAAATTTCTTGGTCATGTTGTGTCCGAACAAGGGGTAGCCGTTGACCCCGCAAAGATTAAAGCAGTGATAAAGTGGGAACCACCAAAGAATGTGACCGAAGTACGTAGTTTCCTAGGTTTAGTAGGCTACTACCGGAGGTTTGTAGAAGGGTTCTTAAAGCTCGCAATGCCGATGACTCACCTTACAAAGAAGGGAGAAATTTTTTGTGGACTCAAGCGTGTGAACAAGCTTTTCGCACCTTGAAGAAGAAGTTGACAACAACTCCTGTCCTCATTATTCCGAGCAGTAGGGAAGGATATGATGTTTATACCGATGCTTCATTACGAGGTTTGGGATGTGTGCTAATGCAAGAAGGAAAGGTAGTTGCTTATGGCTCGAGGTAACTCAAGATTCATGAGTAGAACTATCCCACTCACGACTTGGAGCTTGTCGCTGTAGTTTTTGCTCTTAAATTGTGGAGGTGTTACTTATATGGGGAAAAGTTTCAAGTGTTTTCTGATTATAAGAGCCTTAAGTATGTATTCACACAGAAAGAATTGAATCTTCGGCAAAGAAGATGGGTTGAGTATTTAGAAGATTATGATTTCACACTCAACTACCATCCAGGAAAGGCTAATGTGGTTGCCGATGCACTTAGCAGAAAGTCTCGAGGTGAAATCAATATTCTTGTAGCTAAAAGGTGGAAGATGATTGATGCCTTGGAGCACTTTGATCTATAGGTGGATAGGCAGGAGAATCGTCCATGCCTATTTAACCTTGTAGCCCAACCTACACTCCAACGTAGGGTGGTGGAGTTACAATACTTGGATCCTGACTTAGATTCAGTTCGAGCTAAATTGGAAAATGGGAAAATAGTGGAAGGTTGGTCTTTGAGAAATGGAGAACTAAGCTATGGGGAGAAGCTTTGCATCCCTGATGATTCTTCCCTAAAGGAGGAGATACTAGGAGAATGTCATCGCTCTAAGTTTGCCATCCACCCCGGTGGCACAAAAATGTATAGGGACATGAAGTGTCAATTTTGGTCGAAGGGGATGAAGAAGGATGTGGAAAGGTTCATAGCCCGATGTGCGGTGTGCCAACAAGTGTAGATTGAACATCAAAAGCCCAGAGGATTATTACAGTCCTTGCTTATTCCAGAGTGGAAGTGGAATCACATCACCATGGACTTCGTGTCGGGTTTACTGTGGACTGCGCGAGGGCATAATGCAATATGGGTCATTATGGACAGACTCACCAAATTTGCTCATTTCTTGGGAATGAATACCACAGACACTTTACAGACCTTGAGCAAGCTCTATATCCATGAGATTGTACGATTACATGGAGTTTTGCTCTCAATTGTTTCTGTTCGCGATTCTCGATTTGTGGCGCAATTCTAAAAAGGTCTACAACGAGCTATGGGGACAGAGTTACACTTCAACACATCTTTTCATCCCCAAACGGATGGTCAATCTGAGAGGGTGATACAGACTTTAGAGGACATGTTACGAGCTTGTGTGTTGGACTTCGAAGGGAGTTGGAGTGATCATTTGTCGTTGGTGGAATTTGCGTATAACAACAGTTTCCAATCTAGCATCGGAATGGCACCTTATGAAGCATTGTATGGGAGACCATGTAGGTCACTGACTTGTTGGTTAGAAGCTGGGGAGAGTGGTTTGTTTGGGCCAGAGATTGTTCGGGAGACTACGGAGAAAATCAAATTCATCTGGAAGAGACTACGCACGGCTCAAAATAGACAGAAAAGCTATGCGGATAGAAGACGAAGACCACTGGAATTCCAAGAGGGGGACTATGTGTACCTCAAGGTTTCACCCAAGAAGGGAGTGTTTAGATTCGGCTAGAAGGGGAAATTAACACCAAGATACATCGGACCCTTTGAAGTGATCAAGGTGGTAGGCAAGGTGGCGTATCAACTTCAGTTACCAGCTTAGTTGTTAGGGGTACATGACGTGTTCCATGTGTCAATGTTGAGGAAATGTCAATCGGGTACAACACAAGTTGTAGATTTGGAAGATATTGAAGTTCAAGATGGAGCAACATATGAAGAACAACTAGTGAAGATTCTCGACACCAAGGAGAAGGTGCTACGCAACAAAGTCATCCAACTAGTGAAGGTCTTGTGGCAACATCACAGAATGGAGGAAGCTACTTGGGAACCTGAGCTGGACATGCGAGAGAAGTACCCTTATCTATTCGTTACATGAGGTGAGTTTGGAGGACGAAACTTTCTTTAAGGGGGGTGTGTAACGCCCCAAAACCCACATTAGATGACATTACAATCTATAAACCATTCAAATCATGAGAGCAACTAAATAAAATCCATCATTAAAGAACATTTCATTCATCAAATATAACATTTACAATATTATCCCAAAAGAATAGGTCAACCATGACCATTATATCCCAAACGAATCACATTTAAACTTGCAGTGAAATAACAAAAGGATTAGTCTTTTCATAATCTCAAAAGAAGTTTCATAGTTTAGCACATAGGAGAGTGTAACTCTAGACATCCACCTCGGAATCCACTAGCCCGTCTAGTGGAGCTTCCCAATGTATCAGCTCCTCAACTCCGAGCTCCTCCTCGAGACCATAATCTGAAAAATATAGTTTGTGGGGGGTGAGCACTAAGCTCTGTAGCAACCTTCCTCCCAAACTCGAACAAGGTTTAGAAAACATGTAAAACAGTTCGGTCTCATTTTTCAAAATAGCATATATAACTTGAAATAAAACTGTGACAATTTATTTGATCTCAGGTGCATGTAATCACAATAATTTAAATGAACAGTAAAACAAAGTTACAATTAACAACCATTTCCAACCATAACCATTTCCAACAAGTTCTTGTAGAGTCCCATACCTCCACAAGCTTTTGTCGGAAACCAATTCCAAATAATAACAATAATCCCATGTTCTCATGTATGTTGGTTGCTTCCCATGAATTTACATATCGAATCTACCTCGTTCACCCAATCCTAACCACACAAACCACTTTAGGAAGGGCATATACCGTCTCCCATGGCATTGACGAATCCTTCCTAGGAAAGGTATACCATCGCTCCACCTCGACTTAGGTGAATAATAGTGGTTGCTCTCACAAACAAAAAATCACTACAAGTGTTAGAAAATCATCTCACCCCACTGGAATAGACTAACCTCTAACACTCTACGGCAGTGCTCGAATGTAATCCAAGTCCATCACAACAACCATACAAGAGATGCAATAACAAACATTTTCTTTAAAACNCTGAGCTGGACATGCGAGAGAAGTACCCTTATCTATTCGTTACATGAGGTGAGTTTGGAGGACGAAACTTTCTTTAAGGGGGGTGTGTAACGCCCCAAAACCCACATTAGATGACATTACAATCTATAAACCATTCAAATCATGAGAGCAACTAAATAAAATCCATCATTAAAGAACATTTCATTCATCAAATATAACATTTACAATATTATCCCAAAAGAATAGGTCAACCATGACCATTATATCCCAAACGAATCACATTTAAACTTGCAGTGAAATAACAAAAGGATTAGTCTTTTCATAATCTCAAAAGAAGTTTCATAGTTTAGCACATAGGAGAGTGTAACTCTAGACATCCACCTCGGAATCCACTAGCCCGTCTAGTGGAGCTTCCCAATGTATCAGCTCCTCAACTCCGAGCTCCTCCTCGAGACCATAATCTGAAAAATATAGTTTGTGGGGGGTGAGCACTAAGCTCTGTAGCAACCTTCCTCCCAAACTCGAACAAGGTTTAGAAAACATGTAAAACAGTTCGGTCTCATTTTTCAAAATAGCATATATAACTTGAAATAAAACTGTGACAATTTATTTGATCTCAGGTGCATGTAATCACAATAATTTAAATGAACAGTAAAACAAAGTTACAATTAACAACCATTTCCAACCATAACCATTTCCAACAAGTTCTTGTAGAGTCCCATACCTCCACAAGCTTTTGTCGGAAACCAATTCCAAATAATAACAATAATCCCATGTTCTCATGTATGTTGGTTGCTTCCCATGAATTTACATATCGAATCTACCTCGTTCACCCAATCCTAACCACACAAACCACTTTAGGAAGGGCATATACCGTCTCCCATGGCATTGACGAATCCTTCCTAGGAAAGGTATACCATCGCTCCACCTCGACTTAGGTGAATAATAGTGGTTGCTCTCACAAACAAAAAATCACTACAAGTGTTAGAAAATCATCTCACCCCACTGGAATAGACTAACCTCTAACACTCTACGGCAGTGCTCGAATGTAATCCAAGTCCATCACAACAACCATACAAGAGATGCAATAACAAACATTTTCTTTAAAACACAAGGAAATCCAAAATTTCCAATTCCCATAATTTGTAATACAAGAGAACAATCTAAGAAAATAAGCAAGAGATCATCGCAACATCATTTTGTTACTCAACACAAAGCACTAAGGTTTCAAAGTCAAGAACAAATGAGGAATCAAGAGAAAAATCCATTTATCTTGAAAACTAGGGTTTTATGCCAAGAAAAGAAATCTCATGGTTATACAACCATAGCTTTGACTAGAAACATGGTAATGATTGCAAAAATCTCAAGGAATCATGATTTCATAGCATATACAGGTTATTAAGAGTCAAAGAATACATATATACAAGCCCTAGTCTCAATGTACAAGAATGGAAGAAAACCCCTACCTTGGTGTTCTTGGAAAAACTAGGATTTTGATCTTCTTGAAGTGTAAATTTCCTTTGATCTTGTATTTTTCTCTTCCTTTCTTCCTCTCTAACTTTTCCTAGGGTTAGAGATGTTGAAATGGGGCTAAAGGGGTTGTCCTTAAGTATTTGTAGTGAAAGGAAAGCCGGCTGTTCGCGACTTAAAATTTCAGACTTTTCGAAGACCTTTCGGAAGGTTTTTCGTCAATCTTCTGGAAGGTTGGCATATTGGACCAACATTTACATTAACCTTCCAGAAAGTTTGTCTTACTAGACAAACTTTTCATCAACCTTCTGGAAGGTTTGTCATCGACCTTCCGGAAGGTTTTGTCTACTGGACAACCATTTCCATTAACCTTTCGGAAGGTTTATCCTACTGGATAAGCCTTTACCTTAATCTTCCGGAAGGTTTTCCCTGTTTTTCTACAAATTCTCCCTTTTTCATTTTCAATCTATTCCAAACCTTTCCATTTCCAACCCAAATTTATACAACATACTTTTGTACATCAGAGCAAGTTGGTACAAGTTCTATTACAACGATTTCATATATTTACAAGCTATACTAGGTTTTAACTACTATTTACTCGGATTTTTTCATATTAACATTTCCAAAGAAATAATTTCTTGCTATATATGCCTATACACATATTGTAAAATCCCGGTAGATTTAAACTTTTATGAATAAAGGGTAAAATGGTAAATTGTCACCATGATTCGGGTTGTAAATCTGAAATTTTTTGTAACTCGGATGACAAAACAGACCTCACCGTTGGATTCGTCTCGCGAAATCGAGTTACCACGTCAATTTTCGTCGAATTCTGAGATAGTCAAATTTTTCACGTTTTACGGAGCGATCGGGCTTCGGGTGACCCTGTACACGAATTTTTTTATAAAATTTTAAATTTTGGGCAATAAAATAAGATAAATTGAAATAAAAATATTTTAGATTTAAACCGNACGAATCACATTTAAACTTGCAGTGAAATAACAAAAGGATTAGTCTTTTCATAATCTCAAAAGAAGTTTCATAGTTTAGCACATAGGAGAGTGTAACTCTAGACATCCACCTCGGAATCCACTAGCCCGTCTAGTGGAGCTTCCCAATGTATCAGCTCCTCAACTCCGAGCTCCTCCTCGAGACCATAATCTGAAAAATATAGTTTGTGGGGGGTGAGCACTAAGCTCTGTAGCAACCTTCCTCCCAAACTCGAACAAGGTTTAGAAAACATGTAAAACAGTTCGGTCTCATTTTTCAAAATAGCATATATAACTTGAAATAAAACTGTGACAATTTATTTGATCTCAGGTGCATGTAATCACAATAATTTAAATGAACAGTAAAACAAAGTTACAATTAACAACCATTTCCAACCATAACCATTTCCAACAAGTTCTTGTAGAGTCCCATACCTCCACAAGCTTTTGTCGGAAACCAATTCCAAATAATAACAATAATCCCATGTTCTCATGTATGTTGGTTGCTTCCCATGAATTTACATATCGAATCTACCTCGTTCACCCAATCCTAACCACACAAACCACTTTAGGAAGGGCATATACCGTCTCCCATGGCATTGACGAATCCTTCCTAGGAAAGGTATACCATCGCTCCACCTCGACTTAGGTGAATAATAGTGGTTGCTCTCACAAACAAAAAATCACTACAAGTGTTAGAAAATCATCTCACCCCACTGGAATAGACTAACCTCTAACACTCTACGGCAGTGCTCGAATGTAATCCAAGTCCATCACAACAACCATACAAGAGATGCAATAACAAACATTTTCTTTAAAACACAAGGAAATCCAAAATTTCCAATTCCCATAATTTGTAATACAAGAGAACAATCTAAGAAAATAAGCAAGAGATCATCGCAACATCATTTTGTTACTCAACACAAAGCACTAAGGTTTCAAAGTCAAGAACAAATGAGGAATCAAGAGAAAAATCCATTTATCTTGAAAACTAGGGTTTTATGCCAAGAAAAGAAATCTCATGGTTATACAACCATAGCTTTGACTAGAAACATGGTAATGATTGCAAAAATCTCAAGGAATCATGATTTCATAGCATATACAGGTTATTAAGAGTCAAAGAATACATATATACAAGCCCTAGTCTCAATGTACAAGAATGGAAGAAAACCCCTACCTTGGTGTTCTTGGAAAAACTAGGATTTTGATCTTCTTGAAGTGTAAATTTCCTTTGATNAAACCAATGGACTTGGATTTCTCTAGTTCCAAGGACACAAATGGACACTAATTGAGGTATATTGAGGCTTATTAGACCTTGGTGGATTTAAATGATAACTATTACATATATGCACTAATGTTAAAGTAACCTTGCATGTTTTGCTATAAATATGGATAATTGGACCCGGTGTGGTCAATGTTTACTTATAAATGGACCCGGTGCGGTCATTGTTTATATTGGGCCTCAGATGGGTCATGTGAGTTATGTTGCACAGGTTGGGTATTGGGTAGAGTTCCCTGTATAAAGGAGACTCTGCCCAAATTTTGTTAAGTTATGGACCTCGGTAAATGGGACATAACGGTGTGATATCGAGTCACTCGGTATTTACGGGTATTCCGCGGGTTGATGGGTAATCAACGGACCCCGAATTTTGGGGTGTCACACATATATACGGATAAAAGTTTGGGGTTTATAGGGTGGATTGTAAACCCCACACTTTTATCTTTATATATGTATATAGGTTTGTATAGCAAGTAATTATTTCCTTTGAAATGTTAATATGAAAAAATTCAAGTAAATGGTAGTTAAAATCTAGTTTTTAGCTTGAAAATATATGAAATCGTTGTAATAGAACTTGTACCAACTAGGTTTGATGTACAAAAGTATGTTGTATAAGTTTGGGTTGGAATTGGAAGGGTTTGGAATAGATTGGAAATGAAGAAGGCAGGATTTGTAGTAAAATAGGCAAAACCTTCCAGAAGGTTAATGAAAATGTCTGACCAGTAGACAAACCTTCTAGAAGGTCGATGAAAAACCTTCCGGAAGGTCAATGAAAATGTTTGTCCAGTAGAAAAAATCTTCCAGAAGGTCGATGACAAACCTTCCGGAAGGTTTTCAAAAAATCTGAAATTTTAAGTCATGAACAACCGATTTTTCTTCCACTATAAATGTCTAAGGACGTCTCATTTAGCCCCATTTCAACATCACTAACCCTAGAAAACCTTAGAGAGGAAGAAAGGAAGAGAAAAACACAAGATCAAAGGAAATTTCCACTTCAAGAATATCAAAACCCTTATTTTTTTTCAAGAACACCAAGGTAGGGGTTTCTTCCTATTCTCTTACATTGAGGCTAGAGTTTACTTATATGTATTCTTTTGACTCTAAAACTTCTTTATTTGTTAGTAAATCATTGATTCTTGATATTCTTGCAAACACTATCACGTTTTAAACAAATATATGGTTGGATAACCATGAAATCTCTTCTTTTTGACTCAAAACCCTAGTTTTCAAGAGAAATTGATTTTTCTCTTGATTTTTCCTTTGTTCTTGATTTCAAAATTTTAGTGCTTTATATTGAACGACAAAAGGGTATTTGTGATGATCTCTTGCATATTTTCTTAAATTGTTCTATTGGGATACTATTTGTGAAATTTGGGGATTTTTGAATGTAATTGTGGTTGAAGAAATTGATTGGATATTGAATCTCTTGTGGATGTTTGGATGACCATGGGTAGCTATTGACCGAATATCGTAGAGTGGGTTAGATGCGTTTCTTACTCCGTGTGGATTTGAAGGTTCCCTATCACTCGTAATGGGGTTGGTGCCTTGCGAGGACCAAACCATTATTCGCTCACGTGTTATCGTGGTTGAAGGTTAGTGTACTATTTCTGGGTTGGATTCGTCACTGCCATGAGTTGGTATACGCCCTTCCTAAAGGTTGGATATCCTTGCGAGGATTTGGGTGTGTGTGTGTGGGCCAGGATATTCTCGATGTATTTATTCATGCGAATCATGCATCATACCTGAGATACAAATACAAGTTGTGGGTTTATGGTTTATTGTACCAGAAATAGTTTCCTACAAAAGCTTGTGGGAGTATGAAATTCTACAAGAACTTATGGGAAATGGTTTATGGTTAAAAATGAATTGTTACTTGTAATTTGGCGTTATTACTTCCCTTAATTTATTGCTATTGTGTAAACTTAAGATCTATTGAAATGTTCATATTTTTCTTTCAAAAATTAATATATGATATTTGCAAAAATAAGACCTACTTGTTTTACATGTTTTCTAAACCTTGTTCGAGTTTGGAGAGAATGTTGCTACGGGGCTTAATGCTCACCCCCTTCAATATTATTCATTATCAGATGTCAGTTTATAGAAAGAGCTCGGAGTTGACGAGCAGGTGGCTTGGGAAGCCCAATTGGAGGAAAGCGTGGATCCCGAGGGAAATGTCTAGGGTTGATCTCTCCATGTTTTAAATTAGGGGATATATTTTGGTACATTAATAGATGTATTTTTTGTTCATTTCGTTGTGAGAAAAATAGTTAATTCTTTTGGGATGTAATGACCATGGTTGGATTATTCTTTTGGGATGATATTGTAAATGTTATATTTGATGAATGAAATGTTCTTTAATGATGAATTTATTTAGTTGCTCTCATGATGTGAATGATTTTTAGATTGTAATGTCGTCCAAAGTGAGTTTTGGGGAATTACAAATCGACGAGTGGAAAAGTCACTTTTGGAGATTCTTCTCAAATTCTGGTAATAGGAAAAGGTAATATTTTGATTCATTTGAAAGATGGAAGACACCAAGTTATTTCTAATATTTTTTATGTTCCAAACTTGTAAAATAATATTTTGAGCTTGGCACAACTCTTAGAGAAAGGCTATAATATTTGCATGAAAAATCATAATCTTTCAATAAGAGATGGAAACAGGAATTTGGTTGCTAAAGTGCCGATGACAAGAAATAGAATGTTTTTGTTAAATATTCAAAGTGATGTGGCAAAATGCTTGAAAGCATTCGTTAAAGATTCTTCTTGGTTATGACACTTGAGATTTGGACACTTGAATTTTGGAGGACTAACCTTGATGTCTAGAAAGAAGATGGTGAACGAATTGCCTTCTATCAACCACTGGATCAACTTTGTGAGGGATGTTTAATTAGAAAGCAAGCTCGTAAGAGTTTTCCCAAAGAATCCATTTCAAGAGCAACCAGACCACTTCAACTTATTCACTTGGATGTTTGCGGCCCTATAGACCCACCATCATTTGGCAAGAATTGGTATTTTCTTCTCTTTATTGATGATTTTAGCCAAAAAACGTGGGTTTATTTTCTAAAACAAAAATCGGAGGTGTTTGGTGTTTTCAAAAAGTTTAAGGCTTTGATTGAAAAACAAAGTGGGTATGAAATTAAGGCAATTAGATCCGATAGAGGAGGTGAATTCACATCAAATAAATTCAAAATTTTTTGTGAAGAAAATGAAATTCACCATCCTATAATGGTTCCAAGATCACCACAACAAAATGGTGTTGCTGAAAGGAAGAACCGAATCATTCTTGACATAGCTTGGAGTATGTTGAAGAGTAAAAATATGCCCAAGGTATTTTGGGCAGAAGCTATTGATTGTGTCATCCACTTGTTAAATCAGTGTCCCACTAGAAGTGTTCAAGATAAAACCCCACAAGAAGCATGGGGAGGATTCAAGCCAAATGTTTCTCATTTGCGAGTCTTTGAAAGTGTATGATATGCACATGTTCTGGATGAGAAACGGACCAAACTAGATGACAAGAGTAAAAAGTTTGTCTTCATTGGCTATGATTCAAGAAGCAAAGGTTACAATCTTTACAACCCAAGTAATGACAAGATAATCATTAGTAGAGATGTTGACTTTGATGAAGCAGATGAATGGGATTGGAACACTCCACAAGAAGACTATGATTTTTTTTCATTCTTTGAAGAAAAGGAGGAGCCCAATAATGAGATCATGAAGCTGCACATTTATTCTCCTCCACCATCACCACCATCATCCTCCTATGTGCAAGCATCTCCATCATCATCTGAAGCTAGTTCAAGTGAAAGGCCACCTTGCATGAGGAGTCTTCGAGATATCTATGAAGAAATTGAAGAGGTAGTTCAAGGATTTAGTGATATAACACTATTTTGTCTATTTGCCGATTGTGATCCCATAGGCTATGAGAAAGTGGCACAAGACAGGAAATGGAGGAGTGCCATGAATGAAGAAATTGATGCTATTGAAAGAAATGGAACATGAGAGCTTGCCACACTCCCTAGAAGACAAAAGGCCATTGGAGTGAAGTGGGTGTACAAGACAAAGAAAAATGTCAAAGGTGAAGTGGAGAGGTATAAAGAAAGGTTGGTTGCAAAAGGCTATAGTAAAAGACCGGGTATTGACTATGATGGGGTATTTGCATCTGTTGCTCGTTTGGAAACAATTAGATTGATTATTTCTGTAGTCGCTTTAAATGATTGGAAAATTCATCAAATGGATGTGAAGTCTGCTTTTTTGAATGGTTTTCTTGATGAACAGGTGTATGTTGAACAACCCTTTGGTTATGTTGTGAAAGGGCAAGGAGAGAAAGTCTTGAAATTAAAAAAGGCTTTGTATGATTTGAAACAAACACCAAGGGCTTGGAATAGTAGACTTGACAAGTACTTTCAAGCAAATAATTTCACCAAGTGTCCCCATGAGCATGCTCTTTATGCAAAGATGAATGATAATGGTGATATACTTTATGCTTGTTTGTATGTGGATGATTTGATCTTCACAGGATATTGTCCAAGAATGTTTGAAGATTTCGAGAGAGCATTGACTAAAGAATTTGAGATGACTGACATTGGGCATATGTCATACTACCTTGGCATTGAAGTGAAGCAAATGGAAGAAGGTATTTTTATCTCTTAAGAAGGTTATGCTAAATCAATTTTGGCAAAATTCAAGATGCAAGATTGTAAGTCGGTATGCACACCCGTTGAATGTGGTGTAAAATTGTCAAAATATGAAGATCGAGAGTAGGTGGATCCTACCCATTTCAAGAGCCTAGTGGGAAGCTTGACGTACTTAACATGCATAAGGCCGAATATTCTTTTTGGTGTTGATCTTGTAAGTCGCTATATGGAAGCTCCTACCATGACCCATTTGAAGGCGGTGAAAATAATTCTTAGATACATCAAAGGTACACTTGATTATGGATTGCTATATTCTTGTTCTAACAATTTCAAGCTTACGAGTTATTGTGATAGTGAGTGGGCTGGAGATATGGATGATAGAAAAAGTACTATCGGGTATGTTTTCTTCATAGGAGATACCGCATTTGCTTGGAGTTCAAAGAAGAAACCCATTGCGACTCTTTCGACTTGTGAAGCCGAGTATGTGGCGGTTACATCATGTGTTTGTCAAGCCATTTGGCTTAGAAATTTGTTGAAGGAGCTTCATTTGCCTCAAGAAGAATCGACGGAGATCTTCATTGACAACAAATTGGCACTAGCGTTGGCAAAGAATCCGGTCTTTCATGATCGTAGTAAGCATATTGAGACAAGGTTCCATTTCATTAGAGAGTATGTGACCAAGAAAGAGGTGGAGTTCAAGTTTGTGAAGTCTCAAGATCAAATTGCTGATATTTTCACTAAGCCCCTCAAAGAGGATGTCTTTTGTAAATTGAGAAGTTTGTTTGAAGTTGAGAAGAAAAATCATGTTTAAGGGGGGGGGGGGGGGGTTGGAAAAATAATATTAAACATGACTTTTCATGTTTTAGGAGTTATTTTTATGCATTTAGTTTTTTGTATTAGTGGGTCATCAATTTAATATTAGTGGGGGACAAAGTAATTGTGGTATTTTAATTCTCCAAGTAATGTAGGAGTGGGGTCTTTATTATTTTCATTATTGCATTATATAGTGGGGTTATTTTTTATGTCATGAGAGTCTATATATATCCTATGTAATACATCAATTTGGATATGAGTGAATATAAAGAGTTCTTACAATCTTTAATAGTCTCTTCCATTATATTTTTTAAGTGAGTGTGTGATAGTCCTCTAGATTCCAACAAAGTGGTATCAGAGCTAGGCTTGAGTGTTGAAAAAAGAGAGTGAGAGAGAGATGGCGAATGAAATGCTTCTATTTCAAATGCCTTGATTCACCAAAGATAACTAAGAGAATTGGTGTATCCGTATGAAGGCAATTCTTGGAAAAAGATTGGGAGGCCAAAACCTGTGCTTTTAGGCCTTTTTTGATCTTTTAATAGCATCAATCATAACCATAGGCAATGAGTCTTGTAGGGGTCGCTAAGAGCTTCGATTTGATATATTATGTCATTCGGAGTAACGGAGTGAAAGTTATGGTCAAAATAGCGAGCGGAGAGCTGGGTGCACAATTTTGGGCAAACAGGCAGCTTCTAGGCGAGCACACAGTGTCCTGGGTGAGCAGACAACCTCTTGGGTGAGTAGACAGCCTCTTGGGTGAGTAGGCAGCTGAATTTTTGTTTTTTTTTAAAAAAAAAAACCTCCAGGAGGCCAAAATATCTATTTTTAGGCCTTTTTACAACGTAGCTCACTACCAACGCGAGTGAGTTTTGTAGAGCTCATCGAGAGTTTTGATTTGAGATATAATAAGCCCCATTTGGAATTATAGAGCAAAATAGCATACAACCCTTTTTAAATCCGAATTTTTGAAAAGTCCTTTTGATTGACGATTTCCTCTCTTTTAGTAGGCTCTTCTTGCCTGTAGGACTCCATTAGCTATATAAACTCCTTCTTTCACTCCCCCTTTTGCATTCTTGAGGAGCCCTAGGTTATAAATTAGGGTTTTTGTGCTCTTTCCTTGATTTCAAGTAACCCTAGGTATATATAGAAACTTTCTCTTCATTCTTGGCCATTTCATTCACCTTGGGATTGAACTTCTCCTTGAAACCCTTGAGAGCCAAAACTCCATCCATTCTATAGAAACTTGAGTGAGTGAAGAAAAGTGCTCTTCTTGAAATGCTCTACTGATTGGAGGCCATGGTGGAGGAGATTTGAGTGCCCGAGACGCTTATTTGGCGTAGAATGGGCGCTATCTGGGCTGGTGGGCGCGCTGTCCACGTGGTGGAACAGAGAGGCGAGTTGGGTGGTCAGTCCAACAAGTTGGGCAAGCATGAGATGGGCACGGCTAGGGTGCGCTATAGCTTGGGCGAGCTGCTAGGGGAGAGCAACAGCCTAGGCATGCGCGAGAGATAGAGGAGTGAGCAGGCTCAGTTGGGCAAGCTGAACAATCTCCTGGGTCACTGTCCAGCGTGGCATGGATGAGAAAAGGGGACTTGGGGAATGTCCCAGGCGACCAAGAATGGGGTGAGAAGTCTTGGCGAGGACATAGCTTTGGATGAGCAAGGGGAGAGACATGATGTCCCTGACAAGTAAAGGGCTGTCTAGGACGCCTTGGGCGGGCCTGGGGCTACCTTGGGTGAGCTTAAGGCTACCTTGGGTGCCTCAATTTCTAAAAGCCTCCTCGTAATGGCTCAGGCAATACTTCGCGTCCTCGCAAGAAGAAACACCAAAGCAAGGTAGCTCTTGACGATGACAAGTCCAAAGTAAGTACCATTTTTAGTATACTCAATACTGATGATGAGATTCTGAGGATTGTTTCTTTTATCACATTCCCCCAATGGTACTATGTCGTCAAGCTGAGATGGGTGAGCCTGCCTCTGAAGAATCTTCTAGGGACATTGCCATCTATGAGGAGATGCTTGAGGTTGGGCTCAGGTTCCCCATGTCTCCTTCTATTTGTCGCATTCTCCATTATTTTTCACTCACCCAGAGGCTATTGTCACCCAATGGCTGAAGGGTTTTGATGTGCTTTCTGGTGTTGTGGAGGAAGTTGCACCATGAGGATGCCTCTCTTGTGAAGTTTCATGGAGCTTATACTTTGAGCGAGACCCCTGCTCTTAACCGGCGTTGGTATTATTTTACTGCGAGAGACAAGCTGATCACCAGACTGAGGTCCAACTGTCATAGTGTGAAATTTTGCTTTATATTTGTTGACGGAGAATGGGTTGCAGAGGCCGATAGGCTTTGGTACCAAGAGGATGGGGTGCCCCTAAGAAACTTGGTATGCCTTACACTTGTTTTCTCTCCTTTGCTTTTTTTTTTTTAACTAATTATTGCTCCTACAGATTCCCCTGTGCTTTCCGGGACCAAGAGTGGAAGCTACAGGCGGTGAGGGCTTATCCTGAAAAGGACTTTTTAGAGTCCTTATGTCCAAAGATGGTGGGACCAAAAGTGCTCCTGGAGTTTATGCTACCTAAAAGTCCAACGGCTCCTCTTTGAAGAGGAAGGGTGAGTTGACTCTTTTGTACCTTCCTCCTTTACTTGATGTTTTTCAGTAAAACTTTATTTTCTTTGTAGCAGTAGATAGGGAGGTGATTGGGTCCCACCTTTCTGGTAGGAGTCCTCCTCTTTCCAAGGTGATGGAGACTTCCAAGGTGGCGAGAATGGGCGACGTCTCCCAAGTGACCTCTCTAACAGTGCCAAAGGTGAGATCTCCTTAGTCAACCCCTCCAGCTGTACCTCGGGCGCACTCTCCTCAAGTGACACCTCAAGTGGTGCCTCCTCAGTTGGAGACTCGCTCAGTTGCATCTCCTATTCCAGAATCTCGCTTGTTGGCCACACTTTCTACCCTCGTTCATCCACTCCTCATGTGGGGACTTCTAATGGGGCACCTTCTCAGATTAGCTCCATGTTGGGTAGCGCGCGGGTCATGAAGGATCGACTTGGGAGGTTTGTGTTCCCCAATGACGTGAATGAGATTAGTTCCTTGGGCGCCGAGGGAATCCTCAACTCTTTTCTGGAAGACTGGGCTCAGGTAAGGGTTTGTTATCTCCCTTTTCTCCCTTCCTTCCATAAGTGTCTAACATCCTTTGTCTTTTGTTTTTCTTCAGGCCTCAACTGCATCTATGTGTTTACTTTCAAGGACCCTCCTTTATCACCAGCTAAAACACAAACATGAAGTCATGCAAAATGAGCTTCTAGTTGCTCAGGGGAGGATCACTGAGTTTGAAGCTGCTGGCAGGGCTTCTGATGCTGACCTTGTGGCATCCTGTGTAAGGGCGACTGATCTTGAGACTGAGCTTTCGGCGACCCATGGGAGGGTGGCCAGGCTCGAGGCTGAGCTTGCTGAAGTCCATGAGAGGGCCACACTTAGTGAGGCTGAGTTTGCAGAGACCCGCGAGAGGGTCATGCTTAGAGAGGCTGCCGCAGAGACAGAAGTAAAGAATGCTCAGGAGAGAGCTTTTCGGGCAGAGGCGGACCTGGAGGATGGTATTGCAGATGCTTTCATTGATGGTTATGAGGAGCTCCAAGGAAAGATTTCTGCTACATTCCTCGATATTGATGTTTCAGGCATCTTGCCAACTGAGGCGCCTAATGATAGTGATGGAGGCTCTGATGATGCCGAGGGTGATGATGAGGATGATGACAACCATGAGAGTAGCTAGAGTGCTAGGGACTTTTTTGGTTTTTCTCTATCATTTTGTAGCCCTACTTTTGTAATAGTGGTTTTTGCCACTAATGCTCCTTTGAAGTTGAGAAGTTGAATACAAAAATCATTTTGTAGCAAATCTAGAAAGTTTTATTCATTTCACTGCTTATGTAAAATAATATCGGGTAATAGCCCCACAAAAAAGTACAAAAAATAAAACCAAGTCTCCAACTTTTCTAGTTTGACTCTCTCAAGGTGTCATTAGTAATACATCTTCAAGTGCTCAGCATTCCATAGATGGGGCAAAACCTTCCCCTCAGAATTCTGTATCTTGTAGGTGCCCGGCCTCACCACTTCTGTTATGAGGTAGGGTCCCTCCCAGCTTTCCTTCTCGTGAGTCCTTTGTGGCGAAGATCACTTTCTTGAGGACCCAGTCTCCCGGTTGGAAGGAACGAGGCTTCACCCTCGAGCTGTAGTACTTTGCCATGCGGTGCTTGTACTCCGCGTTGCAGACCATAACCATCTCCCTTGCCTCCTCTACCAAGTCGAGGTCGATGCAGAGTCCTTCCTCGTTAGTGTTGGGGTCATGGTGGTGGACCCTTATAGAATGCACCTGACTGCCTCAATTCCAAAGGCGAGAGAGAAAGGGGTTTCTCCAGTTGGAGTTTTTGATGTGGTCCGATTGGCCATAATACGCTTGGTAGCTCATCAACCTAATGACCTTTCACCTTTTTGAGCCTTGTCTTTAGGTTGTGTAACTCCGTTCTCACCATAACCTCTGCTTGTCTATTTGTCTGCGGGTGCACCGAGTTGGAGTGGAGTTGCTTTATTTAAAGGTCGGAGCAGAAGGAGTTCAAGAGCTTGTTGTCGAATTGCTTGGCGTTGTCGCTGAAAATGTCATGGGATATCCCGAAGCGACAAATCAGGTTTTTCTAGATAAAATCTTTCACCTTTGTGTCTGTTATCTTTGCTAAGGGTTCGACCTCCGCCCATTTAGTGAAGTAGTCCACCGCTACCACCACGAACTTGCACTGTCTTCTACTGAGAGGTAGGGGGCCCAGGATGTCGATGCCCCATTAGGAGAATGACCACAAACTTATGTGACCATGAGTTCCTCTGGCAGCCGGCTGGGCACAGTGGCAAAGAGCTGACAGTTGTCGCACTTCTTGGCAAATTCTTGGGTGTCATTCACCATGCTAGGCCAGAAGTAGCCTTGTCTGAGTGCCTTGTGGGTGAGGGACCGTCCTCCAGAGTGGTTCCCATAAATTCCTTCGTGGATCTCCCGCAGGGCATAACTAGCTTCTTTGGGCGAAAGGCACTGTAGTAACGGGAAGAAGTAGCCTTTCTTGTACAAAGTATCTTGTAAAATAGTAAATTTGGAGGCTCTCATCTTGAGCTTTCTGACCTCTAGGGGATCACCTGACAATATACCCTTTTGGAGGTATGTCCTTATTGGGGTCATCCAATTTGATTCGGTAGACGCACAGTTGACGTTCGTGGCTTCTATGTCTAACTTGCTTGCTTCGAACTGGTGACCAATGAATGCTGGTCCTGGAGGGGCTTCGAAAGATGAGGCAAGCTTGACAAGTGCATTTGTAGCCATGTTATCCTCCCTTAGGACGTGATAAATCTGGAAATATTAGAACTTTGCGATCAAGCCTTTCACTATACTGAGGTACTCCTACATTTTGGCTCCTTTTGCTTCAAACTCTCCCTTTACTTGATTAACTATCATTTGTGAATCACCATAAGTGATCAGGTGCTGGGCTTCCATTTCAATTGCCAACCTTAGGCCAGAGAGGAGGGCCTCACATTCTACTTCATTGTTAGAGGCAATGAAGTGGAGCTTCACATCATACTTGATAGGGGTGCCTTCAGGGCTGATCAAGATTAAGCCTGCTCCACCTCCTTCACTGATCGAGGAGCCATCCACATAAAGGTTCCAGAGGGGCAGAGAGGAGGACTTAGAGACGGCTGTGGGAGTAGGTTGGGGTGTCTGGGTGCCAGGTTGTAGGGCCTGGGTGCTTGGCATGGGCACTTGAGCCCCTGGCCTAGGTGTCTGGGCACCTAGGATGGCCTGGACGTCTGGTTTGCTTACATGGGAGTCCTCACCGAGCATCTGGTTGTCCTCGTTGGGTGTCAGATTGCTTTGCACATCCAGGCTTGATGTCTAAAGTGTGGAGAGCTCATTGGTCTTCTCCTCTATTGGTGTAACCTCAGCAATAAAATTCGCTAAGGCTTGCGCTTTGATGGTTGTCCTTGGCTGGTACTAAATATTGAACTCCCCCAGTTCTACTGCCCACTTGAGAAGTCTCCCAGATACATCCGATTTTCTCAAGATTCTTTTTAGAGGTTAATCTGTGATCACAACCATGGTGTGACTCTGAAAATAATGTCGTAGACACCTAGCTATTGAGATGAGGGCGAGCGCTAGCTTCGCTAGCCCTAAATATCTGAATTATACTCCTCGGTATGCTCTGCTCACATAATAGATAGGTTTTTGCACTCCATTAATGAGGACGGAGCTGACCGCCGACAGGGAAGTAGAGAGGTACAAATATAATGTTTCACCTGGTGTAGAATATGAGAGGAGGGGAGGTGTAACTAAATATGCTTTGAGATTTTGAAAGGCCTCATCTACCTCAGGTCCCCACTCGAAAGCTTTCTGAAGAATCTTGAAGAAAGGCAAGCATTTTGATGAGTGAGTTTTATACCTACGAATTGAGTATTTTTGGTTTGATGAAATTACAAGTTTTCAATTATTTTATGTTCATTTTTATTTGTTTTGTGTGTTTTGATATTATTTTGTAGGAATTATCAGTTGGAAGGAATAATGATAAGAAGGGGAGAAACTAGGTCAATTTGGAGCCTAAAAAGTGGATTTTTGAAAGAGGAAGCTAAAGGGCAATTTTAAGCCTGCAGAGGGGGAGCGCCCCTGTGCCAAAACTGGCGCCCTTATGCCATCTTACTGTCCTTATGGCGCCCTTGCACAGATTTATGGCGCCCCCGCGCTTGTGTTAGTCTGTAACGCAAATTTTGACTTATTTTTGACCCGAAATTGGACTCTAAAGCTACATATATGCTAGGGTTTGTAAGGATATGTGATATTCTGACTTTTAGGGGCTGAAAACATCTAGAAAAGCCAAGAAATTGGAAGAAAATTGAAGACACGAATCGAAGGAATCGACCCAAAGAAGATTGATCTTGAAGGCTAGAGATGGATTGAAAATTGCACCTAAGTTTTCATTCTTTTCTCTTACTTTTATTTCTTAATTTTCTAAGATTTTGTTCAATTTTAGAATGATGTTTTTCAATTACGTTATGAACTAAATTATTATTAAGATTGCAATGGAACCTATGTCTAGTTAAATTAATCTACTCTCGTTTCTAATTCTTATTGATCTTATATGAGTTGTTTGTCATATTTTGTGATTGATGTATGATTGTGTGGCCAACAATTAATTTGATAACCTAGATAAAATTAGGAGATGAATTCTAGGTTTAGATTTGAATATGATGACATGCGTCTGGTTTATTCTTTTTAGGATTAAATAGTTGGGTTTGTATATAGGATAGGAATATACCTATATGTCGTGTGTAACTTTTATGAGAATTTGAACTTAATGAATCTATTCCAACTTATTTTGCATAGGAATATAATAATTTAATTGGGAGAGATAATTTTATCTAACTATCGGAAGAAGTTTGGTAAATAACTTTGAGTTCTCAATTAACAACTTATTTTGATCAATTAATTGGCAAGAGAGTTAGAAAGGTTTATACGAAGAATTAGGGGAAGTTATAATCTTAACTTCTTTTCTCTAGTAAATTCAACCCTTGATTGTTAAATTTAGATTTAGTTTTAATTTAGTCATTTCATAGTTCAATTCCAATTGTTTAAATAAAATTGAATTGATACAAAGTTAGTACTTGGATATTATTAGCAATAATTCTCCGTGAAAACGATACTCTACTTATCACTTTATTACTTGTTGATCATGTATACTTGCATATAAATTGTCAATACCAAATTCGGTTAACAAGTTTTTGGCGTCGTTGCTGGGGAATTATGCTAGTAATTATTTCAATATTAATTTCAATCAATTTGATCTTAATTTAAACTTATTTAGTTATCTGTTTTAATTTCTTTCGCAAGTACTATTGAATTTTATATGCAAACATGACCTATAGGTCAAGGGCTATTACCGTACGAAGACGAAATCGAAAGAAGGCTCTGAAACTTGCGAAAACATTGTCAAGAAGTAAAGAATCAAGAAACCATGGCGGAAGATGAATAGAAATCGCTAAGGGATTATGCTATGCCGCTTGTGACAGAAATACAATCGAGCATTCAAAGACCCGCAATTCAAGCAAATAATTTTGAAATCAAGCCGGGTACCATTCAAATAATTCAGAATTCAGTTCAGTTTGGGGGTTCACCTAATGATGACCCAAATGAACATTTGATGAGTTTTCTAGAGATTTGTGACACGTTCAGATGCAATGGAGTTTCTTAAGATGCAATTAGACTCTGACTTTTTCCTTTCTCACTTTTTGATAAAGCAAAGAGTTGGTTGCATTCATTGCCGTCGGGTTCTATTACCACATGGACAGATTTAGCTCAAAAATTCTTAGGTAAATTCTTTCCACCAGTTAAAACTACAAGGATGAGGAACGACATCACTTCATTTGCACAACATGATTTTGAGACTCTCTATGAAGCTGGGGAGCGATTCAAGGACTTACTCCGGAAATGCCCTCACCATGGTATTCGTAATTGGTTGCAAGTTCAAACATTCTACAATGGGTTGTTTAGTGCTACCTGGACTAGTATCGATGCAGCTGTAGGTGGGGCATTAATGAAGAAAAATTTTGATGAAGCTTACGAGTTGTTGGAGACGATGGCTGCTAACAATTATCAGTGGTCCTCTGCAAGGATCAATCAACCAAAGGTAGTAGGGATTTATGAAGTGGATGCAGTTACTACATTAGCTGCATAAGTTGCTACATTGACAAAGAAGATTGATACTTTAGGGGTATAACCTATTCAAAGGGTGGCACAGTAGGAAAAGAAGTCAAATTTGGAGGAGCTGCTTTCCAGGTACATAGCACAGAATGAGGCAAGGATGAACAATATAGATGTATCAATCCAAAACCTGGAAAATCAAATGGGTCAGCTTGCTAATGCCATTAACAACCGACCCCAAGGCACGTTACCTAGTAATACGAAGATCAATCCTAAGAGGGAAGGTAAGGAGCACTGCAATACTATTACATTACAAAGCAGAAAAGAGTTACCTGAGGTTGTTGGTGGAACTCCAAAACAATCACATGGAGATGATAGTGAGGGTGAAGAAAAAGATAGCAAGAATGTGGAACATGAAAAGAAAGAAGAGGAACCAGTTGCATGTTCTAATGGAGGTAATCTGAGACCTATTATGCCTTCCGTGCCATTTCCACAACGTTTGCAGAAATAGAAATGGGATAAGGAGTTCTCTAAATTCATGGAAGTGTTTAAGAAACTCCAATTAAATATCCCTTTCGCAGAAGCAGTGGAGAAAATGACTAACTATGTGAAATTTTTGAAGAAAATTTTGTCGAAGAAGAAAAAACTATGCAATTTTGAGACAATGACACTTATGGAGGAGTGCAGTGCTATTTTTCAAACGAAGCTACCACCAAAGCTCAAAGATCTAGGTAGCTTTACAATTCCATGCACAATAGGCAGCCAATTTTTTAGGAAAACATTATGTGATTTGGGAGCTAGTATTAACTTAATGCCGCTCTCAATTTATTAGCAATAGGGTTTAAAGGAAGCGAAGCCTACTAACATTACATTGCAGCTTACGGATAGATCACTCACTTATCCAAGGGGCATAGTTGAGGATGTTCTAGTTAAAGTGGATGAGTTCATTTTTCCAGCTGATTTCATAGTCTTAGATTGTGAGGAAGATAGAAAAATACATATTATTCTTGGGCGACCATTCTTAGCAACGGGAAGAACACTTATCGATGTATAAAAAAGTGAGCTAACTATGCGAGTCCAAGATCAAGAGGTGACATTCAAAGTATTTTTAGCTATGAAATAGCCAAAGGAAGTGCAAGAATATTTTCGGGTTGATTTGGTGGAAGATGCAGTGAATGGGGTGTTCGTAGAAAGTTGTATTTCAAATAACCTTAAGAACGCCAAGCTATATAAAGAGGAGGTGTTCCTACATGGAGCGGTTGAAGTCAAGGAAGCCATCTTGAAGAGAAATTTCAAGATGAATGGGCAGAGACTAAAACAATATTGTGGTGGCGACATTGATCGTGAAAAGACCTCAATTACCCTTGTCGACCCGAGATGAAACAAGAAGTAGTCAGGCTGAAGACTATAAAACAAGTGCTAATTGGGAGTCAACCCAAATTTAAGTTTCTAAGTTTTATTTCATTTTATTTCTATTTAGTTTTTTTTATAAGAAATAATGTAGTTAGTTAGTTAGTACATTTTATTTGGTATGTCAATTGCTTACAGGTCCCAAGGATTGAACATAAAGTTGGAGCACACACAAAGCTTTACCAGGAGCCAAGAACAGCCCACTTGTGTTTCCCGAATACACTCCCAACTCAGTGGATGATGAAGACGTTGACGATGATGCCAATTAGCGAAGTCTTAGGGAAGTCCTCTGTCTTAATTTGTCTAACTTTATACATTGAGGACAATATTTAGTTTAATTTTGGGGGTGTTTTCTTATTTGCATTTGCATTATTAGGTATGCATTTATATAGCATTTTTTGCACTTTAATAACATGTTTTACAACAACTTGAGCAATGTGTTTATTGAATTTGATTATGACCATTGATGAATGAGATTAATTATCAATTTAAGAGAAATTGATGAACATGTTGAGTTTGTAGTTTGACATACTAGTTGGTTTTACACTGTTTGTGATTTTTTCATTTATGAGCACATATTCATCTGTTTGGTTAGTTATTATTTAGAGAATTTATTTAGTTAAATGCTTGTGGGAGATATCATTGAAACTTTAGAAAACTTATTTAAGCATCATTCAAAGCGAATTGAGGTATTCATATAAGTTTGGGGGAAACATTGGTTATGATAGGTTAGTTTAAAAGTTAAAAAAAAAAAAAAGAGCAAAAATGTGTTTGAAAATTATTTTGATTTGATCTTTCATGAGTTGGATGGAAAAATAGGAAGACAAGAAAGAAGAAAAGGGGTATGTGGTGAGTGGAGACGGAGCGTAAAATGCATTCACTCATAAACACGTGTTGAGAATGAGATAGAGCGTAAAATGCACTCGTTCAAGAAAAGGCGAGATGGAGCCTAAAATGCACTTGCTCAATAGGAGGTGAGATGGAGCAAAAAATGCACTCACCAAACGAAAAGAAAAAAAGAGAGCAAAAAAAAAGGAAAAAATCTTTGGTCCTTCTATTTATATGTTTGCCTTAATGAGTGGAGGTTGTTGTGAAACGTAAGTTTATAAAATTGATATTGAGTATCTCCTATGAAACATTTGATTACATAAATGTATTTGGGTGATGATTAGTTTGATAGTTCGGATATGTCCATGTATTTAAAGGGTCATGAATGGAGGTAAAAATTGAGTATGTTGAATTGATAGACTTTGCACTGTTTTGAAGTTTCCCGTGAATTATTATTTGTAGTAACTTTTGGGGCCATTATTCATATTCATATTGCTCCATTGTTTGAGTAATTGGTTGTTAGGATTATTATTGATAGTTTTTGTTCTTAGTATTTTGCTTGAGGATAAGCAAAGATTCAAGTTTGGGGGTATTTGATGAGTGAGTTTTATACCTACGAATTGAGTATTTTCGGTTTAATGAAATTGTAATTTTTCAATTATTTTATGTTCATTTTTATTTGTTTTGTGTGTTTTGATGTTATTTTGAAGGAATTATCATTTGGAAGGAATCATGATAAAAAAAAAGGGAGAAACTAGGTCAATTTGGAGCCTAAAAAGTGGATTTTTGGAAGAGGAAGCTAAAGGGCAATTTTAGGCTTGCAGAGGGGGGTGCGCCCCTATGCCAAAACTGGCGCCCCTACACAGATTTATGGTGCCCCCGCCTTTATGTTAGTCTGTGACGCGAATTTTGACTTATTGTTTACCCAAAATTGGATTCTAAAGCTACATATATGCTAGGGTTTGTGAGGGGATGTGATATTCTGACTTTCGGGGGCTGAAAACATCTGGAAAAGCCAAGGAATTGGAAGAAAATTGAAGGCACGAATCGAAGGAATCGATACAAAGAAGATTGGTCTTGAAGGCTAGAGATGGATTGAAGATTGCACCTAAGTTTTCATTCTTTTCTCTTACTTTTATTTCTTAATTTTCTAAGATTTTGTTCAATTTTAGAATGATGTTTTTCAATTACTTTATGAACTAAATTATTATTAAGATTGCGACGGAACCTATGTCTAGTTAAATTAATCTACTCTCATATCTAGTTCTTATTGATCTTATATGAGTTGTTTGTCATATTTTGTGATTGATGTATGATTGTGTGGCTAACAATTAATTTGATAATCTAGATGAAATTGGAGATGAATTCTAGGTTTAGATTTGAATATGATGACATGCGTTTGGTTTATTCTTCTTAGGATTGAATAGATGGGTTTGTGTATAGGATAGGAATATACCTATATGTCGTGTGTAACTTTTATGAGAATTGAACTTAATGAATTTATTCCAACTTATTTTGCGTAGGAATATAATAATTTAATTGGGAGAGATAATTTTATCTAACTATCAGAATAGGTTTGATAAATAACTTTGAGTTCTCAGTTAACAACTTATTTTGATCAATTAACTGGAAAGAGGCACTTCATCACTGAGAAAAGAAAGCTTGATGACCCGAGGCCTCGTAGGAAGGCAGTCATGCTGACCTTATCATTGGGCTCTTTGACTTGAAGGGGCTCCTCATTAAAACGAGTGAGGTAGCTTTTCAGGCTCTTGTCTTGATCTTGCTTTATGCTGAGTAGGTGGGTGGCTGGCTTCTGGTGGCGGTGTCCTCCAATAAAATGCAACACGAAGGACCTACTTAGCTTAGCAAATGAGGCTGGGGAGAGCTTGGCAAACCATTGCCAAGTGGATCCCTTCAAAGTGGTTGGGAACGTTTTGCACATTATTTCGTCGAGAACGTTGTGAAGCTACATTAAAGTCTTAAAAGTTTCGAGGTGGTTCAGTGAATCCTTTGTACCGTTAAAGGTTTCGACGGATGACATCTTGAACTTCTGAGGAAGTAGGTAGTTCGCCACATCAAGTTTGAAGGGTGTATTGGTTTAACTTATGAGGTAATCCACTATCTCGGGTTCCTGTGCCTTCATGGCGTTGAAGACGTCACCCAATTGATTTTTCACCTCTTGAATTTTTTCGTCCTAGTGATTGGGAAGAGGTCCTCTAGAGTTATCATCAAAAATAGCTTTCATGCTCCATTCTTTGGTTTTCACCCTCATCCTCTTGGATATGAGGGTCTCCACCATGGGAAGCAGGAGCTGGAGAAGGAGGTGGAGGTCCCTCATGGTGGGCCCCCCTGAGTGGGGTGCCCAAGGGTACTCCCAAAGGTGGGGGATGATGGGGAGAGCCTAGATGGGGAGTTCCTTGATGGCCAGGGCATGGAGCTCCTCTATCTTGAGGTTCAGGTTGCGCTCTTCCTTGTTGTCCGAGCATCAGTTGCAAAATTTGTTGGTTTTAGGCTATAAGCTATTGCATGGTCTCCAACATTTGGGACAGGATTAAGTGGAGGAGCAACTTCTTCCTCTCGAGGTGGAATGTCTTTAGGCTGATTCATGGATTTGGTGGTGATTGCCTTTTATTCAGCAAAGGAAATGTTTAGGTGAGAATTTTGTCCTTCCCACAGACGGCGTCAAACTGATGATGCACAAATTGGTTTGTCCACCACCTATCAATTAAGCAGTATAAAATGCAGTAAAGTAGAGGGAGAGAGCAGACCAAGTTTATAGTGGTTCGATTAATGTGACCTACGTCTACTTGGAATGACAAGGGTCGCCGAAATTTTATTAACTCAGGTGTAGTGGGAGAGCAGAAGGTTACAAGTTTTGAGAGAAGAGGAGAAAATTATCTCAAATGAGTCTGATGCCCCCCAAGTTTTGATGGGGCATACAATTTATAGTCACTTAGCGTAGTAATTGAATAGCTATTCTAGCGGTTATAACGGATTAGGATGACTTTAGGGTAATTAAGTAGTTGATCCGGCGGAGGCACACCTCTTCTTAACGAGCAAGGTAGTTATGATGCTTGAGATTCTATTTCCAAGGTGGCGAGAGTGAGGCTTCTGGATGCTCCTTGATGTGCTTGTCTGAGTTGACCATATTGAGCTGGACTTGATGGATCTCTTGGAGTTGGGCCTTTAACTTGGACTGAGCTTATAACATGAGTTGGACCCTTTGGACTTGATCCATCAAAAGGAATCCATCTAAAATTTGGACCAACCTCAAGGTATCAATAAAATCAAGTAATGTGTTTTTACGTTTTTGAGTAGGATGTCAGTTCACACAAATACCAAGATTATTATTGGGGTTTTTCAATCAAATTAATTATTGTTATTGTGATTTGTTTTTTTTTTTTTTGAAATCAAGGATAACAAGGTCATTTTTTTCTTCATCATCAAGTAGATCTATTAATAGGGTATTTATAGTATTTTGAAGATTGTGAGGGATCCATGTGAAATATAAAACAAACCTAGGGGAATTGGATATAATTAATCCCTCGAATTAGTACAACCACATAAATGTTGGCCCAGAAGAGAGAAAATCAAGAGATTTTTTTCCACGTAGTGTATCAGATGGCGTAGTGTTAGCCAAATGCCAACACGTTTATAACGAAAAGCACAGCCTAATTGCGCAACAAGTGCCGAGCAAAAGAAAATAAAAAATAGATTCATCAATTTAAAATGGAAAGTAAACAACCTTCTGAGAATCAGGTTGGATGGTAACAGGAAAAAATATTACATAATTCAAATTAAATTTAAAAGTTAAAATTTAAATGTATATCAATCTTTATATGAGTGTAGGATGTGTGGGTTCTATTAAAAAAATTAATAAAATTCACTTATTTAAGGAATGATATACATTTGCGTTATAACTTTTAAAATTTCATTTGAGTTTTGTAGCATTGCTCTAGACTAAAATAGGTGAACTAGAATTTCAATTTAGGATTGACTGGAATATAGGTAGAAGAATTTCACCAATTGACATCAGTTACTATATTTTTAGGTATATTTTCAAGTGTAAACATAAGAATTGAGAAATATATTAATAATCAAAACTAAATAGTAGAAGAAAAACAAAACCAGCACCGTTCAAGCATTAATGACATATGAAACAAAAGAAAAAGGCACAACACTTGTCTCTCAATGAGTTAGAATTATCCAAATCAAGCACATTATTATTTAATTTCTTGAAAATCATTTATGATTCATTTTTTTTACAGAATTTTTCAACGATTTCTTTTTTGGTATTGTTTACACCCAAAATATCAAAATCTAAGAATTACATATGACAAAGATCCAATGGTCAAGATAAAGTCAGAGAAAGTCCAGATATAATAAGACGATTGAGAAAATAGGACTCCATGAATATTGGGAAACGAGGGGACATGACGTCACGAGCCGTCAGTTTGGAACGGTTTGATGCTCATTTGAGCGTATCAGAGTAAAAGGCCATGATAGCAATCATAGTTGAAAAAGATGGCTTCGAAAAATTGAAGGTCATCCTCTATAATTACGGAAAGAGAGGCTACAAAGAGTGATCCCTCGATCAACGCAACAACTACACATAGAACTAGCATATAAATACCCTAAGGATGTTTCATAGGTCAGTTTTTTACATCTTTGAACCCTAGGAAGCCAAGAGAGCGTGAGAGGGAAGAAAAAGAGGAAAATTGTGAAGGATTAACATTTAGGAAATGGATCAACACGCTAGGGTTGCACCAAACTGCGAATTAAAGGTAGATTCTTTCTCAAGTTCACTCATTGAGGATTAGGGTTCTTTATACATATTTTTGTTTCCTAATCGATTATATATGATAGAAATACGATGCTTTTGTACTCTTTTTGAGAATATGTTTTTTTTTTCTTAGAAGAATTATATGTTTTATATCACAAATTCCATGTTCTTGATTTTCAAAATCCTAGTTATTGATTACTATTAATACAAATATGTTTTTTGGGGATCTCTTGCATGTTTTATTGAAATTATTCTATTTTGAGAATTGTGGCTCACATTTTACGTGGATTTTAAGAAAATTATCCCTTGTATCGGTGTGTGTAATGAACGTAAGTTACCTTTGACCAAGTATGGTATAGGTCATAGATGTTTTTCTTACCTTAAGGGATTTAAAGGTTCCCTATTATTCTTAGTGAAATTTTTTGGTTTCATGCAAGATTCAAAATTTCGTACTATTTATTCACGGGAATCAAGACTGCGAGCTAGCAGACTATTTTTGGGAAGGATTCATCATTGCTGATGGTTTTGACCTTTGCTCGACGGTTACTTTTGTAGAGAAGGTCTGATCATTTGGTTGACTTCTTTTTAAATAGTCTTACCACTTCAGACTGCGGTACTTGATTATCATGGCAATCCTACTATCCCTTTTTAACAAATCTGTTATCAATAAATCCTCTTATTTGTACATCCATCGGTTGAAAATTATTTTTGTTGAAAGGATGGGAGATTGCGAAACCCAGATAGCTTTGGGCTATCTATCTCCTTGGTCTGAGCTTGTGCTCCCAAGACTAATTCAGTATGTCTTAAAACGGCTTTATATATGATGCTTCACTTGACACTAATCAATTTGCCTTTGATCTAGCTTCTCCCGGTGTTCATATTAGGATGATCTTCTACTAGTATAAGGCACTAATGTTGATGGGATATTTTCAAATACTCCAAGATGAAGACACGTGTCCTCGGCATCAGTATAATTTTTTACTGTGATCACGACACGTACCCATCGGTTCACAAGTCCCTTTTCCCCCGAGGTACTGTTCATAGGGATCAATGACACCCAGTATGTTACGTACCGACACGTATCTCTCGGTCGGATATGGGGTACATCGGTCCCTACATGTACCAGTCCCTCGGTACCGAGATGTACCCGTCCAGGATGGCATTCTCTACTCTTGTAGAGGCTATTGATGTACAGCTCACTAGCCTAGGTTAGGCTGGGTTAGCCATCATGACCACGTCTTACACAATTGGTGTCAGAAGGCACAAGAAGGCAGAAGACACAACCAATGGGGAATGGGCGCGTGACATATTGTGTTAGATCAGAGACAAAAAGACCGAGATGCCCTTGCTGACACACGACTTGGGAAAGCAAGCATTTAGTGCACCATTCCCTTGATGAGACATCATTTAATGCAGTAAAGCTCAGAAGTGAAAGGTAATAAATGTCCCTATGACTGGGTATTTATTACATCCTTGCCGAGAGAAGCTCATTAAACATTCGGTAGGCCGATGACGAAGCATTGGTTGCTCGGGGTCCCGAGTAGTTAAGAGAGAAGACATTCCTCATAGGTATCAGTGCACACGTTGCCCGTATCTAATGATCACCTACTGACCACACTGATAGCAATCATGAGTTTTTGAGGTATAAATACTCCTCACAAAAGGCAAGACGGTACGCAAAAAAGAACCTTTTCTCAAACAAACACAGTGTTTTCTCCTTTACCTCTCTCAAAGAACTAACTTGATCGTTGGAGGGGATACGCCGAAAAACACTCCGGCACCCTCCAAACTCTTTTTTCTCTGTTCTAGGAAGCTCCCTCAGCCTTACTGGACCGCTCCGTTGATCCACGAGAGTCACCCATTACCGTTCCAGGCCACCACTAAACCTCACAAACTGTTTCAAGCAGCAAGGTGGACCATTCAATTGACTGACTCGAGTTCACCACGGGAGAGATCTGTCATCGTGTTTATATTGTGCAAGATCCTGCACGCACAATATGGCGCCGTCTATGGGAAACGACTGATTTTCTTAGTTTCTTCTCTAAAAAGGACAGTGACCATGGTGAATACTCGACACAAGGGGAAAGGTCCCCAGCAAAGATGTCTTGATTTGCAAGCTCCTCGTCATGATGGAGGGAAGGGTCACGCTGATGACAACAGAAATGTCTCTATTCAATCAAAGTGGTTTACTCCTCAAACCAGTATGGGTATCAGGTCAGGAGGATCCGCCCCCTTGGCTCGTCAACTGGCGGAGGTGATCGAAGAAAAGTTTGGGGATCGATTACAACAGTTGAAAAAAGACAATGTGAATGTCTTAAGCCTGCTCAATGAATTCGTCGCCTCCGGCGAAGGTCCGAGGGAGTCGTTCCCTTCTCGTGGACTCCCCGCCCGAGAAACAGAAACTGAGGACCTGAGGGATCATTTAAATAATAAGGCTAAAGGCTCCAGGGCCCCGAAACGTCCAAGAGCCAACGAGCACCCCCTCGACGACTATTCCAGGAAGGCAAGGCCCTTAGCCTTGGACGACCTCCGGTGAAGGCTATCAAGGCGGAGGAAGGGAGACGAGTCCGAGGAAGATTCAACCCTTTCCACGCGACGTCCGAAAAAAGGGAACCCCATCAATGAACCCGGAGACCTCAAAAGACATCCCGTTGGGGAGAAAATTGATCTCAGAGCTCGGTTGGAAGCCAGGAGAAAGGGTAAGGCTATCCAGGATAATGTCGAAGACGAGGTCATACAATCACCCTTTACTAGGGATATCAAAGAGATGGAGGTTCCAAAAAAGTTCGTCGTGCCAAGGTTCAAAACTTACGATGGGCGGTCCGATCCCGAAGCTCACCTCAGGTAATACAAACAAATGATGTCCCTGTATCATTCAGACCAACGGTTCCTCTGTCGAGTATTTTCCATGAGCTTGGGTGACTCTGCGATGAAGTGGTTCGAGGCTCTTCCCCCCAACAGCATAGGATCATGGAAAGAGTTGACGAGGTAATTCCTAGCCCGATTCATTACGGGGAGTAAGCGGCCTAAAGACGTTGGATCATTACTAATGCTCAGACGAAGGGAATCCGAGACCCTTTGCTAGTACGCCATCCGGTACTAAGAAGAGGTTAATGAGGTAGAGGGCTGCTCAGAAGTCATGGCAGCGGCGTCTTTCAGGCTCGGCTTGGCAAGGGACACAGACTTGTACCGATCCCTGACAAAAAAAATTCCCTCAGATATGAGCGAGCTGATGGCCCGGATAAACAAATACTCTAGGATCGAGAACGAAATGGGAAACAACAAAAGCAGAACCCTCCAACCTAAGAGAAAAGAGAGGGAGCGGAAGGATATTTCTCGAAAGGGGCTGCTACCCCCTCCGGGGGGTCATTCAAAGGTGTTCAGACTATGTTCAAAGAATCCATCTACAAGTTGTTCCACAAGATCAAACATGAGTCATTCTTCAAGTGGCCGCCCAGAATGCAGAGCGATCCCTCCACCCATGATCAAAAGGTCAGGTGTTCCTATCACCGGGATTTCGGCCATCACACCGAAAGTTGCAGAGTATACAAGTCTTTCTTGGAAAGGTTGGTCCGGGATGGTTACTTAAAAGAATACATAGAACCTGAGTCGGAAGAGAGACACACCCCCGCCCCGGCCGGGGAGCTAGACAATGTCATAGACGTGATCCATGTATGTCCACTGGATCGCCTAACGTCCAAGGAACTCGAGTCCGATCTCAAGAGAGTAGCATTTACGAGAAAAATTGCCGAGAATGATGGGGGGCCGCCCAGCAAAAGGACCAGGATTGTCGAGCCAGGCATCACGTTCTCCGACGCAGACTTGGCGGACGGGGTGACTCCCCATAACGATGTCTTGATCATAACCCTGAAGATAGGCAAGTTCGACGTCAAGAGGGTGGTGGTGGACTCGGGGAGCTCCTTGGAAGTGATGTACTCAGATACTTTAAAGCGGATGGGTTTCGGCCTGAAGGACCTTACCAAAGTCAAGACGCCCCTCGTCGGATTTAACGGCTCATTCGCCTTGCCCATAGGCAAAATCACATTACCAGTTGTCACGGGTCCCTTCACCATCAATATGGAGTTTGTGGTGATCGATACGGACTCTCCCTATGATGTGATCATGGGATGAGCATGCCCTGGGAGCGGTACACTCCACTTATCACCAAAAATTAAAATTTACTACACTAGAAGGGATCATGGAGATCCGAGGGGATCAAGCGTCCGCGAAGAACTGTTTTTACTCAGCTGTAAGAGCGGGAGTTTTCACCCAAGAGAAGGAGCGCCCTCCGGAAGAGATCTTGGAAAAATAGCAATCACAGTCCGGGCGTCTAGGAATGGATGACCCCCGGATTGACCCGACAGAACGGTCGGTGGAGGACCTCTAAAAGGTGTCCTTGGTGGAGGGTGAAGAGGAAAGGTACTTCATGGTTGGAATCGCGATGCCCACAGCCGAATAGGAGGAGATGATCGACTTCTTGAGGGGAAATGCAGACGTGTTCGCTTGGAACGTGATGGAGATGAAGGGAGTGGATCCCGAAATAATCACCCACAAGCTGCATGTTGACTCGGCGCAGAAGCCAGTAAAGCAGAAGTCACGACGCATGGTGTTGCACCACGCCCGAGCGGTCAATGAAGAGATCGATAAACTCGTAGAGGCCAATACCATCCGGGAGGTACAGTTCCTGGAATGGCTGTCTAACACGGTCTGTGCGAAGAAAAAGGGGGGAAAATAGCGCGTCTGCGTAGACTTCACTGATCTAAACAAGGCATGTCCCAAGGACGACTACCCCCTGCCAAAGGTGGACCGGTTAATAGATGCCACTGCCGGATATCAATGCATAGACTTCTTGGATGCTCGAGCAGGATATCACCAGATCCCTCTCTATCCCCCGGATCAAGAAAAGATGGAGTTTATCACTCCAAGGGGAGTTTACTGTTACAAAGTGATGCCCTTTGGGCTGAAGAACGTCAGGGCAACATACCAAAGACTGATGAATCAGATGTTCAAAAAATAGATCGGTAACACCATGGAGGTCTACATTGATGATATGTTGGTGAAGAGCAAACGAAGCTGTGACCACCTGGTAGATTTGGTGGATACCTTCTCCACCCTCAGGGAGTACGGGCTGAAGCTGAAATCCGCAAAGTGTATTTTCAGAGTAGAGTCGGGTAAATTTCTGGAATATCTAGTAAGTTAGTGAGGAGTCGAAACTAACCCAGATCAGATTCAAGCGATCCTAGACATCTGGAGCACCCGAACTGTTCGAGAAGTCCAAAAGCTCACGGGGATGCTGGCAGCAGTTAATTGTTTCGTCTCGCGCTCCTCAGACAAATGTAAACCCTTTTTTGGAGCCATCAAGGGGGCTGGGAAGGATATGCGGAGCCAGGGGTACGAAGACGCCGTGGCAGGAATCAAGAAATACCTCAGGACTCTCCCAACCCTATCCGTCCCTATCCAGGGAAAAATGCTTTTCTTGTACTTATCCGTATCAGAATTTGCTGTCAGCGGGGTACTTATTCGTGAGCATGAGCACCGCTAAAAACCGATTTATTACATAAGCAAGGCGCTCCTGGACGCGGAGATAAGATACCTGCCCCTAGAGAAACTGGCTCTATCCCTGGTCACAACTGCAAGAAAACTAAGGCATTATTTCCAGGCGCACCCAATTACCGTCCTTACCGATCAACCCTTAAAGGCCATTTTGAGGAAGGCAGACCTCTCAGGAAGGATTTCCAAATGGGCAGTGGAGCTGGGGGAATATGACATTCATTTCAAACCTCAAACCGCTATAAAGGGTCAGGTGTTGACAGACTTCATAGCGGAGTTTTCAGGGAACCTCCCTTTTCAGACAGACCACCTCCTCCTGGCATAGCGTCCCCAACAGGTTGTAAGGGATCACCATGACTTTTATGTGTAGACGGTTCCTCGAATAGTAAGGGGTCCAAAATCGATATCTTGCTAATCTCTCCAAATGGGATGGTCGCGGAGCAGGGCGTTCGACTGGGATTCAAAGCATCCAATAATGAAGCTGAGTCTCTTATCTCAGGACTTCGGTTAGCCGAGGCAACTGGAGTTATGGACTTGATCGTACATTGCGATTCCATGTTGGTAGTGAACCAAGTTAACGGAGAGTTCGAGACAAGGGACACTAGGATAAAGGCTTACCATCACAAGGCGACAACTGTAATCCGCAAGTTCGGAAAGATTGAGATCAAACAAGTATCCCGAGACAAAAACGCGTACGCCGACGCCCTGGCTTGCCTAGACTCGGCACTGGAGTCCTCTCAGTTGCGCAGAATCACCATAGAATACCTTCCTACCTCCTGCATAGACCAAGCGTCCGAGGCAATGACCGTCCAGGACACACACAAGTCGCCTAGCTGGATTGATCCTTTTCTCAGGTTCCTAGTAACAGGAGACGTCCCGGAGTGTTCAAAGGAAGCCAGAAAGATAAAACTTAAAACTCCGAGGTTTTGGGTCTCTCCGGATTAGAAGCTATATCGAAGGTCTTTCTCAGGACCTTACCTACTATGCGTCTAGGAGGATCAGGTGGAAGACCTCCTCTATGAGGCACACGAAGGAATATGCGGGGGGCATTCTAGGGGGCGATCCATGGCACACTGTATCATGTCTCAAGGATATTGGTGGCCGCGGATGCAAAGGGACGCACACGCATATGTCCAAAAATGCGATCAATGTCAGAGGTTTTTCCCAGCAATCAAACAACCCGCGAGGGACTTGCACCCCTTGACCAGCCCTTGGCCATTCGCCCAGTGGGGACTCAACTTAGTTGGACCCTACCTAAGGCTCCTGGAAACAAGAAGTTCCTCATTGTGGCGATGGATTATTTTCACCAAGTGGGTTGAGGTAAAGCCATTGACTAACATCTGCGATATAGATGTTAAAAAGTTCATCTGGGAAAACATAATTATCAGATTCAGGATCCCCCGAGCACTTGTATAGGATAACGGGACTCAATTCACCGGTGGGCGTTTCAAGTCTTTTTACGAGCAACTCAAAATTCATAATTTATATTCCACTCCTGCCTACCCCCAAGCCAATGGGCAAGCAGAAGCCTCCAACAAAATAATTATCAATGGGATCAACAAGAGGTTGGAGAAAGCTAAAGGAAAATGGGCAGATGAGCTGTTGAACATTTTATGGGCATATAGGACCACCCCTCGGTCCTCGACAGGAGAAACCCATTACTCCCTGGCTTACAGAATGGAAGCGATCATACCTCTGGAAGTAGGGCTTCCAACCATAAGGACGCAGGCCTTCGACACAGGGGAAAACGACCGACAACTCGAACTGGATTTGGATCTAGCAGAGAAAAGAAGGGAGATAGCCGCCTTGAGAGTAGCCAAGTATCAGGAAAAGATTTCTCAATTTCACAACAAAAGGGTCAAGGCGCGAGAGTTCCAAATCGGTGATTTGGTCCTCAGAAGGATAACGGCCAATACCTGTGACCTAGCAGAAGGAAAAATGAGACCTAACTGGGAAGGGCCCTACAAAGTAGTATCTATCGGAGGCTCCGGGTCATATAAATTAGAAGATATGGAAAAAAAATCTGTAATACGACCTTGGAATGTGATAAATTTAAAGAAATACTATTTTTGAGTATTATTTCCTTCAGTGCTCACAAACGGCTAAGTTACAAGGGTAAGGCTCTGAGGACATAGCTCAAAGACTCCTGTCCCCGAAGGAAAAATAGGAGCAAACCTCCTGAAAGGGTAAGGTCCTGGAGACAGAATTCAAGGACTCTTGCCCCTGAAGGAAAAACAAGAGCAAACCTCCTGAAAGGGTAAGGCCTTAGGGACAGAGTTCAAGGACTCTTGCCTCCGAAGAAAAAATAGGAGCAAGCCTCCTAGAAGGGTAAGGCCCTGGGGACAGGGTTCAAGGACTCCTACCCTTGAAGGAAAATAAGGAGCAAGCCTCCTGAAAGGGTAAGGCCCTAGGGACAGAGTTCAAGGACTCCTGCCCTCGAAGAAAAAACGGGAGTAAGCCTCCTGGAAGGGCAAGGTCCTGGGGACAGAGTTCAAGGATTCTTGCCCCTAAAGGAAAAATAGGAGCAAGCTTCTTGGAAGGGTAAGGCTCTAGGGACAGAGTTCAAGGACTCCTGCCCCCGAAGGAAAATAAGGAGCAAACCTCCTGAAAGGATAAGGCCCTGGGGACAGAGTTCAAGGACTCTTGCCCCCGAAGAAAAATAAAGAGCAAGCCCCCTAGGAGTGTAAGGCCCTGGATGTAGAGTTCAAAGACTTGTGCCTCGAAATAAAGAGTACGAATAAACTTTCACGATGAGCAAGCCCCCCGCGGATGTATACGGTCCCTAGCAATGATGAAGCTAAACCAATCGGGTGGATTGGCAGAATAACTCCCCAGGTGTCAAGGATATCAAGGTCGTTAAAAAGAAAAAAAAAAGAGAAGAGGATGCATGAAAGAAAATGCAGGAACAAATAAAAAAGCTTCATTTCAAAGGAGGGGCTTTGTGTCCCCGAGAGCTACAAAAAGAAGAAAAGGAGTACAGTTCATAAAAAAAAAAAAAATCTTCTTCATCTGGCCTCAGGTATCTCCAGCACATCGCTGTAGGGTGAATCAGCGCAAAAGGGTTGAGCAGCTTCGGGAGCAGGCGGAGCTGTGAGTGATTCGGCAACAAGGAGAGTCTGAGGGATATTATGATCAGGGGCTTGGTCTGGCAGAACCTTATCAGATATATCCAAAATTACCGCCTCGGGCGGATCTGTCGAAACTTGCATCGGCGTTGAAGTCGCACCCTTAGCAGCAATCTCAGCCTCGGCCTGTTCCATCTTCGCCGATGGCACGTATTTGTGCATTAGGAAGAGAGGGGAGTCTGAAGGGATCCCAGCAGACCGAAGCGCTTCGTCTCACCCCTTCTTGAAAAACTCCTTGCTATTTTTTTCAAGAGCAAGTAGCACGTCGTCGGTGAACTCCTCTAGGAGTTGTTCCTCGGACTTCCTGTTTTCTGCCTCAGTCCTGATCCTGTCCAGCTCCTAGGTCAGAGCCAGACAGCTCTCCTTTGAACCGACAACCCTCTCCTCTGCTGTAGAGAGCCGCTGCGTCTGCTCTTTAATTCTCCTCTTAGCGTCGGCCAAGGCAGCACTTAGCTTTTCAGCGTCGACCTTCGCCAATTCACCGTCCTTAAGGAGTTGTTCAATCTGAGCAGCCTGTCCCACAAGAGTGGAATCCCTGGCAACTACGTCCTCCTTGGCACTGGCCAGGACTCTCTCGGCCTCTTCCTTCTACTGTTGAACCCGCTGGAGGTCCATCCTAGATACATGATACCACGCAGCGATTATGAAAATCTGTTGGGTAGCCTGCAAAAGAAAGGGCTTGTCAATAAAAAGTAACACGACTAGAAAAGACTGAAGCGAAGATGAACTAACCACCAGGGAATTATAAATGATAGAACGAAACAACGCATTCGTTGATCGCCCCCTGTGAGCCACCATGTCGGCCTCGAAGTGCAGCGTTTCACCCACTGCGTTGACAACATGAGGGTCCTGCAAGATGGAGTCATCAACCCTGATCACTCGGTTCATGTGATCAGTGGCCCGAGGGTTCTACTCTGCGGCTTCCATCGTCTGTGGAGGGGGAGGTGGAGTCTGTCTCTGCTGCTGTTGCTGTTGTTGTTGCTGTTGCTGCTGGGGAGGAGGAAGTAACCCACGGCCTCTCCCGTTTTGCTGCTAAGAGGAGGGGGCCCTAGATCCCCTGCCAAGGCCGTCATGCCTTTGTTTGACCCTCATCTCCTCCTCTACTTGAAGATCTCGGTCACGCACTTGACCCCGACCAATGGCTCTTGAAGATGGGGCCCCGCTGGTTGATCCTTGTCCCCTCCCGGCAGCGAGGGCCTGCCTCTGCCTCAGGAACCTTAGATCTATGCGAGGCGTGTTCGACATGGCTACCTCGAGGGCGTCCTCCTCGTCTAGGGACTGTAGGATTTGGAAGTCAGGCCACGAATCTCTCCCCGAAGTCTCCACCTCGGCGTACGAAGGAACAAAAGCCTCCCTGGCCCTGAACTCATGAACTTCAACAACACCCTCTACTTCGGCCTCTATAGCCCGGTCGCAGTCTTCCTCCAAATTCTCCTCGACCTCTTGTTGCGCAGCCTAATCGAAGAGTTCAGACCACTATGAAGGCTCGAAAGGCTAGGGGAGCTGTGAGAACTTTTTATATTCGGGAGTGTAGTTCAGAAGAACGTGAGCAGCCCGGCCGAATTCGTCATCGCCAACAAATCTCCAAACAGTGATGAGGTCGGTAAAGTTTACCAAGGACCGAAGTGGAGGAGCTGTTTTCCGAGCGGAGACGTCTGCACACAAACAAAAAGAGAGGGGATGGAGTTATGAACACTTCCAAAAAAAAAAAATCTCAAGAACAAAATGATAGATTCGAACAGGGCATAACAAGCCATTGTACTCGGGACTGACACCCCTCTGCCAGGATCCCTTGAAGATCAGTAGGTCATCCTTGTACCCATTGTCCAAGTCAGGAAGGTGAGTTACGAGGTATATGGATGAGTCCCTGACTTTGAGGTAAAAGTTTTGTTGAGGCATGACCCTCAAGAGGGAGTAGCAAAAGAGGATATCGTTTAGCCCAACATTTACCCCGAGACGCTTGTTGAGCTCTAAGACTCCCATAATTATCCTGAAGACATTAATGCAACACTGCCCGGGGAAGAGGTGGAAATGGGAGAGGAACTGGAGGAGTAAATGGGGCAGAGTGAACCTAATTCCCCCATCTATGATGACTTTGGTATAAAATGACATCTCATCCTCGGCTTCGAGGGTACGGGAATGCACAGCCGAGTTATAATCCTCTATGTCTATATATGGGGGGATGCGATACTGGACCCTAAACCTATTAATATGCTTGCCCCTTCACTTTGTACTTCCCTGATCTCGAGAAACTAGCCTGAGGATTTTCAAGGGCAGGGCGACGTCGGGGCATCTCCAAAAATGATGAAAATTGAGGAAGAAGGGATGGGGTTTTCCCATGAAAATCCCCGAGGAGGCTTCCCGAGGGTTGGTCACAGAATGACAACCAGAAATACCTCCGATTATCGAAAAATCAAAAGAAAACAAAAATAGCGAGAAGAAGAAAAGAAGAGACAGAAGGGCGAAGAAAGGGAAGATACAAGGACTCACTAGAACGTAAACAGAAGTTTTTCTTAAAAACTTGAAGTAATTCCTTCCCCTAGGATGTTTAGAAGCAAGGATGGGTCTGCTGGCCTTGAGACTCCGGTGAAAGATTGGGCAGTAGATAACGAAAGGAAAGGGATCCCCGACGAGGTTTCAGGCAAGGGCACTCTGAAAAAGTTTGAAATGGCGAAATGAGAAAGGAAGAGAGGAAGCCCGTTTATATAGTACCCATCTCCATCATTTGGGCACGAAGCATGAAGAGGCGCATTTAATGCGCACGACTTCCTAAGTAGGGGAAAGCGGCTAAAGGCAATGATGAAGTAGTTGGGGTAGTTGCAGATCCCTTCGTCTCCTTACGACGCGTGTCCTCGGTGTCAGGAGATCGAAGGCTGGAGAACAGTTGATGGGACATTTCCAAATACTTCAAGATGACGACACGTGTCCTCGGCATCAGTATAATCTTGTTACTGTGATCACGACACGTACCCGTCGGTTCACAAGTCTCTCTTCCCCCGAGGTACTATTCATAGGGATCAATGACACCCAGTATGTTACGTACCGACACGTATCCCTCGATTGGATATGGGGTACATCGATCCCTACATGTACCAGTCCCTCGGAACTGAGATGTACCCGTCCAGGATGGCGTTCTCTGCTCCTGCAGATGCTATTGATGTATAGGTCACTAGCCTAGGTTAGGCTGGGGTTAGCCATCATAACCTCGTCTTACATAATTGGTGTCAGAATGCAGAAGACACAATCAATGAGGAATGGACGCATGACATATTGTGTTAGATCAGAGAATAAAAGACCGAGATGCCCTTGCTGACACACGACTTGAGAAAGCAAGCATTTAGTGCACTATTCCCTTAATGAGACATCATTTAATGCAGTAAGGCTCAAAAATGAAAGGTAATAATTGTCCATATGACTGGGCATTTATTACATCCTTGCCGAGAAAAGCTCATTAAACATTCGGCAGGCCGATGACGAAGCATTGGTTGCTCGGGGTCCCGAGCAGTTAAGAGAGAAAATATTCCTCATAGATATCAGTGCGCACGTTGCCCGTATCTAATGATCACCTACTGACCACACTGACAGTAATCATGAGTTTTTGAGGTATAAATACTCCTCACAAAAGGCAAGACAGTATGCAAAAAAGAACCTTTTCTCAAACAAACACAGTGTTTTCTCGTTCCCCTCTCTCAAAGAACTAACTTGATCGTCGGACGGGATATGCCGGAAAACACTCCGGCGCCCTCTTAACTTTTTTTCCTCTGTTCCAGGAAGCTCCCTCAGCCTTACTGGACCGCTCCATTAATCCACGAGAGTCACCCATTACCGTTCCAGACCACCATTATACCTCACAGATTGTTCCAAGCAGCAAGGTGGACCATTCAATTGACTGACTCAAATTCACCACGGGAGAGATCTGTCATCGTATTTATATTGTGCAAGATCCTGCACGCACAAATGTTAAGGGAATTAGTTTCCTCGCTTAGTTCGAAGGCATTCGAGCTAAAAAAAATCAAAAGGTGAGGAGCGACGTGAATTGCTTTTCTTGATCACATGAACTCTTTGTCACCAGGTGACTGCCTAGCTTCATAAGTGTCATGGTCAGATGATAGCTCCAAAAGTATAATCCTTCGGGTTCTTATAACGTGTCCATGTCGACATAATGTAGTCTTTTGAAGTAGCTCTTTGTTGTGCAATACGTAACTGCTGGCCAATACAAGCTCATGTTCTCCAAAGTTTCCCAGTAACTTCAGTAAGTGCGCATAATTTTAGGGAGTACTTGTTTAACCTGGTCGCGTTTTGATTGTTGATGCATAATATGATTTATTGGCCAATATGGGGATCAGGATGTCCCTCGAGCCAGCAACTGCCCATCGTTCGTGTTCGGGAATGATAGTGCAGAATTCATACCATATCAAAGAGAGTCTCTACATGTTGTATTATAAATGGTGTACCAATTCTTTTGGATCAATTGATGATCTTTGAGACCGACCATTATTGCTTGATCTAGATAATAGTTCTACCTTAACTCTAACTTTGCCGGTCAAAGAGACAAGAAATGGTTGATTTTGCATGAGTGTCAATGGTAGAATCACCATACTTAACATGTAAAGGTGGGCATGAAGGGCCAAGTACCCGAAAGAATAGCAAGAGCTATATCTAGTCACTACCACAACTATTGAAATATCGTTGTGAAGGACAGAGTAAGGAAGTATCATGCATGTAGAATCGTTCATTGATTGTGCCAACAATCCTCCTTGTCGGCGGTAATAATGTAGAGGTTTTATGGATGCCGAAAAGCTGACACAAATGATATAAGGACACGGATGTCCTCATGGACATGTATTCGGTGGCGACTAGCTTGTGTTTTGCTATGTTGTATTCCATGGAAACTTCCAAATTTTATTAACAACACTTCCATAAAAGGAGGATTTTCTTTTCAAAGCCCAGGTGGTACACGTGTTGTGTGATTCTTTAACGCGTGGCCTTACTTCAAGGCCATCTAATCGGTAAAAAATAATGTTATATCATTATGTTATTTGAAATTTTTATTAGGATTTAAATGACATAACACTAAATAAAAAAGTTCAAATCAATTGTCATGTTATTTAAATTCTAAATTTAAACCTAAAATTTGGTTAGTCTAATCTGTAAATTGTTAAGATGCACTAGAATTTGCGTGAATCTGTAAAATAAACGACTGGTGGTGATCTGGCCGAACGCACTTTAAGTCTTCAACTAAGTACTTTTAGGGAAGTGATCCCGTGATACTTGGACTATCTGAATAGTCTAATAATTATCGCCCTCCTCGAATAACGGGTTAAAGCAATATCTTATAATTGCTTAATACTTCGGTAAATATGGGCGAGTCAGAAATTATGCTAGTCGTCCATTGAATTATCCATTTGAATTGCACCATAGTCAGTTTGGACAAGTATCAGACAATATTGATTTGTTCGATCTTATTGTAGAATTACTGACCCTCACAATAGTTTTACTAGTGCTCCGTTTGCTATAAGAATGAAAAGTATAAAAGATGCATTTTTTATGCTTTAAGAATGAAAAATAAGAATGATAAATTTTTATTCTTTTTGTGTTTGGTTGGATAGATGAAAAATAAAAATGACAAATTTTAAAATTTTCTTTTTGTTTAATATTAGGGGTGAAAATCGAGTCGTGTTGTGTCAAATTCATATTGAGTCATAAAATTATGAGTCTTTTACATTTTTTGTTTGCATGTCATGTCATTTTCAAGTTTGTGTCGAATTATAATCAAGTTCGTGTCATAAAATTTGTGTTGAGTTCGAGTCATATCATCATGTTGACTCGAAAATTTTCACCCTTAATTAAGATGAAAAATATATATTTTTTTTAATTTAAAATTTTTATTTTTATTATTTTATTTTATTATTTTTTAATTTTTTTTAAAAAAATATATATATAATAAAACAGTTCATACTTTGAATTTTATCCCAGTCATATTTTTCCCTCTCTAAATCATCAACAATCACTTACCTCACCCATCATCTCTCAGTCAAACTCAAATGTCAAGTCTTATCACTCATTTCTATCACATATTTAATCATTTATATATTTCTTTCTTAAAAACATCACATCACTCATTTCTATTATTTGTTTAATTATTTAATATTTAATTTATTTATATTTAATATAATTTTTATTTCAAACATTATTCATATACAATAATATACACATGTTGAAAAAATTTAATATAGTAAAATCGATTTTTTGGGCGTTCGAATTTTATATTTTATCGTGTCTTTAGGCACAGGTTATGATTAGTATATATATATATATATATATATATATATATATATATATAT
>CAUOFW020008390.1:0-35159 GCA_963454935.2 Ilex paraguariensis | reverse complement strand
AATTTAAAAAAATTATAAAATAACACCAATATGTTCAAAACATATTCGAACATGTCTAAAACATGTCTTAAAGTTAACAATTATATAAATTGAACTTAATTTGAGATTTAATTGATAGAAACCCAATAGTTTTTTATCATTGGGTCCTTAAATTAGGTTTCAATAACGTTGTTCAAAAAATTAACAAGATAAGGGTTTATTCAAATCAATATCACTAGAACACAATATTAGGATGAACATAATTAAATGTCTACATTTTATTTCAAAAAATACGTGAATAATATGAAGCAAAAAAAATTGAGGGGCATGTGCCCACTCTAGCCCAAGGTGGCTCCGCCCCTGTTTGTAGAATACATGAGGGGTCCCCTTTCTCGTCTCAGACTTTTATGAAATAAAATCCGTTCCTTGTAAAAAGAAAGAATTGTCTCAAATATCAAATTTTTCGTCCACAGGAGTATGAAAATTTGTCTGCTCATGACCCATCAAAGCACATTTGAACTCCTTAAAGCATCAATCCACAAGATGCAAGCCACTTGGGCCTAGATGATTTTCTTGACTCACTCTTCATCGATGATCAATGAGAGTTTATATTATGAGTATTATATGCATCAGGTACTTTTTAAGATTGCAAATACTTAATATTCATAGAGAAAAATAATACAATAATACAATAATCCAATAACTCTTCTAACTCAAAATACAAGTCGTTGAAGTTTTTATTACCTTTTCAACCTGAAGTGAATCTGTGTTTTTGCGAGCTGGTTCAGGAATAGGCATATCCATTGCACTCATTTGAACTAGAAAAACCTCAAACTGTCTTTGTTAGGCCTCAAATTTAGCTTCCATGACTCATTTGCTTCTCCATTTGTGTCTTTTGAGCCTCCATCTCTAACTGCTTAACCTCCATCTCTGCATTATGTCTACTAAATTGCTCATCTAGCTGGATTGCATTGCTTGCATCTCTTCTGATTTTTTATGTCCAAACACATCTCTCGGAGATGGTCCAAAACTATATGTTCTAACATGTCCAGTTCGCTCTAGTCCCATGACTTGAGTGAAAACTTCATCCACTGTAGATGAAGATTGCATAGAAGACTCCGACATTTGTGACACAAGTTCATCCATGTTTGACTGTAGCAAAAAATAATTTGAAATAAATATGAAATATAGGCGAAATAAGAATGGATAAATAGTGAACATCTTTCTTGCCAATATTACATACCAAGGCTTGTGCAACAACATCATTAACTAGTCGACCATCTTTCTATGAATATGCAATCTTAAAAAATTCAATATGACTCATTTTCTTCCCATTATTTTTTTTCTTTTCCTATAGTTAAAATAGACACAACAAATAAACTTGAATAAAAGTCTTTTATAAAACACATTTGTTTTCTAACAAACTCTTTACATAACATATGCAAAGCTTGTTCGGCCAATGGTGTGACGAAATTTTTTCTTGCTCCGAATGAGCTTGTTCCTCTCACTTTTTTCCTATTACATGCCAAAAGCAATTTTCATAAAAATTTGAAGAAAAAGAGAAATGACTTCTTTTATAATTGACAAGATTTACACTTGCATATTTGTACCAGTGTCTTCTGAGTGCTCCAATAATAGACCAAGACCCGCCAATGTGATTCCTCCACTCGGTTAGGCTTGTGAGCTAATCTTTCTACATCAGTTCTATAGGGATAATAAGCTTGTTTTTTAATCTCACACTTCCAGTCTTTCCACTTCCTCCCTATAGACTTCATTAGATATCCTTTCATCCATTTGCATCAATGCTTGCCTACAATTCCATTCAAAAACCACTAATAACATGCAAAAGCTATATACAATCACTTAGTAACTATAAAATAAATTCAAAACCCTTTCACATTTATTTCATCCCATATTCTTTCTTTATACTCATGCCACTCATGCTAATTTAAGGGTGCCATGGTCCCATTTCGAGCTAGCATGCCTAAACGNATCTTAAAAAATTCAATATGACTCATTTTCTTCCCATTATTTTTTTTCTTTTCCTACAGTTAAAATAGACACAACAAATAAACTAGAATAAAAGTCTTTTATAAAACACATTGGTTTTCTAACAAACTCTTTCCATAACATATGCAAAGCTTGTTCGGCCAATGGTGTGACAAAATTTTTTCTTGCTCCGAATGAGCTTGTTCCTCTCACTTTTTTCCTATTACATGCCAAAAGCAATTTTCATAAAAATTTGAAGAAAAAGAGAAATGACTTCTTTTATAATTGACAAGATTTACACTTGCATATTTGTACCAGTGCCTTCTGAGTGCTCCAATAATAGACCAAGACCCGCCAATGTGATTCCTCCACTCGGTTAGGCTTGTGAGCTAATCTTTCTACATCAGTTCTATAGGGATAATAAGCTTGTTTCTTAATCTCACACTTCCAGTCTTTCCACTTCCTCCCTATAGACTTCATTAGATATCCTTTCATCCATTTGCATCAATGCTTGCCTACAATTCCATTCAAAAACCACTAATAACATGCAAAAGCTATATACAATCACTTAGTAACTATAAAATAAATTCAAAACCCTTTCACATTTATTTCATCCCATATTCTTTCTTTATACTCATGCCACTCATGCTAATTTAAGGGTGCCATGGTCCCATTTCGAGCTAGCATGCCTAAACGAGATTGAAGTGGAGCAGCTTTTTCACCAATTGGTTGCTTTAATTCATTTTCCTCAATGTGTAGCACACTGCTACCATGCGTCGAGGTAGGACCTCTAATTCGTCTCTGTATAGAATCCGAGGAATTGGAACCTACACTTAAAAAAAAATTGTTGAGTGATTACAATATCATGTTTAGTGAAAATTATTACTATCTATTCCTCCATTACTAAAATATACCGCCGTCGTTGTGTGATGTATTGCCATCATCGTCTAGTGATAGGTAACAAAATGGATGGTTGGTACTAAAACCTGAATTATAAATACTTAAATTACTAAACATAAAATTGTATGCATAATATCAAATTGTGAGAAAAACATAATTTACAATCAAATAATGTACCTGGGAGGCTAGAAGTAGGGTGCCATCATGATGGTGGTTCTAGAATCATGTGCACATTCTCCATCATAGCAAACTATGAACTATTTAAAAGAGAGTTCGACATTTTACATTGCAATGAACCATAGCAAACTATAAAGTGTGTCATCAAGATATAAACACTAAGCAGTTTCATGATATTAAAAGAGAGCTCGACATTTTACATTGCAATGAAAATCCAAAACAATTAAATGTATAAAGTCTCATGATATTAACAAAAAAAATAATTCATATATCATTCATCATCATAACCATGAACTGTGGTTCCAACAACACCTTGTCTAACCCAGACCATGTCGTCGTCATCATGATCGATAACAGTCTCATCTAAATCTTGTTGCCCATATTCTTCCACCTGGTTATGCTGCATCCTAGCATCTTCTCTTGGTTGTTGTCCATAGACTTCAAATAAATTTCTAGGTTTCACCTAACGCATTCCAATAAATGTATCCAACTCTTATCCATAAATGTATTCCAATATGATATACTTGTAAATTTGAACCATCAAACATATGTGGTTTCAAGGTACCAAAATAATCAAACACAAAAAAAAAGAAGGGATAAAAAGAATAAAGCAACGTAATAATCACCACTCTTTTCATTTCCCAATATCAGGCAATCCAAATAAAGCANATCCATAAACGCATTCCAATAAATGAATCCAACTCTTATCCATAAATGTATTCCAATATGATATACTTGTAAATTTGAACCANACGCATTCCAATAAATGTATCCAACTCTTATCCATAAATGTATTCCAATATGATATACTTGTAAATTTGAACCATCAAACATATGTGGTTTCAAGGTACCAAAATAATCAAACACAAAAAAAAAGAAGGGATAAAAAGAATAAAGCAACGTAATAATCACCACTCTTTTCATTTCCCAATATCAGGCAATCCAAATAAAGCACAACAAAATATTAAAATCACCTGCTATAATTAAATCTAACTGCATCATCTTTTTTTTTTTACCTTTTGGCATACATTCCAATTCCTCAAATTTGATGAACAAGGAGGGAAAGCAACAAGTTTGATGACATTCATTTCATAAATGTAGCCAGTGAACCAAAAAGATATCAGAAATAGTCCCTTACATATTTACAGTAATCACACTCGATTAATTAATTAGATCATGAGGTACAGGGAAAAAAAACAGCTAGAAGCCCAAAGCAAATTATCAATTCTATGAAAGCATTAATCAGGGGATAAAATCGCTGGAACTGTGGTAAATAAATTAATCACATAAGCAAAAAAAGGAATCACAACTTACAGGATCTGGATGATGCTTTGTTTTGTGCTTATGTCCGCCAGTGCAAACCCAACTTCCGTCCTTATCTATAGATACGAATCCTGATATATTATTAACAGATATCACCACTGCCTCCCTGTATATCGTGCCACACAATGTACAACCCGATTGGAATCCTGGATACTAGACTACAAGAACGAGAAATGAAGTTCTGAATTGTATATTTTTATGCTGATTTTGTTCTCAAATGTTAATGCAATAATCCAATCAACTAATTAAAAAAATGATCTCACTAAGCTTAACGGAGTGGTGTGGATGTCAGTGTTTTCTCGAATTTCCAGTAAATAGAAATTTATAGCCAAAAAAAACTTGAACACCATCAACGAACGAACGAACCAGAGTTCATATGAGCCTCAACCGAATCCTTTAGTTCATATGTGCAGAAATATGGAACCGAAAATTTCTAATTGGAGATATAATCCTTTGTCAGCAGATCTACATCGCAATAAAGTGAAAAAAAAAACAGAAATATGAATCAATGTGTGAAAGTATGATTGTGTTTGTGAGCGACTGTGATTCAGTGGACCTTGGATCTTTTAGATACANAAACAGAAATATGAATCAATGTGTGAAACTATGATTGTGTTTGTGAGCGACTGTGATTCAGTGGACCTTGGATCTTTTAGATACAAAATCAACAATAACAAANAGTTTTTCTTTATCGTAAAAATAAATAAGCTAAAATTAAAATTAAAATAAATTAAAAATATTTAATGCACGACTTTTTTTCGTCACAAATTTGTCATTCTTTATCTCTTTTTTTGCGCGAGCAATAGCGGGAAATGAAAATTTTTTAGTTTGGTAAAAAAAATTGTTGCAAAAAAAAAATAAAAAATAAAAAATAAAACAAAATAAAATAAAAATATTAAATTGCGAAATTTTTATTTTCGTCGTAGAATATAAATTACAACCACATTTATAGGTAAAATAAAATAAAAATATTAAAGTGTGACAGTATGTTCGTCACCTAATATAATTTAAAAACAAATTCAAAATGACGTCGTTTTGGACATTAAAAAAAAAAAACTAACTACATAAATTGAAATCCATTGCCCATCCTTTTTTTCCCTTTTTCTCACTTTCCGAATATCTTCCTTTTTGCTTATTTCAGTCGACATACACAGTACTGTCTCTCTTTCTCTCTCTCTCNCAAAATCAACAATAACAAACTAATTACCGAACTCAATATCACGCCGAAGTGGTGGCTGTGATTCGGTGGAGATGTGGTGGAGGGATTTTCACCCGAAGAGAGGGATGAATGATGGGTTTTGGATTGAGAGACCAGTTTGAGACACAATTGAAGTCGCCGGAGACTTTGGAGCTGCCTGAGGTAGTCGAAATTGCCTGTCGCCTGAGGTAGTCTCGAACACTCGTAGAGGAGGAGTTCGTCGGAGAGAGAGAAGTCGATAGAATCAATTGGAGAAAAATTTTGGTTTATGTTGGGGGGAAATTTTTTTTTTGGGTTAATTGGATCGGAAGTCCCAAAAAATTTGTCTCCCGTTTAATTGCATTGTTTTGGTTATTGTATATATTTTTATATGTTTCCTGGTGTAAACAGTGTTCAAATTATTAATAATTTTTTATTATAAAATTGTCACATGATACTTAAATATGGATAAAAAAATAATTTAAAAAATTCTAGATCAAATTTTTACTCAAATTTTAGTTAAATATCTACTTAAATTACACAATTTTGATCACGAACAATCCAAAATTTGGTCAAAACTTACCCATATTACAATTTTTTTTGTTAAAAGCTATTCAAATTTTATTTAAGAGCTATTAAACTTATTTTTATCTATATTTAGCTATTACATAACAAGTTTATGTTAAAAAATCGGTAGTAATTTAGATATTGTTTGCTTAAAGAATCATACAGAAATATATTCAATATTTCAGGGATCAAAATGATGCAATTGAAATATTAGAGACAAAAAATGAGACACCTCATATTTTGAGGATCTATAGTGCAATTAATCTTTTTTTTAATTATTTTCATTAATAGTTTGTGGCGTTTGAGCCGAAAATTAAACCATTTTTTTTTTTTATTAATAATTTTTGGCGTCTATAAACATATGCCAATTTTAGTGGTGTTTAAGTTAAACGCCGGAAATTAAATGTCAAATTTTTCCACCTTTCTTGTAGTTTATCATATTTCCAACCATCTTCAGTCACTTCACCATATCAAACAGTTGGCCTCCGGTCTCTTTCTCCATTTTGATTGACTTCCTTGGTCATAAAGCTATTCGTATCTGGATCATAACAACGTGGCTTTGGCAAATCTATCACCAAATTCTTACCCCATGATCCAAGCGTTGGTCGGCATAGGCTTTGTCTTGAGAAGGCTCAAGTAGATAACAACACCAGAAAATAATAAGAATTCTCCTTGCTATAATTGTCACATGGGCCAAAGGAAAATTGTTTGAACTGGAGCTATTGTAATGTTCATTAAAAAAATGTTGAATGATCATGACAAGTGATTTCCATAGACTTTTAGCGTGAACAATAGTCCACCCGGGAATAGCCTCTCCTTTGAGGCTTGTTCTTAGCCCAATGTCCATATAGCGGCACACTACGCTTAAGGTAAATATTTTGCTCTTGGTTTTTATACTAGTTTTATTTCATGCTTTCTAAAAATAATCGATGCTTACTCCCAATGGGGTTATGTGTAGGTGAATATTTAGTCCTTGTCAGTTTTTGTATAGAATTGATCTTCACTTCTGTAGGCACTGCCTACTAGGAATCAAGTGGCACACTTGGATTCCTCTTCTAATCACTTCATTTAATTCTTAATGGTTGACCCCTGGGTTCGTTCAGGTGGTTGGCTCTCTTGGGTCTTTTGATCCTCTTTGGTCTCTTTGCAAAATCATCAAGGTGTTTCAACTATGTTAATGACATTATGTATTATAGTCATACCTGTATGTTGCTCAATATATCAGGTCTCTACTAAAACCTTTTTTTACATCGATAAAAATGGATTTCTCTATTTGAGGATTCTTTCGTAAATATATTGAATTATGGACCGACGATCAAATTTTTCATTCAAACGGATAGACATTTGCCCATTCATGAAGGAGAATCGATCTCTACTTATGTAGGCCTTGCTTACTACGAATCAATGCACTACAATAAAAATTACTTTTTGCGACGATTTTTTTTGCGATGTTTTTTTTTTCATTGCAAAAATGAACTTTCCGTGACAATTTAATAATTTTGTCGCAAAAACTGATTTTGGCAAATTTTTTTGTGACGTTTTTTAAAAAACGTCGCGAAAAGGTATTTCCCACCAAATTTTTTTTGGCGCAAGAAAAATGGTAGGAGTTGATATTTTTTGAGACAAAATTTGTTTGTCGCGGATAGTTTACTTCGTCATAAAAAAAATATTTAAAATTTAAAATAAAACTAAACTCAAAATATTTAATTCGCGACGTTTAATATTATCGTCGCCAAATATAAACTTTAATTAATATTAATTTTTGATGTTTTTAAATATTTTGTCGGGAATTTTTTTTTTTTTGATACGTTTTTATAAATTCGTTGCAGAATATAATTTTTTTATTAAATAAAATTATTATTTCATGACGTTTTAATATTCATCGGAAATTAGAATTAAAATATTAATTGTGATGTTTTTCTTTTCGTCGCAAAAATTTAATTTTTCGCGACGATTTCATATTTTTGTTGCAAATAGTGTATTTGACAATTTTTTTGGAAAATGTGATTCCCACCAAAATTTTTTGGCGCTAGAAAAGGGCGGGAATAGGTGTTTTTTCGCGACCTTTTTATAAAATCGTCGTAGAATATAATTTTTATTTTATATTAAATAAAATTATTATTTCGTGACGTTCTAATATTCATGGCAAATTAGAATTTATTTTGTAATTTTAAATTAGAATTAGAATATTAATTGCGACATTTTTGTTTCGTCGCAAAAATTGTACTGTCCGAGACGATTTAATAATTGTGTTGCAAATAGTTTTGTTGCAAATGTTTTGCGGCGTTTGTGAAAAACGTTGCGAGAAATGGCGAGAACTGATAATGTTTTACGACAAAATTTTGTTTGGCTCATATATTTTTTCTTTATCGTAAAAATAAATAAGCTAAAATTAAAATTAAAATAAATTAAAAATATTTAATGCACGACTTTTTTTCGTCGCAAATTTGTCATTCTTTATCTCTTTTTTTGCGCGAGCAATAACGGGAAATGAAAATTTTTTAGTTTGGTAAAAAAAATTGTTGCAAAAAAAAAATAAAAAATAAAAAATAAAAAAAAATAAAATAAAAATATTAAATTGCAAAATTTTTAATTTCGTCGTAGAATATAAATTACAACCACATTTATAGGTAAAATAAAATAAAAATATTAAAGTGTGACAATATGTTCGTCACCTAATATAATTTAAAAACAAATTCAAAATGACGTTGTTTTGGACATTAAAAAAAAAACTAACTACATAAATTGAAATCCATTGCCCATCCTTTTTTCCCCTTTTTCTCACTTTTCGAATATCTCCCTTTTTGCTTATTTCAGTCGACATACACAGTACTGTCTCTCTTTCTCTCTCTCTCTCTCATCATCGCTATTCTCTTTGTTCCCCTCCCCCTGCTAACCGGAGTGTTTCTTGCCCTCACTCTTGAACCAAATCGTTTCCTACCCCCACATTGCTGAGGTAAAGATCCCATTGAAAAATTATTAGGTGAGTTTTTGCATCTCTATATAAAAGTGCGGACTCTATATGATTCTTGTAAGTCTCATATTTTATGTTAATTTAAACTTATTAAATATTTGTAACGACTTGGTTAAGTTATTGGGATTAGTGGTTTGGGGTGTCTAATTTCGTGTTCCTTAACTATTACTCTGTGGATTTGAAAAACTGCTTTGTCTTGAGTGTAATTTTGGTAGCTGTCGGCAGAGAAAATAGGGGGTTTTCCCTGAATTTTTTTTCTTCTTTTTTTTTTATTTTTTTTGTTTTACAAATTGACCCAATCCCAAGTGGAAATCTGGCAAAGGTATTGGACAGGTTGTGGGAGGAAGAATTGTGGAAGGGACAGGTTTTGGTAATTTTCTATACTTTTTGTATTCGATATACATAAACGTGGCATAATGTGAAAAAAAAGAAAAAAGTAATGTTGGTTTGTGAAAATATTTTTAGGGAAAATATTTTGCAACGTAGAATGTTAATTTTAGTTATTAAAGTAAAAATAAAATAAAAATATTAACTAGCAACGTTTTTTATAGGTTGGTCCAGAATATTTATAAGTTTGTTGGGAAAATTTATAAGTTTGTCGGGAATATTAAAAAAAATAATAAAAATTTAATTTGCGACATTTTTTATTTTCGTTGCAACATTTAAATTATAACCACATTTAAAGTTAAAATAAAATAGAAAAAACTTTAAATTGCGACGTTTTTATTTTTGTCGCCGAATATAATGTTTTAAAAAAATAAAACGACGTCGTTTTAGGCATTTTTTTTAAAATTTTTTTTCCTTTACCCAACTCTTTTTCCCTCTTTCCCCATCTTTTCCTCTTTTTTCCCCATCTTTCGCTTTTCGTTTTCAGTCGACACACACACATTCTCTGCCTCTCACCACTTCTCTCTCCCTCTCCATCGATTGCACTCAAAGCCACACACACACACACTCTCTACCTCTCACCTCTTCTCTCTCTGCCTCTCCATTGACTGAACTCGAAACTAGAAGCCAGTGAAACCACAAGCACCATCGATCGTCGCCGCCTCCATCGATTCAGTCCACGGTTGGTTACATCTTTCTTATCTCTCTTTGTAACATGCACGAATTAGAATTTCTATCTTGTTTTCCCCCACAAATTCAGCTCTTATTGTATTTGGTTGGTTTGTAGTTGTAAAATTTATCGCAAATTTTAGTGGGAAGAAGCTTCTGTGTATTCGTTTTTAGTTTTTCCTTTATTTGTCTTTTGGTGACTTTGATGGGTATTGAGTAAACATTGGATCTTTGTTGTGTGAAGGCTGTTTGTTATACTTTTATCCTTTTTGGGGGTGATTTGCATTTCTGTGAATTTGTACCTGCTCTGTTTTGGAGAGTTCCTGGGATTTGCTTTGATTTTATTGTTTTATGTGACTATATGTATTTATCTATTTATTGCCTTTGTTATCTATTTACCTATTTACTGGCCTAGCTCCTTGACAATCTATTGTAATTGTTTTATCTTTCCCCTGGTCATTTACTATTCTCATGTGTCTTGAATTTGTATTTGTAACAAGATAAGCTCTCTTTGTCACTATCAAGTGCTGGTCTGTAATTCATTGTCTTTTCCTCANCAGGTCATTCACTATTCTCATGTGTCTTGAATTTGTATTTGTAACAAGATAAGCTATCTTTCACATCTGATCTGTAATTCATTGTCTTTTTCGCCTGTTCTAATAAAATTTTTCACCCCTACTACGTAATAGTATTCTTGGCCTGTCATTCATTGCTTGAGATAATAACTAATTGAACCTTTTTTTTCTTTGGCGTTCATAGGTTGTTTCAATTTGTTAATGTATTGTTATATAGAGGATTGTTATATCACAACCCCANGATCTGTAATTCATTGTCTTTTTCGCCTGTTCTAATAAAATTTTTCACCCCTACTACGTAATAGTATTCTTGGCCTGTCATTCATTGCTTGAGATAATAACTAATTGAACCTTTTTTTTCTTTGGCGTTCATAAGTTGTTTCAATTTGTTAATGTATTGTTATATAGAGGATTGTTATATCACAACCCCACAGATCCTCCAGCAGCTTTATTTGATTTGTACTTCAGCTGTAGGATTTCTGTGACATTTTACTAGTTATAGCATGAAACAAAAAGTGGAGTAACAAATTCAAATATGAGAGAGTACTAGGGTGTTCCAGTAGTAGAGTTTTTCATTTTATTTGACATTGTGCTGGGGTATAGAATGATGAACTTGCTTGCCACTTTAACTTTGGCTATATCAAGTCAGTTGAGAATATAAATTCATCTCTTAAATTCCCAACATAATCTTATGCTTCAACAAATATTATAGTGTAGTACTCATTTCTTAGCAGTTGTCTGTTACCATCTCCAAAAAAAAATAAGGGAAAAAAGGTAAAAGGGCATATGTTGCTTTATACGAATGTTAAATTTCTTTTGTAGCATTGGTTTCAATGTCCTCTATTGCTCCATTATTGACATATTATCCCTCTTATTTTACATAGTCGGGGAAAACGTTATTAGAAGGAACAAAATAGCTCATGCAATAGCATATCAAAGAAGGTGAAAAGTTTTGGTGTTTTTGCAGAAGGCCATACATTTAATTAAGAAGTTAAGTGCTTGAAATATTAATTCAAATTTCAGTAGTTAGAAAAGTGATGCAACATGATTGGTATTGTAAGAGTAAGTGTACAGAAAGGCCATTATCCAAAATAAACGCACTCAACTTTATCTTTGACCTGGTGATAGCAGAGAGTTAAAGGCCTCTCAGTCTAGGGAGGTGTAACCGTATTGATTATGTTGTTACTCTCCGTGAATGGCGATTTTAGAACTATTTACCTCACCTCTACATTTTAATACTTATAAAGAGCTTATTTCTTTTTTTTTTTTTCTGGTCAGATATAAACAAAGATTATGAAGTTGTGATAATAGTGAGAAATATGCATGCAACCCATTATACAGCAGCGGAAAATAACGGCAAATTAACCAAAACTCTATTTAATGCTATTGTAAGAGTTGTTTTTGTTGTGTTAGAAGTTGTGGAAATAACATCATCGGGTTAAGCAATACAATTGTTTGGTATTTGATGCTGCCCTCCTCGGGCCGACTTGAATTTGATTCTCATCATTGTTTTGAGGTAGACTTCCCTCCCACCCCCATCCCCATCCCCATCCCCATCCCTACGACACACAAAATATCTTTGATAGATGAGCTCACCAGTTTCTGATTCCTTGTGGTTATTTGGTTAAGAATTCCCCAACCCCTGCTTTAATCTAAAGCAGTTTGGACTTCATCAAAACTCCTGATCCCTAAACCCCCTTCACATTTGGGTTTGGAATATTTTTTCTCCAAGGAAACNAATTTCTAATTCCTTGTGGTTATTTGGTTAAGAATTCCCCAACCCCTGCTTTAATCTAAAGCAGTTTGGACTTCATCAAAACTCCTGATCCCTAAACCCCCTTCACATTTGGGTTTGGAATATTTTTTCTCCAAGGAAACCCAATGCCTTCTTCTAACATCCATCTTGCTAGACCAAATAAATCCAGAAATAATAGAATTCAATTTCCTCAACACTCCCTTTGGAATATTCAAACAAGCCAATAAATGGATTGGAATTGAGCTTAAGGCTGAGTGAACCAATACTAATCTTCCCATAACTGATCAACAATGACTTATTCACAGTTAATTCAAACCAAGGCTTGATGATTTCAATACATCTTCCACATCTCACCATACCACACCTCAGAATATATTTTCCTTTAAGAAACTTACTCTGAAATACCTTGTCCCATAGAGAGACCCCATTTAGAATCCCCCACACTTGCTTAACTCTAAATGCACATTGAATGTCCTCAAACCTTCTAATCCCCAACCCACCTTCTACTTTAGGTTTAGAAATTTTCTCCAAAGACACCCAATGTCTTCTTTTGACATTCAATTTATTGGACCAAAGAAAACTAGCAACCAAAGAATTCAGCTTCTTCACCACTCCCTTAAGGAATACACATACAAGCTAGCATATGTAGAGGTACAACACTTGATCACTTATCATATATGTGTAGTTTTTTTGATGCTTTGTTTTTTTTTTTTTTCTGGGAATTGACGAGTTATGAATTTCGTTAATTTTTTGAAACCTTTATATAAATTAAGGTTTCAATTCTATGCATGCATGCATGAGACCTTAGTACCCGTTCAAGAATCCACATCGGACATAGAGTACTCTTTGCCGATGGAGATTTCTTGAATTGTCCAATTTCGGACAATATGGGAATGCACAAGTTTGGAATATTGTAGTTAGTATCTCACCACTTAAGTTGTTACATCTCTTGGATATTCTATGTGGCATATCTCATTGTTCTCTGTGTACATACTAGACGGGTGAACCTCCGACACCTAGTCTATGTCGTGTACTTGGAGAACTATGGGGATATGCTGCCGAATTTTCGTTAGAGATGTATGAAGCGGTAAGAGATGCTTCCTATGATATAGAATGTGCATTCCTGAATGGGCTAGGACCACCTACCAAAAATGTGAAATGTAGATGCCATACTTTACATGATGCTTGGTATATGACATTGATAAATATATGATTTTGTAGGCTATCAATTATGGGCAAGAGTTGGATGACAATTAGGCATAGGTTGGATTTGAAATACATTGATGTGGTTAAATATTTTGTCAATTTTGCCATGGAACGTTCGAGTCGAGATGGAAAAATTCGATGTCCATGTAGGAATTGCATGAATGCAGAATGACATGATGCTGAGATTGTGAAAAATAATTTGTACGTGAAAGGAATCATAACCTTTTACATGACGTGGGTACACCATGGGGAACCCGTTCTTATTAATGTTACCCAATTCTATGAAGATGATTTTGATGATGCTGATAATGTCGAGGATGATATGACCAACAGTGAAGATGATGATCGAGACGAAATACCTTAAATGTTGGAAGATGTTGGTAGGGGAATGTTCATGGATAATGATTTAAGGGGTGTTTGTGTTGGAGAAACATGTGAGGGTGTTGATAGTGAGGAAATTAAAAATTTTAAAAAATTACTGGAGGATGCTCAACGTGTTTTGTATCCTGGTTGTAAAAAATATACACTATTGTCGTTTGTGGTTAAGTTACTTCATTTGAAGGTATTGAGCAAGTGGAGTAATAAGTCATTAACATTGATGTTAGAGCTATTAACAGACCTTTTACCTGATGGTCATATTCTTCTAACGTCTCTCTATGATGCAAAATAATTTTTACGTGCTTTGGATTGGCATACGAGTCCATTCAGGCATGTAAGTACGATTGTATGCTATTTTGGAAGGAGAATAAAAAATTGGATAAGTGTACAGTATGTGGGGAGTCAAGATATCAACTCAATGATGGTAAGGGTAAGAAGATACCTCATAAGATCTTGCGATACTTTCCCTTGAAACCTAGGTTACAGAGATTATTTATGTCGAGAAAAACGACTATAGATATGAGGTGGCACCAAGAGAAGCGAGTGGACGACGAGAATTTTTCAAGGCATCCTGGTGATTCTGAAGAATGGAAATATTTTGATAAGCAATATCCTAATTTCGCTCGGGACGCTCGTAATGTTAGGCTTGGATTGGCCACAGATGGTTTTAACCCTTTTGGCAACATGAGCACCTCTTATAGTATGTGGCCGGTGATCTTGATGCCTTATAACCTGCCTCCCTAGAAATGTATGAGTGATCCATTCTTCATGATGTCATTGCTTATTCCAGGACCACAGGCACCCGGGAAGGAGATTGACGTATACTTGCACCCGTTAGTTGATGAGTTGAAAGAATTGTGGGAAGGTGTAGTAACTTTTGATGCATGTAGCAAACAGACATTTCAATTGCGTGCAGCTATTATGTGGACCATAAATGATTTTCCTGCTTATGGTAACTTATCTGGATGGAGTACAAAAGGTTACAAGGCATGTCCAATTTGTAATTTTGATGCATTATCATAGCCATTAAGAAGCAAAATTGGCTACACAGGCCATCGATGTTACTTGCCGTAAGGTCACAGTTGGCGACAAAGTAAGTTATTTAATAGTAAGATTGAGAAAAAATCAAAACCTTGTGAGTTATCAGGGCAAGAAATTTTAGATCATTTGGAGGGTTTACCAAATCTGCAATTCGGGAAGCATCCAAACAATCAAAAAAGAAAGCGATCATCTGAGGAACTTAATTGGACAAAGAAGAGCATTTTTTTTGAGTTACCGTATTGGCATGTGCTTAAGATTCGACACAACCTTGATGTCATGCACATAGAGAAGAATATAAATGATAATTTGCTTGGCACGTTTTTAAGTATTGATGGCAAGAATAAGGACACAGATAAAGCTCGTCTGGATTTGGAGGACCTAAATATCAGAAAAGAATTGCACCTCCAAAAGAATGGGGAGGCATATGTAAAACCAGCTGTGTGGTACACTTTGTCTCCAAAAGAAAGACAAGGGTTCTGTGAATTTTTGAAATCAGTTAAGTATCCAGATAGATATGCAGCAAATATATCGAGGTCTGTGAGCACGAAGGATGGTAAGGTATCAGACTTGAAAAGTCATGATTGTCATATTCTTTTGCAACGACTTATTCCAATAGGAATTCGTGGTTACTTGGACAAGGAAATTTGTACCACTTTATTTGAGCTGGGAAATTTTTTTTCAACAACTCTGTGCAAAGACATTGATGGTAAAAGACTTGGATGCATTACAAGATAACATAATACTTATTCTTTGTAAGTTAGAAAAGATATTTGTTCCAGCATTCTTCGATGTTATGGTTCATTTAGCAGTTCACTTGCCAAGGGAAGCCAAGATTACTGGACCCGTGTAGTATCGGTGGATGTACCCAATAGAAAGGTAAGACAATAAAATTGTTATTTGCTTCTTATTTGGTTTTGGTATTATCTCCTTATATGTTTTGTAATTAACTGAAGGTATCTCGGAAACTTTAAAAGGATATGTTCGTAATCGAGCTTGTTCAGAAGGTTCAATTGCAGAGGCTTATATTGTCAAAGAATGTCTTACCTTTTGCTCGATGTATCTTACTCATATCGAAACAGTTTTTAATAGCGAGGAACAAAATGCAGATCGAATTGAAAATGTGCATGGGTTAGTTGTGTTCACCCAAAATGTTCGTCCTTTTGGTCGAATTACAAGAGCAACTGAGGTCTCTCAACAGGAACAAGAGATGACTCATTGGTTTGTCCTACATAATAGTCCCGAACTGGATCCGTATCTAGAGTATGTGTATGTTAAATATACATATTTGTTTTGAATTCTCATTGTACTTTTTAATTGTTTAAAATTTGTTATATGTCAAATTTATGGTTTTATACGTAGGGAATACAAAAATATATTAGAGTTGGAAAGAAATGGTGACATCACTTGTTGCCACCAATCAGAATTTCCCAAGTGGTTTGCAAAACATGTAAGCTATACAAATTTAGATTATAATTATTATTTGCATTAGTTTGTATAACTATAAAAACAATCCATATTCATGTGTGTAGATGAATCAATTACGAGGCGAAGGGTCACTTGAAGCAACTGATGAATTATGGTCACTAGCAAACGGTCCTGATGTGACAATAAAAGTGTACTCTGGTGCAATATGCAATGGTGTTCGATTTCACACTAAAGAGCGTGACAACCGTCGAAAAAGTCAAAATAGTGGGGATGTTGTAGAAGGAGAACATAATAATAAAACAATTAACTTCTATGAATACTTAAATAAGGTGTAGGAGATGAGTTACATATTTGGCCATAGTATTTTTTTGTTCCAATTTGAATGGTTCAACCTTGGTAGTGGGAAAACAGTTCAGACTGATGCTCACGTCACAAGCATTAATGTGAAAAGTAGATGGTATCAAAATGACCCTTTTGTACTACCTAATCAGGTGAAACAAGTATTTTATGTTCATGATACAAAATTAGGTAGAGATTGGCAAGTTGTGCAACACATACATCATCGAGGAATATGGGATGTTCCTGAAAACAAAGATGTAGAAGTTAGTGAAAATGGATCATATGTTCCAAGTGACGCATTCCAATAGGATGAATTAACAGAGGTTGCTCCGGTAGTGATCGAAGATAACGAAATAGGTCAACTTCATAGGACTGATCTTGATGGGGAAATCATTCATCGAGACCGGATTGTTTAGTGGGGAAGTAGAGAGGACAATAACATTGACGATTTCATATGTGATGACAATGATGAGGCACAAGTTGAGTATGTCGATTCAGAAGAAGATAATGATGTGAATGTCCATTTTGATTCTGATGAAGAGTCAGATATGTAGATGAATTATTAAGATATTTTCATGGTAATTAATAAATTATAACTTATATTTGTGAGCTACTTGGATATTGTCGATATAATTTATATATTTCTATATGTCAGGTGTTTTATATATATGGGACCAGGTCACGGAGCCACCAAAACAGCTAGTAAGGTTGCATCCTCGAGTACACATGTTAGGGGTGTATCATCTGATGCACCCACATCACAGCCTGTTGCAGGCACTAAGGGTAGCAGTACAGGTTTGATGAATACTTTACTTTCTAAAGATATTTTTCTTAATATGGTGGGCTAACATTTTTTACTTAATGTTTGCGCAGCAGCTTCTACCACCAAGAAACGAGGTCGAGGACTGTCTAGAGGAAAAAATGCTGAGCGTATGCGTGCATCTCACGGCCCCCTTGAAGTTTTGATTCCTGATGGAGTCGGCGTTCCAGTGGGTGTACATTCTTCGAAGGTGATGACAGAGATTGGCTCACTGGCGAGGACGTTTGCCCCTATTAGAAATGTGCACACATGGAAGCAAATAACAGAGGAGGAGAAGGCACCACTAATTGCATGATTGTTGGTTAGTGGATACATTAGTTTGGTTTCAACAATATATTTATTTGTGTATAGTGTTACAACCGATGGTTTTAATTTGTATATTTATATTTTGTTGTAGACAAAGTTTAACATTAGAGACTATCGTGAAAAAGTTAGTGTTAGGAAGGCTGTCGACAAAAAATTTGTTGCGAGGTACAGGGACCGTCGATACTATATGCATATGCACTACAAGGATTTGGTTGAGTCCGGTGTTGACCCAAAGAGCAAGTCATATGGTGATGCGAGTCAGGAGGATTGAGAGTACATAATTGAAACACTTTACAAGGATCCAAAATTTCAGGTAACTTTTATAAGCTATGCAAATTAATATCCACTTTTTATTCCTAATTGTGTACTAATTATATTTTTTGTATATAGGACAAAGCTAAGAAAAATGCGAAAAATTGTGCTAAACTGCCATACAACCACGCGATGGGTTCAAAGTCCTTTCAGCCTGCACTATATGAAATGGTGTTATAATTTAGCATTTGCTTCATAAATTTTAATATATAGGAAATTCATAAAATTGAATATTGATATTTTGATTAACTGTAACAGAGGGACCCTACGAGTGATGAGCCACCCCACATTATTGATTTTTTCCACGATTCTCATGTGAACAAGAAGGGTGAGTGGGTTTCTGCTGAGGCAGAGTCAAGATATGTAAGTATTTCAATTTGTAGGAAAATTTGTTTTTTTTTTTAAATAATTTTTTTTTTCATACACTTAATAATTGGGTTTAAATATATTAAATTGTAGGCGCGGATGAAAGAATTGGTCACACAGAACTTAGAAGAGGGTGCAGAGCCATTGACACAGGATGAAATTGCATGCACAGTCCTTGGTAGCCGATCTGGATATAAGAAAGGATTTGGACATGGCCTGAAGCCTTCATCCTCTAGTCAGTCATTCAGATCCACTATTGAGTATCGAGAACAAGCTGATATGATAAAAGAGCTACAAACAACTGTTGATTCTCTTTAGAAGGAACGTGATGAAACGAAAGAGATGCTAGAGAAGTTTGAAGGAGCACAACAAAAGTTTGAAGAAGCACAATAGAAGTTTGAAGAAGCACAATAGAAGTTTGAAGACGCGCAACAGCAAATGATGCAAAAAATTTTGCAGATGCAACTTCAAATGCAACGTGCTCTGCAGGACAACTCAACTAATGTAGACATGCCACCTGAGTCTTAGTAAGTATCTTCTTACTAACGTTTTAAGTTCAACACTTAAGAAGTATAAAAACAAAAATTTGATTGAGTATTTAGTAATGTATGTTTTTTTTTATAACAGATGAATTCGAGACTTCTGCATAATTTGTGGCTGGTGAATTATATTTTTTTTATGTATTAAAATATTGTATACTTCCATCTTGGTTTTGATGTGTGATTGTTGTTTTAATATGTTATTTGAGAGGTTTGCCTTTTAAGTCCCATTTGTTATGATGAGGGTTAATTGTTTGGCTATATGGTGTGAGTGTTGATTTGTTTGAAATATGGTAGAAGGAAAGGCATTGGCAAGCTGTTTACCATTTTTAGCTGTATTAATTGCTGGAAAGATACTCTGGTAAAATCTATACTTGGATGCTTTTCAAAAGTGGATAGCTCTTCACCGTGTAGTCTTTATTGACTATTTTGCTGTCAAGTACATTGACATGGCAAAATCCATGTGCCAGAAATGTGCTTTGGAAGCGTTTCGGTTGGATTTGGCAAAGTGGGGAGGTAATTGCATTTTTATCTATCTATCCATCTATCTATCTATCTACATATGGCAAGGTTTTATTTATTTATCTATCTATCTATCTAAATAATTCATGTTGTCCTGCTTTTTGGTCACATGCAGCCTGCTCTGATGTAATGTATCTGAGCAATGCAGCCTGTTTGGTGTTTTAGCTGAAAGGTAAATTGACTGCAAAATATTTTGCTGAAATTTAGCTGCTAAACAGTTACGTGAACAGTGACATGAACAGTGACATAACAAGTGACTGTTCTAGCATCATGTTGTAGATTTACTTATTCAGAAAGGTTAGCCATATTACATTAGATGCATAACTAAAGTTTTCTACTGAAAAGATGTAATTGCTGACCAATAAATAGTTCTTTGCTCTGTTTGGAGTTGAAGGCAACATATGTGATTACAGATTGACAAACCTGATATTTCTTCATTGTTCGAGTAGATGGTGTCACATGTGTCATTATTGTAATATCAGGGGATCTTCCTATAATTCTGTCAAGGAATGCTTTTGTTATAACATGCAAAATTTAGGCAAGACTTCATGTTAGATATAAAATAGGAATAGCGAACGGGACTCGATTGAACGTATCAATGCACATTTCCTTTCCATCAACTATAGTCTATTCCAGTATACAAGCTACATGTTCTTAGTTTGAGTACTTATCTTCCATTTTTTTTCATGCCTTACATGCATGAATGGAATAACGAAGATACTTCTTACTAGTTACGTTAAGGTACTTCTAACATATGCATGATGTGCACAAGCTGTAAGGATTTGGATGCATAATATGCAATAATCGATCCATTCTAGTGTACTGACACAACTAAATTAGAAATCTAGGTTCATGGAGCCCCTTATCTCTAGAGTTCCTATGATGGTTATAGAAGCCAACCATGAGATTGAGCCTCAAGCTGACGGAATCACTTTCAAATCATATCTTACAAGATTTGTTGTTCCGTCAAATGAGTCTGGCTCCAACAGTAACTTTTATTACTCCTTTGATGCTGGAGGAGTACATTTTGTCATGTTGGGAGCATGTGTTGACTATAACAGTTCTGGTGATTGATTCCATTCTCTTTATCAATATTATTGAATATCATAATTGATAATACATTTTTTTTTATTTTTCACTTGACACCCATGAGATTGCAAGCACGATTGCGACTAGAAGATTTCATTGTTATCAGTCTTAGTGTTTGTCACATTGTAAATATAGGTGCCCAATATGCTTGGCTGAAAGACAACCTGGATAAAGCAACTACGCAGTGTGACCCCTTGGCTTGTAGCTGCATGGCATCCGCCTTGGTACAATAGCTACTCCTCACACTACCAGGAATTTGAATGCATGAGGTTGGAATGGAATCACTTCTGTATCATTACCGAGTTGATATTGTCTTCTCAGGTCATGTAAGTTGAAAATATTATTACTGTGACTTTGTTTTTGGCATAAATATTAGGTGGCTCATGCCGATTAATAGTCTCCCAAATTTTACTGAAGATTTTGTTTTTGTCATAAAATCAGCAAAATTTTGTATCCTAAATCCTAGTTATTACATAGGAATTAGTTTATAGTTTTTGCCATCTGTAGTTGGACGACTGTTCTAAAATGTTGTTGTTGTAAGATGTATCACTTGAAGTCATTGTTTCATTTGTAAGTCGTACCTCCTATCAAGAGGTAGAATGGTTTTTCTGCATCATCATGTTACATACCAATAATGCTTTTGTTGATTTGGAAAGTTATGCATTGAATTTTAAGTTTGATATTGCGGTGAAAATTTATATTTGTAGAAAACTGGTACTAAGAAATTGGTTGTCACAGTAGTTTATTGGTGATAGGGTATCAATATGACAATGCTTGTAATCCAACGAAATTCATACTGTTTTTGTTCCTATGAATTCTTCAGTGGTGATATGTCATCCTTGTTTTTCAGTTGTGATGCATTTTCTTCATCTTCTGGGTATTTGGTGCCTTAAGATAGGTTTTCCTCTACTATTTGGGGCCATTGTAGGTATATGAGCAGCCTTGGCAATAAGAGGGTTGAACTCTTTGACATGGGAGCTAGGGCTAGTGAACCTACAGCTGATGACAACATTCAAATGGCATCAGGTGAGATCAAATCAATTTTCATGTCTATAACTCAACTGCAGTTTTGTCAATATAAAAAAGTATCTAGGAAAGACTTGCTAATATATTTGATGATTATTATTACCTATTCAGACAGTGGTACCTTAATGATTTATTTTTTGGTCATTGGATGTCTCTTCGACACAATATTTGTCTTTTTATCATCAATATTATCTATTTTATTGCTTGTGGTTAGTTATATTCATTGTCACTAAGCTCTAAATTTTATACATTTAGATCCTTGGTTCTACACGATCCGTGAGTTTGTAGGATAAATGATTTTGTTATCATTTCCTTATTTTTCAGTCAAGGAAGACTTGAGGGCTTTTGGTTTAAATCTGCAACTATAGTTCCTTATCATCTGAATTTTTTTTTGCAATTGTATCACTTTTGTTTTGGTATATGTATCATATTCTTATATTTCCATGCGATGTTCTACGAAACTCCAAAAATACCATATACAAGTAATAATTCTCATTTCAAGCATGTAGATCTTCTAACTAATTTCACAAGGTAAATGGGCTAAAAAATGGTGAATAAATATCTGATGTTTGCCCATTCACATCTCAATCTACTGAAAGTTTCAGGACACTCCTGACATGTCAAACTCCTTCGTGGGGGTGTCAATCGAAAATAAAATTTATGATTTTGGAATTGAGATTGCCCAACATTTGACTGAAAATTTTTTAGAGTAGGGATACGACTTTCTTTTGGTTTTAAGCAAGAGTATAACTTTAGGAAAGTCAAAGTTAAAAGTTACTTTTAAGTTCCTTTAAAAGTGTAGAAGGTTTGACCTTTTCCAAGATGCAGAGTGCAGAGTTAAGATCCTTGAAGACTTTATCTGTGGATTGAGTGCAGGAGGTGAAAATGAGGCATTGTGTCTATATTCATATGCTTACCTATATAGTTATATACATACATATAATCATTGTCCTTGACCTGTTTCTCTGTTCAAAGTGATTTATTCCGAGTAATGAAAATTTGTGTTACAACAAATATTTGAAATGTTAATCATAATGTAAGGTTATTAATCCCAACTATTTGGGGTTGGCACCTTTGAGAATATCTATGCCTATATTGGACTTGTGCCAAAAATCATCTGATGAGCGTTAAATAAAATGATGTATACTTTCTGGATCTTCTGTAATCTATATACATGTAGTTACTAGACATAGCCATAGTTCTTCACTTTCATGGGTTGCCCTGTAGCTATATCAAATCAGGAGCTTGTTAATGCTGGGATGAAGACAATGGATGAAACTGATCAAGCCATTGAACGCTCCAAACAGGTGAATGATTAACTTTGACATGTCTTTATATTTTGTTGTTACTTTTATCCTAAACTAACAATTGATCAGTAGGTTGTCCACCAAACAATAGAAGTGGGAACCCAAACTGCTACTACCTTGAAAGGCCAAGTGAGTATAAATCACCAGTCGTCTCCATTTTGTGTTGGTCTTGCTTTTTGCCATCTCTGATCTCTTTATTCTCTTAAATCCCAAACTTGTGCAGATTGAGCAAATGGGTCGTATTGTTAATGAATTGGATACATTTCAGTTCTCTATTAAAAAGGCCTCCCAGCTTGTGAAGGAGATTGGTAGGCAGGTATGTCGGTTTTTAGTTCCACTATATTGAGTGTGTTTCTTCTAGCTGACAAACTAAACCCCAGATTTTTTCCAAGTGGCAACAGATAAATGCATCATGCTTTTTCGTTTGCTGATTGTTTGTGGTGTGATTGTAAAGGTATTTTTCCTAATCACCTTTTCATTGTTCTAAAATTCGTAGTATGTTAATTTATTTGCTTTGTTAATGGTAACTTCTTATTTTGAGCTTTTCATTGGGGAAATCTTTGGTGAATCCTGCAAAATTTTGTCTTTGATCTGCATGGGTAATATTTGTTTGTACAAATGTACAGAAAATATGAATTCCTGATGCACTTAACATTAACATAAGGTATGTGAGTATTAAACATTGTTGCACCGGCTTGGAACGAGTAAGGCATTACCTTACATCTACTCTAACTTATAATATCCAGAGTCTAGTTATCATATCATTGGGACTTTTTTACTGTAACCCTCTCACAGTGGTTGGTTTTGCATCAGGATCAGTCCAGGGTCCCTATTATTCGGAGGAGGAAGGTTGTGTGTGGTAGTTAGTTTGATAATGTAGATCTTGGATACTGTTGAGCATGAAGATGATATTTCAATGCATGGAGCTGGACTGCTGGAGCTGTTCAAGTTTAAGACACATTAAATGTAATTAGAGATGGTTTAAATTCTCTTAAAGAATTAAAGTTATTTTTTCTATTTTTCGAACTTTTTGTTCTTTGATTATTGTAATTCATTCTTTTTGGAAATAAAATTTTGTTTCTTTTTAAAAAAAATGTTAAATGTATTAATTATGTTAGTTTTTATTGAACACATGTATTATTGGTGTACAGGTGAAAAATTTTATTAAAAAAATATTTTTTTATGTAAAATAAAAAAAAATGAAGTTTTTTGCAACGAAATAAAAATCGTTGCGAAAATTGTTGTACGAACCTTTTTTGCGACGATTTTTTTTACGTCGCAAATATATTTATTCAATTATTTTTTAGATTTTTTAATTAAAAATATTATTTTTTAGATTTTTTTACGTCGCAAAAATTAATTAAATTATTCTTTATATTTTTTATTAAAATATTGTTTGCGACGAATTTTATTACGTTGCAAAAAATTAATTAAATTTTTATTTTTGACATTTTTAATTTATATAAAAATTATTCGTGACGCTTTTTTTACGTCGCCAAAAAATAAATTAAATTATTATATTTCCCAATTTTATTTATAAAAATTTATTTGCGACGATTTGTTTATGTCGCAAAAAATTAATTGAATTAATATTTTTAACATTTTGAATTTATGTAAAAATTATTTGCGACGATTTATTTACGTCGCGAAAAATTAATTTAATTAATATTTTTAACAATTTTTTTTTGCGACGATTTATTTACGTTGCGAAAAATTAATTTATTTAATATTTTTAACATTTTTTATTTAAAAATTTTTTTTGCAACGATTTATTTGCATCGCGAAAAATTAATTCAATTATGTTGGGGAATAGGTTTTAGCTACGTTTTTTAACTTTTGGCGACATTTTGTTTTCGTCGCAAATATTTTTTTTGCAATAAAATTAAATTTTCGTCGAAAAATACTTTTTGCGATGAAAAAAAAACGTCGCAAAAAATAATTAGCGACGACTTTTTTACTTTTAGCGACGAAAAAAATCGTCGCAAAAAACTATATTTCTTGTAGTGATGGCACACTCTAATTCCTTGTTTCAGGGTCCTTCCAATTAGGAATTAAGTGGTACACTCTAAGTCATCTTGAATACATATCATTTAATTCTTATAAGTTAACATTTCAAATCGAATATCAAACAATTGACCCATTAGAAGTATGGAATTTCTAGCAAAGACTCACATAAATCGAATTCCTAGTCTATTCCAAATTAAAGGCATCAATCTAGGAAGACCCGTGTCCTCACAGCTAGCAACTGATCAAGCATTGATTTGAATTCTTTCTATTCATGTATTTCGCCACATGTGTCCAGCTGTATCGGTTATATTGTACCAGCTGTGTAGACTCTATTGTAACTATATAAAGTGTTAATAACAATGAGAGCTTTACTCCATTACTTTGTTGCATCTTTATAAATTACTACTACTGCTACTCTATTTGACCCCTCGAGTCGGTTCAAGTATTTGACCGAGTCTCTTTGTTATATCATCAAGATAATTCAATTATGTTTAAGACATTATATATCATAATTTAAGCCAATCATGCAGATCACATGTTAATAGGTCTCATATCATATGTATCCTAATTTAAACCAATCACGCAAAACACACATCATAAGTATACAAACTTTGAAAGTTTCTTTGGTATCCAAGACAGCTCACAATGTATCAGACTTGTCTCAATTTGTGTTGGTCACATAGGGCCCAAATAAAGGGCAGCATACTTTGTTCAAAAGACCAATTCCATGGAAACAAGATATCACAACCAGTACTCCATTCTTCTTCAACGCGAAGATGAATAATCCTTCTTACAACAAGCTAGGTAGAAGTACAAAAATACGATGATGAACGTTCCACTCACAAGTGCATGTTCACACAAGAACAAATCGAAGACTTGCACCGTTTAGACAATCCCATGAAATAGCTCTTGCGCGCTATGTTTGGGCTCTCAATTGTGGCACGTACAGATTTATCAACGATGCTTGTTACAATCATTATTTCAAGGAAACTTGATCATTATTTCTCACAGACTGCTCCAATGTTTGCTTGTTTCGTAGGTCAAAGATGATCTTGAGTACTCATTTCAAACAAATCTCTTTATTTTGATGGGTGCGAATTTCACTCTATAAATATGATACTTTTTGCAAAGAGATTTAAAGACAGAAGCGTATTGTATACCACACCATGCCTCAAACCAAAAAATTATACTGATACACCTGATTAGCATCGTCTTAGGAGAACCATACAAAAATTTCATCTCGATCGAAGCTCGTTTTGCCATTGATTTTGACACCATGTGTCTTTCTTTCTCTCTCATTTTTCATCTTTAGTGCGGGTTACTAGTGAGGGAAGGGGCTAAATTTATAAGAAAATGGAAGTAGATGGTGGCACACCTTGCATGACAAGCTTCTCTCATAGCTTGACACTGGTCATGCATGCATACCACATGACATGCAACATGACAAGTGTATAACACTTGTCGCACACACACCTGCTCAAAACTTTGTCGTGCTTACCACGTGTCACTTCCATATTGTATCATTGCTTTGTCGTGTTTGTCACGTGCTACTTCCATATTCACACACACAAATACCACTTTTGACACTTTTCCTATGACATACTAAAGTGTACACTTATTAAACCTTCTGGGTTACTTTGGGTGTTTAGCATTGTTTTTTTCTTGCCTGACATGAAACATATCCGATGTAGCAGTTGTTAGACTTGTTTTTACAAAAAGATTCATTTATGTATGTAAAATCTCTAAAAATAAATCACATCGATTGTAACACCCCAAAATTCGGGGGTTTTTTTTTAACTCGTTGATCACCTATCAACCCGCAGAAGTACCTGTGAGTGTTGCATAACCCGGCAACATGTCATCACATCCTCTTCACTGGGATCGTAACCCATATAGAGTTTGGGCAAAATTTTCCTTGTACCGGAGCACTCCCAAACACTTGAACTGTGCACATATCAACCACTTGACCATTCCAAGGTCCATCCCTATCAATTAGGACTTAATGTTTGACAAATTATGTCATCTCGACAAGAGTACTCAAGATCTAAAAGCTTGACATAATTATATTAAATTTTTGAAAATTTTTGGAAGAGGTACTGGTACGTCATACACGTGGTACCGGTACCTAAACCTTCTGCCTGCCAGGTCTTCCAATTTGCTAGATACTAGTTCTCAATCACTTAGGTACCAGTACCTAAGCCCACTGTTTGCTAAGTACCAACATCTATATGTTGTGGTATCGGTACTTGAGCCCTCTGTTCATCGAGGTACCGGTACCTGGTGCCTAAGTACTAATACTTGAGCCCACTGGAATCTAAGTTTTGGTACCCGTAAGTCAAGGTACCGGTACTTGGGTTATCTAACAGCGTGGTACCGATACTTAATCACTTAGGTACTAGTATTTGAGCCCAGATTTTTTCCAAATCTTTCCAACCTCCAACCTTTAACCATCCAAACTCATTCCACACTCATCCATACATTTATTAACACAATTTATAGTCCATAAGAGTTCATTACAAAAAAATTGATATAATTTTACAAGTTCAAAACAAATTACACAATTTATTTACAAAATGTAATTCAAAGCCACCTCTTAGCTTCTTCATTAGCGTGGGCCTAATTGAGGGCCTTCCAATGGCGCTTGTCCCACAACTGAAATGTTATTCCCATAAAGGGTGAGCTACGCTCAATAGGATATTTCCTAAAGATGCTACTCCTCAACCTAGATACATATAAAATGTTCACATTCAAAACAACTATCAAACATTCATTAAAAAATATACAATTCAATAATGAAATGCCACAATGTCATGCCATATTATGAGGTGAGACTCACACATGCAATGCAACCTGAGCCCTCCACCGGCTCCCATAACACATGCAATGCCATGAGTATACATCCAGACATCCATAAATTCCATGCCCCTACCATTAATGTTGAGTATCCAATGATCATTTTACAAAATCCTAGGTCTTTGTTGGGGTGGGTATTTATGAACTTTCACCACGGGGTGCCCAACCAATACGACATCTATAAACTTTCACCAATGGCTCCGTGAATACTAACACACTTTATGGACTCAATACCAATGAAGTGCGTATCCAAAATTAGCCCCTCTTAGTAACCATGACCCTTGTTTTCAATGCAACTTGTGTGACTTAGTCGAACCTAGGTCTAATTGTCCTAAGCCCACGTATTAAACCACCAAGGATGCTGTTTGATCAAAATCATGCACACACACCAACACTCATGTCAAATGCCCACGAATGTGATACTACCTGTGCATATGCAAATATAATGAACAATTTTGGGAATATTGTAGATTTTTAGGGTTTTAAATGACGTCGTTTTGTGACAATTTAATATAAAGATATGTCATTTTGAATTTAAGTTTTTTTTTTGTTTTGGCTAAATGCCGAAGAAAATACTCTTTTTTTTGTTTTGATAGATTATGCTGACGTGAAAAAAAGAGAATTTGATTCGGCTTAATGTCGATGAAAATATTTCATTTTTTACTTCAGCTTTCCTAACCAAAGCAAAAACCCATTTTTTAATGCCGAAGCAAATTACTCTGAAGCAACATGCCTTTTTTCTTATAGTGGATGTTACAAGCGTATGAGGAATAGGGTAAATACAGTAAATGTCATCTAGAGGGGATACTGTGGAAACAGGTTTAAGACCCATCACTTCGGAAGAAAAGTTAGAGAGTGGAATGAAAGTATGGTTTTTGACATCATCAACAGGGATGGGTAAAAGAGTCGTGCAACACCTCAAAATTCATCATGGAAGACATTACTATCTACAAACCATTCAATCATGAGAGCAACTAAAAATAACTATTAAGTAATAAACTATTCACCCATTACAAGGAATAAATACTAAAACTAATAAAATATTAAAACTTCTCCAACTTACAATTCAAAATCAAGAATATCTAGCAGCGGAATAACAAAAACTAGCTAACACATTGTTTCATAAAAATATCTCAAACTCTAAACCAAAAGTAGATCAACTATATTCTTCTAAGGTAGGATCCACATCTTAAACCTCCAACGGCTCGTAATCAATCTGCTCATCCACATTGACATCCTCTTCTATGCCAAAATCTGTAAGTGTGTTGTAGGGGGTGAGCAAAAGCCCGTAGAAAATTTCTCTCAAATCCCAACAAGGTTTAAAACAATAAAAGATGGCAAGTCTCTTTGAAAAATAGCAAATAAAGATTTTTGAGAATAAAACCATTGTAGTTGTAATGATCTCAAGTGTACGGAATACAGAAAATCAATGAAAAGAATAAACTTGCAAGAAATCAATAAGTAACTCAGTAACATCATTCAATGCTCTCATGTATGTTGGTTCATCCCCATTGTCAGGTATGTTGGTTTCTTCTCAGGAATCAACGCAACAATTCTACCTCATTCATCCATCACAACCACACAATCTCAATCATTCCTTGCAGGGCCAAATCACAAACCACTTTAGGAAAGACGTATACCATCTCTCACGGCATTGAAGAATCCTTCCAAGGAAATGTATACCATCCTTTAGCCTCGAACTTACGTGAACAACCATGGTTGCTCTCAAAAAAAAAATAATCCACTACAAGTATTAGGCAACCATCTCACCACTACTGGGATAGACTAACCTCTAACACTCTACGGTAGCTCTCGAAGGTAATTCCAGTCTATCACAATAAACCATACAAGAGATGAAACCACAACTTTCTCAACAACCACAATTTTAACCAATCACAATTTTCATTAAAAATTCAAGTATAACAAGTGCCCAATTCTCAATATACTACATTACTAAAGGAATTAAATTATGCAAGAGATCATCTCAAGAAAATATTCATAATTTTGATATCAAAATTCTAGGGTTAGCCAAAAATTATAATTTCTTGGAACAAGAACAAATATTAGATGAAAACATGATTTAATCAAGAATAGAAATTTAGAAATCAAGAATCCGTATGACTTTCATAATATAATATGTATTTTGGAAAAACTAGGATTTTGGAAATTAAAGAACAAGTATTCTTTGAACACAAACATATATTTTGTTCAAAACTATGTTTCAATGATAAAGAAACCAAGAACTCATAAATATTTATCATATAACTATCCAAAAGATTGAAAACATACATAGATAATACCTTAAGTCTCAATGAAAGAACTCAAAGAGAATCCCCTACTTCAATTTCGTAGTTTGTGTATAAACCTAGCGTGTTTGATCCGTTCCAACGTGAGAATCCCTTTGAGCCTTGTGTTTCTCCTTCTCTCCACCTCTCTAGGGTTGAAAATTGATGAAAAATAGCCAAAGAGACGTCTTTATGGTATTTATAGGGTGAAAAACGGAGAAAAATACTAAAACTGATTGGGGCCATTTTTAGGGTAGCGTCTGAACGGTCCTTGGGCATCTAGATGGTTCAAACTCACTGTTTTTGATGAAAAATAAAGTTTTTGGTTAAGGAGTACCGTTCGAACTGTGCTTGGAGCGTCTAGATGGAGGCAACTTTTTGTCCCAACTTCAGGAGAACATTTCACCTAATTAGAAGTTGATTCAGGACATATTTGTGAAATACATTTTTGTAGTCCTTGAAGTCTAGTGTTTGCTATCCAAAAATCAGCTCAATCGAATCTAGGAATAAAAATGTATGGTTAAAATATTAAGATAGTGTCAAATTCCTTCTTACCCGAATTCTTTCTAAAATGCCTTTTAACTCTGGAATACTTCCTAACTTCTAATTCACCCCATGTTACCTCTCCCAAGGTTTCTTGACCTTGCGGATTCAATGAAAATCTTATTTTGACCTAAAAATATTTAAAAACTTACCTAACCACCTTTCCCCAGTTTAAACACCTTCGAAACTTTAAATTTCACAATCAATTTGCCTCCCAAGTATTTATTCTTACCATTAAAATCTATATTGTTAATTCTTACGTCATTACATATATAAGAGTTACTAAATAATTACATCAGTATATTAATATAAAAATGTGGGGGTTTACAAGTCGCCTGTAGGGTGATAGCATGAAGAGCTTCCATCGAAGAAAAAGAAGAAATGGAAAGGAAAAATGATAACACAATTCGAGTCTAAGAGCGAAATATATAAGCACAAAGAAAAAATCATTGCAATGATGAAGAGATATGGATAGATCGTGTGCCAACCAGTTCTTGTAGATTTGAAATGAAAAGATGAAGACTGAAGGTCAACACATGGAAGCCGAACAACATACTTTGAGTGCTAAAACTAATCATAGAATTATAGCTAGGTGAAAAGATCAAGGTGAAAATAATTTAAATTTAAAAAACCAGAATGACACTCTGAATACACCAAAATATCAAAATATGAGAACAATAAATGACAAAGATGTAGCGGTTAAGACAAAGTTAGAGAGAGTCCAGATAAAACAAGATGATCGAGAGAACATGACTCCATGAATCTTGAAAATGAGGAGACGTGATATCATGAACTTCCAGTTGGGGACGGTTTGGTGTCGTATTAGCGCACAGGGGGAAGAGACAATGATAGCAGTCATGGTCAGAAAAGATTGCTTCGACCGTTAAAGGTCATCCCTTATAAATATCGAAAGAGAAGCTATAGATAGGGTTCCCTCGATTAATACAATAACTACACATAGAGCCAACCTCTCATTTACTTAGCTTATTTTCTTGCAAATTCCTTTTACCTTATAATCTGTCACTCTGGCGATCTTTCGTTTCAGTTAATGCCAAGTATAGTAGTTTGAACATTTATAATTGTCATTATTTCTATTACTTTCAATTCTAGTTGATTTTTTACATTTCAGTCTTTTAAGTTGCTTAGTCAAAAATTAGTCAAGTCCTTTATCTCCGAGATAGAGAAATGAACCTAGAAGTAACCTTATGCTTCGTTACAGTCGCTTGAATAGTCACGATTTTAGAACCTCACGTTGATTCGAATAAGCAAGGTTGAACGGTTTGGATTTTAAGTGCAATATGACTTTGGTATGACCAACATCCAAAAATACGCCAAACATATATACATAGTCAAATAGTACACTCGTAAATATTCTTCTATTTTATTGAAAATCCTTTTTGCTTGACAATATGCATCGTCGGAGATCCCCATACCTCATAGGTAACATTATTTATTTTTTAACTTCTTAAAGCATATGCATATAAGAAGTGGGTGAAGTTAAAATTTGGAAAAACAGGTCAAAAGTCCACATTTGGGGACTTTTTGGGATTTAGGCTAAGTCTGAACACTTTTAACATCAAAAGTCAAAAAAATTAGCAGTGGACAAAAATATCTTTAATTAAGGTCATTAATGTGTGAGTAGTCATGTTTCCTAAAAAATATTGATACTCTTTACTCTCTTCCTCAATTGTCTCTCTTCTATTTATTTGTCTCATTCTCTCTCTCCTCCCTCATCCATCCCTTTCTTTCTCTCCTTTATTCATCAATTTTTTTCTCATATTTATTTGTCCCTCTCTTTAATCCCTTACTCAAATTTCTCTCTCATATTTATTTGTCTCATTCTCTCTCTCTCTCCCTTCCATAAATTTCTCTCTCCTATTTATTTATCTCATTCTCTCTGATCTTTTCCTCAAGTTTCTCTCTCGTATTTATTTGTCTTATTCTCTCTCTCTCTCTCTCATAAGTTCTTTTATATCTCCACTCTTTATAGTCTAACTCTATCTCTCTCATCTCTCTATTTTTGTTGAAAAATTTTCCTCTCTCCTTTCTTTTTCGTCACACACACCCACATTCTTAAATTCATTTCTCTCTTCCATATCTTTGGTCCCCCCATTGGCACACTCAAAACAGTGAACTCAAAACTAGTGAAAACAGTGAACTCAAACTGTTGAACACAAAAATAGTAATTGGACTAATTAGACTTGGTCTTAACTTAAAAACTAAATTAATTTGATTAAGAGATTAAGTTGGAAAGAAGAATAAATTGTGCTTAATTAATAAAATTGATTAGCTTTTAATAACTTAGTTAAGATGTTTCATTTGAATTGAGAAACATATATCAAAAATATTGAAAAAACATAAAACGTGAACTCTAAAAATAGACTTTAATAGAATGAAACTCCTAGTTCACAAAATTTTCTCAAAAAGTGAACTTGAATAGAACAAAACTTCTAGTTCACTATCCAAAATTTTTAGAAACATTGAACTGCAAACAACAAAATAGAAATTCCATCTTTGACTTAAGTTTCATTACCAAGATGCAAGGAATCAACTTTGACATTGAAATTACTCATACAACTTACTTTTACTATAAAAAGATGACAAATATGAAATACAAATGAAGGAGACTATCTCAATATTGATATAGTCCATAGAACCTTTAGTGCGAAGGTGGGTTTTCCCATCACTTAAACAAAAAATTAAGTCTTCTAATAAAAAATCCAAGCCAAAAATTTTCATGCGGGTTTCAAATTTTGAAACATAATATCCCATGTGATCTCTTTGACACCATTCAGCCAATAATCATCATGCTTTGGACTCCATCTTTTTATCAGTATGAAGATCATAAACCACTGGGCTTGAAAAATTGTTAATTCGAACACAAAACATAGCCATATGGCTTTCATTTAAAAGTAGTAGTCTATTTTGCAATAAAATATACGAATAAGGAGGTGAAAGAGAAACAAATTAAATAGAGATAAAAAAGAGGAGAGAGTATGAGAGAAGAGATAAAAAAAGAAGAGAGAAATAGTGGGGAAAAAGAGAAAAGATTTTTTAAGAAAAATGAAATTTAGGTGATACACAAGGGTGCTCTAGTAATTAAAAAAAAAAGATATAGATAGATTAGACTAGAAAACAAAAAAGAGTGTCTAACATTGCCTTAATGCCTTAAAAGTACCATGCTTGGACTTAATACCTTCAAAGAACATCTTATTAGACTTTTGACCAATTTTTGCTTAAATTTGTTTTATAGAAATTGCAAAAAATTATTGTACTTTTCTTCTCTAATAAATGCTTTGTGTGCAAAAGGTTAAAAAAAAATTGCTTTGTGTTTGACAAGCCAGGGCATCATGCTATGTGATTGCCAAACTAGTAAAGCACAAGAGAACTATAAGAAGAAAGCTGCCCAAGCCAAAATAAACAAAGTGAAAAACTTTTTGAAAATAATTTAGACATGAGTTTTTCTGTAATAGAATCTAAATAAATTTGGTGGACATTGGGGCCACTCAACCCATATGTTTGGATGAGAAAATGTGTTTTGTTCATATAAATCTATAAATCATGGAGAACAATTGTTCATGAAAAATTCCTTTACTTCCAAAGTTGAAGGCATATGAAATTTTATATTGAAGATGACTTATAGGAAGGAACTTACTCTTAATGATGTATTACATATTCCAAAAATGAGAAAGAATCTGTTGTTTGGATCATTGTTGAGTAAGAAGGTATTTAAGTTGGTTTTTGAATCTCAAAAATGTGTACTCACAAAGGGTAGGAATTATGTAGGCTAAGGATATTTGAGCTATGGGCTCTTTAAGATGAATGTAATGATTATTGTACCTTCTTTTAATAATAAGAAGAACACATTTCTACTTATATATTTAGTCTTCTAATGTATGGCATAACAAGCTAGGACATGTTAATTTGATACTTTTCATAGACTAATGAATTAGAATTGCTGTCTAAATTCAATATTGATGCAAGTCCTACATGTGTAAAATCAAAATTCATAAATATAGTCATGTTCTTTGTTATATAATATTGAAAGAATACTAAATCTCTAAGAATTAATTCATAGTTGTTATATCATATTATTGTAATTGGCTAATTTTGTGGAGTCCATTGTAAATCTCAACTTATTGCATGATCATGATGCTATAAAAAGATTGAAGATCTGAAAGCGTCATTGGAGGGAGGAGGTCAAGCATCAAAGCTACATCATTCACACTCTAAATGCACCTTCAAGCTTAGGACAAATATAAAGATCTTGATACCTAAGATTAACCCTTAGTTATTTAACTCAAGAGGATTAGGGTTAAAAA
>CAUOFW020008389.1:0-17696 GCA_963454935.2 Ilex paraguariensis | reverse complement strand
AAAATGAGTGATAGTCGTCCCTCGAAGTAGAGGAGTTTATAAAGTGGAATACACTAAACAAAGAGCCGATCTTCAACGAAGAATGAGTGATTCATGTCCCACCCTTTACAGCTTTGGTAAAGCTCTAGAAAAGTGGAAGAGTTTCACTCCTCTAAGAAAGAAGGTAGCTCAAATAATGGAAGTAAAAGAAATGAACAATGAAAGTAGAAGAAAACTAGTCACTTTTGGAGGGTTGCTCCCTCAACCAAAAGATGGAGGGTTGCTTCCTCAACCAAAAGATGAACTATCTCTCTTCATACAAGAAAACATAAATCTAAAAGTAAGACTAACTATATGAGTGGGAGTCTAAGCCCCATCCAAGCTCCCTTGAAGCTCCAACAAGGGGAGTATTTATAGGCAAGGAAGAGGGAGCAAAGTAATGTGGAAGAATAGTACAAGGCCTTCAAAGTCCAAGTGAAAGTCCCAATGTCTGGAGAGAAAATCAACCACTCCATAGCCTGTCTATGGAAATTGTTCGAACGTGATCTGGCGTTCAAACGTTGTCTTTGTCTTTGCTTTATGGGCGATCAAACGTTGTTTGACGTTCAAACATTGCTTTTGTCTTTGCTTTATGGACGTTCAAACTCCAGATGGGGTCTGACATTCTCACTCAAGTGGCCTGTAGTCTTCTATGGAAACCTATTTTCACACTCCATGCATATCTTGGCGCTTTGCACTCATTATTCTGGTCCTCAATCAATTCAAGTGGACATTTGAATGTGAGTTGGCGTTCGAATGTGGCACTCAAGTACCTCAGCTTGTTGCTTCTTGGCTGCAACATGCCATGTCTTAACATCTTGGTCTTCAAATAGTTCAATTTTGACTTACATTCCGCCTGCTCCTCCTTCATAGGTATTTATTTTATGCACAAATTAGCATCATTCACATTGGAATTTGCAATTCCCTGTGTAGTAGGAATGATCATTCTAGAAATAAGAATTGTTATATAAAAATCATTCCACTTTACTACCTTCCATGCATAGCTTTGATTTCACAAACCTTTCTTAAAATGCTCTTAGCAAACATTCGCTCCGATTATAGTGACTTATCTCTCAAAGGGCATCTGATCACAAGATGGCCAATCGGAAAAATTCCATGAATAATTAGTATAAGAGGGAAGTTTTGAGGAAACATACTTAATTTTGGCATAACCTCATGGATGAATATTGATGCAATTAAGAAAATACTATTTAACATACTCCACTTGTAGTCAACGACCTATACATGCATCTGACTTGAGATCAAATAGGGCTTTTCAAAGGTTATAGTGTGGCCAGAGGTCAGTGGCTAATGAAATGACGTCAATGGTGTTCAAAAGCTATCCTTTTTCTAGCAGTGTAGCACACCTCTTTCTAGTTTCTCGACATTTTGCTTGGGAATGGTATGTCTTTTCTTCATTTTTCTCATTTTTCACTTTCTTGGCAATTCCCTGTCTATCTGTTTCTTTTTTTTCGATTGTTTCCACCAATTTTTCTTTCATTGAATAGTAGCCACCATTTTCTTTTCTATTTTTCTTGTCTTTCTGTAAAATTACTTATGGCTTGGTAATTATATGGGTTTTTCAAAAAAGAAATCATTCATTGAAGGCTCAAGCATGGCTGACTAGGGATATATGTTTGTAAAAGAAATGGCTAAGGCTCAAAGTCAAAATCAAAGATGGCCTAAGATTCTTTCTCAAGTATGTGCACATGTATGTGTCGTATGTAAAGGTTCCCTATGGGATATGTCAATAGGTCACTTTAGTTACGTCAATCAAAGCAAGGTTAATGAGATTATTGAGAAAAATTAAAGCAAAAGAGCTCACTTGAGTAAATGTTGATATCCTCTCATAAGCATTGTAAAGCTCAAAACTTACCATGGTATTCTTTGTCATCTCCATTGGTTATGTCGGGTGTTCTAGCGAATGTTGGTTATATATCGATTATAATTTTGAGTTTGATCATCTTGTACCTTAAGAATAACAAATACTAATGTACATTGACAATTTAAGCATAAAGATAATACCAATTTTCCAAGAAATGTTGTTTTAAGTCTCGGTTGCTAAGTTGAGGTACCGAACCGATCATATGCTTAATCATTTTAACAAGCAGCCTTAGAATCCACATCCGTTCCATCATTCATTAGCAAGAATTACTAAATTGCTAATTTATACACATGCATTTAAACAAATAAAAGTGATAACTGAATCATTCATTTCACAGAATATGATTGTTTACATCAACTTCAACGATCCAATTCATCCTCCAAAGAAGTGTCATAACACAAAGATTTCAAATATCCACAACCATATACAAAAGAAGAAACTTATCAACCAAAGAAGGGACACAACACAAAAACTTCAACTATCTGCAAGAAACTGCCAAAGAAGAAGCTCATCCAAAGAAGAACCAAACAACAACCATAATCAAGCACTCAACCACCAAGAACTGAAATAACTCCTCCTCACTCTCCTCTAGATCCACCATCGCTGCCTACTCCACCAAGTCCACCCCTTAGTAGGCTAAGGATCTCATCCTGCTTAGCTTCAATGCTAAGCATGATGTTTTGTAGAAAGCACCGGGTGCTGGTGTATGGTCTTGTCTCCTGTGTCTATGCCTACTCTCTTTCTTGCTCCAACTCTCTGTCTTCCTCTTGATCTAGCTCATATTGCACCTCGTTAAAGCCTTGGGCAGGGGGCACCTCCTGTCTGGCTGCTTGGCCGCAACTATGACCTTGGCTCCTCCTAAAGGAGGCCTTGTTCAGTGGCCCATTGTCCACAATCATATACAAAAGAAGAAACTTATCCACCAAAGAAGGGACACAACACAAAAACTTCAACTATCTACAAGAAACTGCCAAAGAAGAAGCTTATCCAAAGAAGAACCAAACAACAACCATAATCAAGCACTCAACCACCAAGAACTGAAATAACTCCTCCTCACTCTCCTCCAGATCCACCATCGCTGCCTGCTCCACCAAGTCCACCCCTTAGTAGGCTAAGGATCTCATCCTACTTAGCTTCAATGCTAAGCATGATGTCTTGTAGAGAGCACCGGGTGCTGGTGTATGGTCTTGTCTCCTGTGTCTATGCCTACTCTCTTTCTTGCTCCAACTCTCTCTCCTTCTCTTGATCCAGCTCATATTGCACCTTGTTAATGCCTTGGGCAGGGGGCACCTCCTGTCTGGCCACTTGGCCGCAACTATGACCTTGGCTCCTCCTAAAGAAGGCCTTGTTCAGTGGCCCATTGTCCACAACCATATACAAAAGAAGAAACTTATCCACCAAAGAAGGGACACAACACAAAAACTTCAACTATCTACAAGAAACTACCAAAGAAGAAGCTCATCCAAAGAAGAACCAAACAACAACCATAATCAAGCACTCAACCACCAAGAACTGAAATAACTCCTCCTCACTCTCCTCCAGATCCAGCATCGCTGCCTGCTCCACCAAGTCCACCCCTTAGTAGGCTAAGGATCTCATCCTACTTAGCTTCAATGCTAAGCATGATGTCTTGTAGAGAGCACCGCGTGCTGGTGTATGGTCTTGTCTCCTGTGTCTATGCCTACTCTCTTTCTTGCTCCAACTCTCTCTCCTCCTCTTGATCTAGCCCATATTGCACCTCGTTAATGCCTTGGGCAGGGGGCACCTCCTGTCTGGCCACTTGGCTGCAACTAAGACCTTGGCTCCTCCTAAAGGAGGCCTTGTTCAGTGGCCCATTGGCTTTTGGAGTATCATTTCAGGCCTTACCCTGATCCCATGATCCTTGAATATTTCAGTCACTAGGGTGCTGAAGGGAAATGAGTTTCTTTTCACATCACATCCTTTCTTCATCTCTGTCAAAATGAGGGAGGGGAGGTCTATGCTTTAGCCTTTCCCAATTGCGTAAAGCAACCAGGCCATGTCAGGGAGGATTTCATTTTTTCTTCCTATCAGAGCAAAATTCAACATTGTAATCAAATTCAACATTTTATATTTATCAGTGACCTCCCCTTGCCTAAAAAATCTCTTCCCTACCCAAGAAAAATTAGGCACTCCCGTTAGCTCCACTCCAACTACATTCATAACCACATTCTTCTTCGAGGGGTAAGTAAGCTTGGGTACCCGAGGCTCTTCTTGCCTCATCTCCCGAATACAATTTTGGTTCGCATCAATGTGAGTTCCCCTTACATAACTCTTCAGTGCCCCATTGACTATTTTGGTGTTGGAGTAAAACTCCCGCACCAAGTCAATTATGGCCTCTCCCCCGTTTCGCGAATACAATACCCAACCTCTGCTCTCCATATCCACCAATATACCCAACTCAACAAAATTAGTTAATACAACATCTCACTCACAAACAACAGCGTGGTTTTGATAGAAATCTTCATACCTGTCAACTTTTATAGCAGAGGGAAAGCGGGTTCGATCATATCTCCTCACAATGGGCCTTCCTTCTTTCACTTCGACCACGTCTTCCACCACAGTAGGCTCCTAGTTTGTTGGGTTATGCCTCGCAGGTAGTTTGACTCTTGGGGGCATGTCGTTTTGGTTTTGAGGTTGTGAGGGTTTTGGAATGGGGAAGAAGATCTAAGCTTTTATAGCCAGAGAAGTGACATTCAAACGTAAATGACGTTTGAACGTCTATAGAAGGATTTTTAAAAGATCATTTGAATGTGAGTGTCATTCAAACGAGGTGAGCTCCCAGTACTTTTGAGTTATATCAGAGACCAAAGTACTGTAAGGTCATGCCGTTCGAACGTTCTATTGGCGTTCGAATGTGGTACTTTCGTTCGAACGTTCTATTAGGGTTCGAACAGGCTGAGCTCTTAGTACTTTTTGTTTCCATTAGACTTCATCAGAGGTTGAGTACTGCAAGCAAGTGACGTTCGAACGTCACTTTGGCATTCGAACGTTGAATCAAAAAAAACAAAATTTCCTACACTACACTATACACAATCAGAGAGGTTTATACACACAAGTTTGAACCAAATATTTCATGATGTCTCAAGAAAAGTCCCTACCCATGCCTTTGGTTGGTATTTTGAGACATTCCTTACTTAGCCCATATTTTCATTTCAGTCAAAAGAGTATTGTACAAAAAGGGTTTTTACACTTTTTACAAAAATTCAGACCCTTGGCTTTCATCCCAATAACCTGCCAGTAAAACAACCACAACATTCCTATCGGTATGGTTTATCCTCCACTAGAATGTTGAGGATGTTAATTGATGCATGGTACAAAACCTATATGATCCTCATGAATGACTTGTCCTTCTGGATTATTAGGGTTATTTAATTACTATGTATATAATTATCAGATTAATGACCTAAGTGATCCTCATGAATGCCTTGTCTTTCGGGATTACTCAGATCGTTTAACTGGTATAAATGATAATATTGCCAGTCTAACAACCACGTCATTCCTATCGATATGGTTTATTCTCCACCAGAACGCTGAGGATGTTTAACTGATATATATATATCACAGATGATCTATTGAATAATTCAAATATTCCTCATGAATAGTTTATCCTTCTGGTTAGCTTGGATTAGTTAGTTGACACATCTATAACCAGCTAACCTAAGACATTGTTGTGTTATGACTTAATACCACCACTTGTTCTTCTGATTTACTTGGATTAATCAATTGTCATGGATAACACCAGCTAACCTAAGAAGTTGTTGTGTGATGGTTAATATACATTAGACCTACTAGTTGACTTGCCAGCAACATGGAAGCTAATTGATGTAAGGTAGCATTTTCAATACCAGACCAGTATAACGCATATTGGATCCTTAACCTGAAGGATACTTTTTATTATTGTCTTAATCTATCTGCACATAAATGTTTACTTAGACTAGTTATCAATCTAAGCTCACATCACAAGCTATCAAATGCTGTCCTATTCGAATTAACAACTTAACTATTTTTATTTCGTTTCCAAATTATTAAAACTCTTCATGGGATCGATACTTAGACTTAAAACCAAGAAAGTTACAATTCAACCACTTATACTTGGATGTATAATATTAATCCGATCACAAAAAAGTGCGAATCAAGAAGCTCCAAGGAAGAAGATGAAGTTGTAGAGAGAGAAAGTTTGGTTTTTACATTTCCCTTACCATTTTCATTGTAGTAAGCTTTATTTTACTTGTAATCTTTCACTCTTTCACTCTAAACTCTTTTAGTTAAGTTGAAATGAAGCTTAGTTAAGTATTCTAGAATTTCCATTTCTAAATTTGGTTATGTTGTCTTCAGTCTTTGTATTTTGGGTATTAATGAATTTGCTCTTGTAGTTTAAACCTTTCCTTGCATTAATACAAGTTTCATGTTCCATTCACTACCATGTCTCTTTACATTATATTTGTTCTTGCTTTTACTATGAGTAGCTAGACTTTTAGTTGGCTAATCCAAGGGAAATTTCCTCTTGGGTATCTGAAATTGACTCTTGTTCATTCTTCCTCGTAGTCTAAAGTGGTTTGGTTTGACTAAGTTGAGCGCGGACGTGGTTGTGGGCTCTCGATACACCATAGACTTGTAACGGGGTATGCCTGTGCATAACACATCCCCATTAGTCCCTTTCTTCATATGAATCAATCAAACACCGAGATACCATTGGTTGAATGAATTGAGTCAATTTTGCATTCCCATTGGAATGACCTCTATGGATTGGCCAACCATGCTTTCTTGCATTTTTACCATAACACTACTCACCAAAACCAAATTCACAAGATTTTCCAATTTCCATTTTTTCACAAATCACCCTTCAAAGCAATTTGAACTTTCCTTCCCTGACGAGAGGATCTTGGAATACCCATTCTAAGTAAAACACGACATTGTAAATCTCTCTTCGCTTGGGGAGCACTCTTTGCAAACACACATTTTTTGTAACCGCACATGATTTTTCCCATTTCTAGCATCAAACCCGAGGGAGAGTGACACTCACCAACTCATATAAGCCATATACACACAATCCAGGTGCGTGTTTGGAGATTTGGAAAAATCAACTCAAGCACCAATAAAAAAAAAATTCTTATCCAAAGGAGTGAAAGATGAAGGGAAAGTACATAAATATAATCATACAAAGGTACCTCAGAAAACTGCTAAAATTTGCTCATCTAGAAAGTTCTCATTGATAGGCACTGCATCCTCATAAAAGCCATATGTCAACCATGAAAGGTGATCAGTCACCATATTTTCTACTCCCTTTTTGTCCTTGATGATCAAGTTGAATTCCTGTGGCAGGAGTATCCACCTTAGCAATCGTGGCATTGCATATTTTGTTCCCAACAGATATTTTAGGGCTGCATGATCAGTAAAACAACAACTAAAAAGCCTACCATGTATGATCAAAATTTATCCAAGGAAAAAACAATGGCAAGTAACTCTTTTTAGTGGTAGAATAATTCATTTGAGCATCATTAAGAGTTTTACTTCCATAGTAAATGACATATGGCTTATTTTCTTTCATTTGATCTAGCACTGCTCCAACAACATAATAGCTAGCATAACACATCAACTTAAAGAGCAAAGACCAGTCAGGTGTTGCGTGATATGGTAAAAAATAGCATGCCTTTAAGCTTGTCAAAAGCTTTTTGGCATGCATCATCCCATACAAAGAGAATGTCCTAACTTAGGAGATGACACATGGGCCTAGAAATAGAACTAAAGTTCATTATGAATCTCCTATAAATACCAGCATGCCTTAAGAATAAGCTAACATCCTTAACCATTTTTAGAGCAAGTAAATTTCCAATTAAATCAATTATAGCCTTGTCTACTTGTATTACTTTATATGAGATGATATGACCAAATGATTAGCACAAAATATTGCACGTTATGTATACTTTTGTATCCTTTTTAAACTTGCTTTTGTGGTGAAATGGGTGGAAATGAAATTAATCAAACACTTAATGAAGTTTCTATGTGATTGTAGGTAAAAAATTGGAAATGGCTTGAATTAAGCCCCCATCATAGTGCTCAAACTGTATGGAGATGATGGAAAGGCTTAACAGGTGGCTTGGAAGGTGAAAAGACCAAAAAAAGGGGCAAATCAAGGAAAAACCTACTGGTATGTTTGCTCATATAACTTCCGATAGGTTTTGCACACTGTAGTTAGTCCTACTGGATCATCTGCCAAACCTTCTGAAAGTTCTTTGCATAACACATCAACTTAAAGAGCAAAGACCAGTCAGGTGTTACGTGATATGGTAAAAAATAGCATGCCTTTAAGCTTGTCAAAAGCTTTTTGGCATGCATCATCCCATACCAAGAGAATGTCCTAACTTAGGAGATGACACATGGGCCTAGAAATAGAACTAAAGTTCATTATGAATCTCCTATAAATACCAGCATGCCTTAAGAATAATCTAACATCCTTAACCATTTTTAGAGCAAGTAAATTTCCAATTAAATCAATTATAGCCTTGTCTACTTGTATTACTTTATATGAGATGATATGACCAAATGATTAGCACAAAATATTGCACGTCATGTATACTTTTGTATCCTTTTTAAACTTGCTTTTGTGGTGAAATGGGTGGAAATGAAATTAATCAAACACTTAATGAAGTTTCTATGTGATTGTAGGTAAAAAATTGGAAATGGCTTGAATTAAGCTCCCATCATAGTGCTCAAACTGCATGGAGATGATGGAAAGGCTTAACAGGTGGCTTGGAAGGTAAAAAGACCAAAAAAAGGAGCAAATCAAGGAAAAACCTACTGGTATGTTTGCTCATATAACTTCCGATAGGTTTTGCACACTGTAGTTAGTCCTACTGGATCATCTGCCAAACCTTCTGAAAGTTCTTTGCATAACACATCAACTTAAAGAGCAAAGACCAGTCAGGTGTTGCGTGATATGGTAAAAAATAGCATGCCTTTAAGCTTGTCAAAAGCTTTTTGGCATGCATCATCCCATACCAAGAGAATGTCCTAACTTAGGAGATGACACATGGGCCTAGAAATAGAACTAAAGTTCATTATGAATCTCCTATAAATACCAGCATGCCTTAAGAATAATCTAACATCCTTAACCATTTTTAGAGCAAGTAAATTTCCAATTAAATCAATTATAGCCTTGTCTACTTGTATTACTTTATATGAGATGATATGACCAAATGATTAGCACAAAATATTGCACGTTATGTATACTTTTGTATCCTTTTTAAACTTGCTTTTGTGGTGAAATGGGTGGAAATGAAATTAATCAAACACTTAATGAAGTTTCTATGTGATTGTAGGTAAAAAATTGGAAATGGCTTGAATTAAGCCCCCATCATAGTGCTCAAACTGTATGGAGATGATGGAAAGGCTTAACAGGTGGCTTGGAAGGTGAAAAGACCAAAAAAAGGGGCAAATCAAGGAAAAACCTACTGGTATGTTTGCTCATATAACTTCCGATAGGTTTTGCACACTGTAGTTAGTCCTACTGGATCATCTGCCAAACCTTCTGAAAGTTCTTTGCATAACACATCAACTTAAAGAGCAAAGACCAGTCAGGTGTTACGTGATATGGTAAAAAATAGCATGCCTTTAAGCTTGTCAAAAGCTTTTTGGCATGCATCATCCCATACCAAGAGAATGTCCTAACTTAGGAGATGACACATGGGCCTAGAAATAGAACTAAAGTTCATTATGAATCTCCTATAAATACCAGCATGCCTTAAGAATAATCTAACATCCTTAACCATTTTTAGAGCAAGTAAATTTCCAATTAAATCAATTATAGCCTTGTCTACTTGTATTACTTTATATGAGATGATATGACCAAATGATTAGCACAAAATATTGCACGTCATGTATACTTTTGTATCCTTTTTAAACTTGCTTTTGTGGTGAAATGGGTGGAAATGAAATTAATCAAACACTTAATGAAGTTTCTATGTGATTGTAGGTAAAAAATTGGAAATGGCTTGAATTAAGCTCCCATCATAGTGCTCAAACTGCATGGAGATGATGGAAAGGCTTAACAGGTGGCTTGGAAGGTAAAAAGACCAAAAAAAGGAGCAAATCAAGGAAAAACCTACTGGTATGTTTGCTCATATAACTTCCGATAGGTTTTGCACACTGTAGTTAGTCCTACTGGATCATCTGCCAAACCTTCTGAAAGTTCTTTGCATAACACATCAACTTAAAGAGCAAAGACCAGTCAGGTGTTGCGTGATATGGTAAAAAATAGCATGCCTTTAAGCTTGTCAAAAGCTTTTTGGCATGCATCATCCCATACCAAGAGAATGTCCTAACTTAGGAGATGACACATGGGCCTAGAAATAGAACTAAAGTTCATTATGAATCTCCTATAAATACCAGCATGCCTTAAGAATAATCTAACATCCTTAACCATTTTTAGAGCAAGTAAATTTCCAATTAAATCAATTATAGCCTTGTCTACTTGTATTACTTTATATGAGATGATATGACCAAATGATTAGCACAAAATATTGCACGTTATGTATACTTTTGTATCCTTTTTAAACTTGCTTTTGTGGTGAAATGGGTGGAAATGAAATTAATCAAACACTTAATGAAGTTTCTATGTGATTGTAGGTAAAAAATTGGAAATGGCTTGAATTAAGCCCCCATCATAGTGCTCAAACTGTATGGAGATGATGGAAAGGCTTAACAGGTGGCTTGGAAGGTGAAAAGACCAAAAAAAGGGGCAAATCAAGGAAAAACCTACTGGTATGTTTGCTCATATAACTTCCGATAGGTTTTGCACACTGTAGTTAGTCCTACTGGATCATCTGCCAAACCTTCTGAAAGTTCTTTGCATAACACATCAACTTAAAGAGCAAAGACCAGTCAGGTGTTACGTGATATGGTAAAAAATAGCATGCCTTTAAGCTTGTCAAAAGCTTTTTGGCATGCATCATCCCATACCAAGAGAATGTCCTAACTTAGGAGATGACACATGGGCCTAGAAATAGAACTAAAGTTCATTATGAATCTCCTATAAATACCAGCATGCCTTAAGAATAATCTAACATCCTTAACCATTTTTAGAGCAAGTAAATTTCCAATTAAATCAATTATAGCCTTGTCTACTTGTATTACTTTATATGAGATGATATGACCAAATGATTAGCACAAAATATTGCACGTCATGTATACTTTTGTATCCTTTTTAAACTTGCTTTTGTGGTGAAATGGGTGGAAATGAAATTAATCAAACACTTAATGAAGTTTCTATGTGATTGTAGGTAAAAAATTGGAAATGGCTTGAATTAAGCTCCCATCATAGTGCTCAAACTGCATGGAGATGATGGAAAGGCTTAACAGGTGGCTTGGAAGGTAAAAAGACCAAAAAAAGGAGCAAATCAAGGAAAAACCTACTGGTATGTTTGCTCATATAACTTCCGATAGGTTTTGCACACTGTAGTTAGTCCTACTGGATCATCTGCCAAACCTTCTGAAAGTTCTTTGCATAACACATCAACTTAAAGAGCAAAGACCAGTCAGGTGTTGCGTGATATGGTAAAAAATAGCATGCCTTTAAGCTTGTCAAAAGCTTTTTGGCATGCATCATCCCATACCAAGAGAATGTCCTAACTTAGGAGATGACACATGGGCCTAGAAATAGAACTAAAGTTCATTATGAATCTCCTATAAATACCAGCATGCCTTAAGAATAATCTAACATCCTTAACCATTTTTAGAGCAAGTAAATTTCCAATTAAATCAATTATAGCCTTGTCTACTTGTATTACTTTATATGAGATGATATGACCAAATGATTAGCACAAAATATTGCACGTCATGTATACTTTTGTATCCTTTTTAAACTTGCTTTTGTGGTGAAATGGGTGGAAATGAAATTAATCAAACACTTAATGAAGTTTCTATGTGATTGTAGGTAAAAAATTGGAAATGGCTTGAATTAAGCTCCCATCATAGTGCTCAAACTGTATGGAGATGATGGAAAGGCTTAACAGGTGGCTTGGAAGGTGAAAAGACCAAAAAAAGGAGCAAATCAAGGAAAAACCTACTGGTATGTTTGCTCATATCACTTCCGATAGGTTTTGCACACTGTAGTTAGTCCTACTGGATCATCTGCCAAACCTTCTGAAAGTTTTTTCTTACTAGAACAAAACCTACCGGTAGGCTTTGTCATTGACCTACTGGTAGGTTTTGTTGAAAAGCGCTAGAACCTGCAGCTTAGACTCTACTTGCTTGGAGGGCCCACCTATGCTTCTCCCACACATTCTCTGACATATTCTACATACAAGCCTACCTCCCTACACATAGGATTTTAATTTAGAAGAAAAAGCATTTAAGAGGAAGATAGAGAAAGAGGGAGGCATGGTGGGTTGCAAGCTAAGCTTGTCCTAACCTGTCCAAGTGTCAAATCGCTTCCCATTGATGGGAAGCTGGACTTACAGGCCATAGGGCGACTGGTGGATGAAAATGCATCATTCTTACACCATTATTCAGCTAGAAAAGCTTTTAGAGAGAGAAGGTCCCAAGGAAGAAGACATAGTTTTAGAGAGAGAAGTTGGATTTTTGCATTTTTCTTACCCATTTCACTTGTAGTAAGTTGTAATACTCTTGTAATCTTCATTTATTGCACTTTAATCTTAGATATTTCAAATGTATTTCAAATTTAGTTATGTATTCTTGAATCTACCATTCTTATATTTGAGTTTTTCATTTCAAGCTTTTGAGTTGAGTATGAAACGAACGTGGCTTTGTAGTTTTACTTTTCTTAGCATTAATACAAGTTTTAATCTTCATTTCATTACTATGTATCTTTACATTATGCATGTGTTTTATTTCATTATGAGCAACTAAGTTTTTAGTTGGCTAATCCAAGGGAGATTTTATCTTGGGTATGCTAAATCAACTCTCCTTCATTCTTCCTCGTACTGTAAGGTGCTTTGTTTGACAAGGTTGAGTGTAGACGTGGTTGTTAGCTCTTGATACACCATAGACTTGTTATGGGGTATGCTTTAGCCTACATGTCCACATTAGTCCCTCAATTCCTACGAATCAATCATGCACCGAGACACCATTGGTAGAATACTTTGAGTTGATTTGGCATTCCCATTTGAATGACCCATTCAGATTAGCCAACCTTGTTTTCATTACACTTTTATTCGAAAACTCCACTCACCAAAACACAAAACTACAAGATTTTACACTTTTTCATTTCATTACAAAATCACCTTCACTACATTCAACCTTCCTTTCCTAAGGAGATGACCTTATAATACCCATTCCAAGTAAACCATGACACTTGAATGTGTCTCTTTGCTTGGGCAGCGCTTTTGCACACACACACACACATTTTCATTAACACACACGTTTTTCCCATTTCTAGGATCAAACCTGAGTGAGAGTGACACTCACCCACACAAATAATCCATATAAACATTTAAGGGTTCGTGTTCGGATATTATGGTGAACGGAAACAAGCACAAAGGTCTTTCAAAAACTTGGTATAAGATGGGACTTGCTTGATTGCATCAAAAAGGGGGATGTTAATCTTTACTTGTTTAAACAACTCAAAGATTTCATCATGATTGTTCAATGGTTAAGGTTTCTTGATTCTTTGATGAAAAGGTAAGGGAACAAGACTTTTCATTTGACAATTCCGTTTTCATTTTCATTTGACAATTCTGTTTCTTTCTCAATAAAAGGTTCAGGTTCGTTTATAGAGATTGAATCAGCTGTGGACTCTATGGTTTTAGCCTTAATGGTATTTTCAATCACCTTTCCACTTCTTAATGTTGTAATTGCTTGAACTTGATTCATAAAAGGTTTGAAAGACACAACGGTAGCCTGGTTTTGGCCCTGTGGAGGTTTGGGTTGAGATGAAAATTTTCGTTGCTCTATTATGTTCAAAGATTGGATCAACATGGCTAGATGACTCTTGATATCCTACTTGATGACATTCAGCCTAATCTCCGAACATGAACCTTGGAATGTATATATGACTTTTATGAGTAAGTGAGTGCCACCCTCTCTCAAGTTCAATCCTAGAAATGGGAAAAATGTGTGTATGGATGAAAATGTGTGTGTGTGTGTATGTTAAAAAGTTCCCCCCAAGCGAATAGAGACTTTTGACTGTCATGTTTTACTTGGAATGGGTATTACAAGGTGGTCTCCTTCAGGAAGGAAGGTCAAATTGTGGGGAAGGTAATTTTGTAAAAATAGAAAAGTGTAAAATCTTGTGAGTTTGTGTTTTGATGAGTGGATTTTTTGATAGAAAAGAGATGAAAACAAGGTTGGCTAATCTGAAGGGGTCATTCCAAAGGGAATGCCAAATCAACTCAAAATATTCTTCCAATTTTGTCTCGGTGCTTGATTGATTCATAAGACGTGAGGGACTAATGTGGAGGTGTAGGCTCAAGTATACCTCGTCACAAGTCTACGATGTATGAAGAGCTCACAACCACATCCACACTCAACATAGTCAAACCAAACACCTTACACTACGGGAAAGAATGGGGAAGAGTTGATTTAGCACACCTAAGAGGAAATCTACCTTGGATTAGCCAACAAAAAACTTAGCTATCCGTAGTTAAAGCAAAAACATTCATAATGTAAAGAGACATGGTGAAGAAATGAAACATGGAGCTTGTATTAATGCAAGAAAAGAGTTAAACTACAAGAGAAATGGTATTTATAGTCAAAATACAAATATTGAAGGCAAACACCCAAATGTAAAACTTAAAATGCTAGAAAATGTAGTTAAACTTGAATACACTTGAAATAAAGGAGATTAAAGTGCAAAAAGTAAAAATTACAAGTGATTTAAAGCTTACTACAACTAAAATGGAGAAGATAATGCAAAAACCTAGCTTTCTCTCTCTATACTACTCCTAAGCTTAGGTAGCCTCCCCCTCTCAAAAGCTTGTGTGAAGCTGAATAAATGGTGTAGAGCCCTACATTTTTCATCCATGAGACTCTCCTAGCCTATTTATGCAGGCCTGTCCTCCATGGGAGGTGAGGTGATGCATTGGACAGGCTATGAGAAGCATAGCTTACACCCACCATGCCTCCTTCCTTCTCTCTCTTCCTTTCCCATCCTCCATCTTCCAAAGCTAACTTTAGGGTGTAGGTAGGCATGTATATATGTAGAATATGTCAGGGGATGTGTGGAAAAATCATAGATGGGACCCCCAATCAAGTGGAGCTTAAGTTGCAGGTGTCTGGTGTTTCTGGGTCAAACCTTCTAGGAGGTTTTCTCTAGTGTGCAAAATCGTTCGAAAGGTTGAAGCAAAACTTTCTGAAAGGTCTTTAGGGGAATGCAAGCTCAGTACCAATATTTGTAAATTTGTCATAACTTTTGATCCCATTGTCTAATTGAGCTGAAATTTTGACACAATATAGAGGACATCCAGTCTACAATTTTCATGTTTTGCACTTTTTCAGATTTGAAATGGATCATGGTAAAAAATGGGGAAAATAGAGTTAGTTATACCAAATGGTGTGGGTGTCGGTACCTATGTTACTATGTGTCGGTACCTATGTTACTGTATACCAATACCTCCTTCATTTCTTTCACTTTTTAACCTCCAAATCCTCATGTAATGTGTCCATGTCTTCACCACTCATCCACACTTAGTTGCAAGGTTCTGAAAGCCATCAACTACTCTATGATTACTTGCAACATCAAAATTTTCCCATTATTAATATATTAGACTAACTCTAAGTAATTAAATACAAAGTTGATTTAAAATGCATTTACTGAGGTCGTTAAATACGCAATATTTCATGCTCATCATATCCTCAATATTTTGTGAAGTTTGAGCTTTGAAGTAATGCTTGGGTGGACTGAATATTAAGACTTTTTTGACTTTGAATAAATTAATTCATGGTGTCCTCTAAACTACTCTTTTGTGGGAGTTGATAAGGCTTATATGATTGCTAAGTCTAGGGTTGTGATGAAGGTGGACCTGGTGGCTGACTCACAAGCTATGTGTACTTCAAACTGAAATTTGGGTGATTCCGCATCTTAGATTATAGGTTTCAGAATAAGGATTGAAATAAGGCTTATCAAATTTTGAAATGACACTGGTCTATTTCATCTTTGAAGACTGGAATGGTTGGACATTCCTCGTAGGATGTCCTGCCAAAGCACATAGTCCACACAGTAGAAACTTCCTTGAATTTTTTCATCTCTAGAACATCAAGCTTCAAAGAAAAAGTAGCCATTCTGGCCCTTAGTTCATCATCCTCTTTTAACAAATACTTCCCTCCTTAGCCTTCCCCTACAACGGCGCCAAAAATACTTGACTTTCGTTCTCCAAAATCTCCAAACATGAACCTAGATTATGTGTATATGGCTTATACGAGTTGGTGAGTGTCACTCTCCATTGGGTTTAAATGCAAGAAATGGGAAAAATTGTGTGTGTGAATGAAAAAAAATGTGTGTGTGTGTGTGTGCAAAAGTGCTCCCCAAGCGTAAAGAGACTTGCAATGTCGTGTTTTACTTGGAATTGGTATTCCAAGGTCATCTCCTCAAGGAAGGAAATGTCAAATGTTTAGGAAGGTGATTTGTGAAAAAAAATGAAAATTGGAAAATCTTGTAATTTGTGATTTGGAGAGTTGTGTTTTGGTGAAAATACATGAAAAAAAAATTTGGCTAATCCAAATAGGTTATTCCAATAGGAATGCCAAATCAACTCAATTCATTCAAGCAATGGTCCCTAGGTGTTTAATTAATTCATAGGAAGTGAGGAACTAATGTGGAGGTGTAGGCTTAAGCATACCCTGTGACAAGTCTATGCTGTATCAAGAGCTCACTACCACGTCCGCACTCAACCTAGTCAAACCAAACACTTTACACTACGAGGAAGAATGGAGGAGAATTGATTTAGCATACCCAAGAAGAATTCTCCTTGGATTAGCCAACTAAAAGTTTAGTCATCCATAGTCAAAGCAAGCACATACAAAATGTAAAGATACATGGTGAAGAAATAAAGTAGAAAACTTTTATTGATGCAAGAAGAAATTAAAATACAAAAGCAAATTCATTTCATAACCAAATAGAAAGCTTGGAAAGAAAAACCCAAATGCAGACATGGAAATTCAAGAACATGAAGCTAGATTTGATTACACTTCAAATAAATGGGACTAAAGTGCAAGAAGTAAATATTACAAGTGATTTAAAGCTTACTACAATTGAAATGGTGGAGGAAATTCAAAAACATAAATTTCTCTCTCTAAATCTTCTTCCTTGAGCTTCTCTCTTTAAACTTGTGTAAAAACATAATAATGGTGTAAGCCTTGGTCAAAATTCATCCATACCCCTGCAATGGTCTATGAGAACTAACTTCCCATGATTGGAAGGGGTATAGGTATTGCTACAAGCAACCACAGGTTCAACATTGCCTCTTCCATGCTTCCCCCAACCACTTCACTTCTCTCTCCTCCTCCTCTATGCTTTGTCTTTCAAAATTAGGGTTTAGGTGTAAGAGAGCATTACAATGTTTCGTAGATGTTAGGGCATGTGTTGGGTGATAAGAGGTGGGCCCCCAAAGTAAGTGGAGTTAAGATTGCAAGCTTCTGGCATTTATGGGCAAAACCTACCAGTAGAACGATCATGAAACCTAACAATAGGTTTTTTCCAATAGGCAAAACCTACCTGTAGGTTTTTGCAGAGGTTGCGGTAGAAGAAATCTAGTGCACTAAACCTAGCTATAGAAGTATGTCCAAAACTACTGGTAGGTTTTCTCCTATTTTAGCATTT
>CAUOFW020008388.1:0-17697 GCA_963454935.2 Ilex paraguariensis | reverse complement strand
GAGGAGAAGAATTTGGCCCTCAATTGGAAAAAGTGTCACTTCATGGTGACACAAGGAATTGTGCTTAGGCACATCATCTCGGCAAAGAGGATTGAATTCAATAAATTAAAGGTGGATGCAATTTCCAACCTTCCCAAGCCAAAAGTCATCAAAGATATCACATCGTTTCTTGGCCATGGCGGCTTTTATCATCATTTTATTAAAGACTTTAGTGCATTGGCTCAACCTTTGACCAATTTACTTTCAAAAGATATATCATTTGTTTGGTTAGATAATTGTGAGGGATCTTTTAAAAAATTGAAAAGCATGTTCACTACATTTCCAATTATGCGACCACCCAAGTGTGATATACCATTTGAACTTATATGCAACGCGAGTGATTACGCGGTCGACACAGTGCTTGGTCAAAGGGAGGACAAGAGACCTTATGTAATATACTATGCCAACAAAATTCTGAATGAAGCTCAAATGAACTATACCACCACCGAAAAGGAGTTACTAGAGGTAGTATTTGCTTTGGATAAATTTGGGTCCTACATCATTGGTCACCTACAATAGTCCATACCGATCACTCTGCTTTGAAGTATCTTTTGTCTAAGCAAGATGCCAAATCGAGACTCATTAGGTGGATACTCTTCCTACAAGAATTCAATTTGGCGATCAAAGACAGAAAGGGAGTTGAGAACGTGGTGGTGGATCATTTATCCCGATTTGTGGTGTAAGATGTTGATGAGCATATTCCTATCCTTGATTTTTTCCCTGATAAGCACTTACTTTCTATTCATTCTATTTGTCCCTAGTATGCTAACATATGTAATTATCTTGCTACAAGACAAATACCACTGCACCAGAGCCTCGAGGATATAATGAGGTTTATGGTGGATGTGAAGTACTTTTCCTTCGACAACCCGTACTTGTTCAAGTATTGCCCTGACCAAGTCATACGGAGATGAGTACCAAAAAATGAGCAACGGGATGTCCTTGCATTTAGCCACTCGGAAAGTGTGGTGGCCACTTCTCTTCCAAGAAGACTTCGGCAAAAATTCTACAATCAGATTTTTATTGGCCCTCATTAAACAAAGACTGTGTTTCATTTTGTAAAGAATGTGATAGGTGCCAAAGATTGGTTAGTGTGACCCGAAGGAACATGATACCCCTCTGCCTTGTACTTGTTATTAAGATATTTTATTGTTAGGGCATTGACTTTATGGGTCCCTTCCCTGTGTTGTTTGACTATCTATACATTCTACTGGCAGTGGACTACTTGTCCAAATGGGTGGAGGTTATCCCAACTAAGACCAATGACCACCGGGTCGTAGTCAAGTTTCTCAAGGAGAACATATTTTTGAGGTTCGAGATGCCTCGTGCTATGATAAGTGATGGTGGATCGCATTTCTGTAATAGGCCGTTCGTATCTTTGATACATAACACCACACAAGGTGTTCACCGCATATCACCCGCAAACCAATGGCCAAGTGGAGTTGGCCAATAGGGAGATCAAGAATATCTTAGAGAAAATAGTGAACTTGAATAGGAAATATTGGTCATTTAGACTAATTGATGGCCCTATAGGCTTACCACACTGCCTACAAAACCATCTTAGGTATGTCTCCCTATTGGCTCGTCTATGGAAAGGCTTTCCATTTGCCAGTTAAAATGGAACACAAGGCCTATTGGGCTATAAAGACTTTACACTTCAATTTGAGAATGGCCGAAGAGAATAGGAAGCTAGAAATGAATGAATTGGAAGAGATTCAAAGAGATGTGTATGAGAGCTCTAAAATTTCAAAAGAGCGGGCTAAGATCTTTCATAACAAATCCATTGTAAGGAAGTCATTTGAGCCTGCCTAAAAAGTCCTCTTATATAACTCTCGCCTCTCAATCTTTCAAGGGAAAAACTTCGATCCTGTTGGGATGGCCCCTATTTTTTCAAGGTGGCCTACCCCAATGGAGTTGTGGAAGTCACAAACCCCGAGGATGGCAGGACATCGAAAGTCAATGGCCAAAGACTTGAGCCATTCTTTGAGGGGTTTGAAGATCAAGGGGTGGAGGAAGAATTGGTGGATCCGGTTTACCAAAAATTGTTGGAGGAATAACTGTTCTTTTGTTCTTTAGTGTACAGTTGTGTTTACTTACCTTATTTGTTATGTTTACTTATTTTATCTTTGCATATAGTCTTGATTTCTTAGTTGCAGATATTGGTATTTTTGTCAAAGCTCAATTGCGAGATGTTCTCTAACCCTACTCATTTTTTTTACAGTCCTTCATTGCATATTATATCTTTTTTGTTGTGTTAAGGACAATGCATTAATCAAGTTTGGGGGTGAGGTGCACCATTTGTACGATACACCAATGTTTGTGAAAATTTTTGTTGATAATACCAATTTTTGTGGGGAAATTCACCTTTGACATATCACACAGATTTTTGTTTACAATAGTTACAAATTATGTGAAAATTTTGAAATTTTTTGTGCAAAATATCTGAATGTTGATCTGTATTCCCTTATTTAGAATGCTATGGGGTTGTTGATATGTTGATCTGTGTATTGAACCTTGAGCACATTATAGAATTTTATTCTATGCGTGAGTATCACATATGTATCTGCTTTTGTACTCAACCGTATGTGCACCTTGAATGTGTAATTTTGGCAATTTACAGATTGAATTCATATTTTAGTGCTTGACGTGAATAGTGGAGACGAGTAAGGACCCATGAGAGCTTTAGTGTTAATCCTTGTTGGAGGGAACTTACATTTACTCAAGGAATAATTTTTCAAATTTCAAATTTATTCAATAATCTCATTTTGCTTTTTTTAGCTAGATGCATTTGGGTAGTGAATTGACTTTATCTTAAAATGCAATGTGCTCCCCCATGCCCATCTAGAAAGGATCTTAGGCCATCTTTTATTTTCTTTGAGCCTTAGCTCTTTTTCTTGTGAAAATTTATCCCTAGTGTCGTGATAGAGCCTTAATTTTAAATTCGTTTTCACACCTCACAATTGACCAAGCCAGTGCAAAATGATAAAAATCTACCTCACGTTGGTTGTTCATAGAGCTTAATATGAGTGATCATAAAACAGAAGGAAGCATGGTTCAGAAAATCAACAAAAGGGATGAATTAAAGTAAAACTCAAAGAGTTGAATGGAAAAAGAATGAAAATCCAAGAAAAGGAGAACAAGGGGTGAAAAGAAGAAAAGAATGACAAAATAAAAGGAAAATGTTAAGGAAAAAAGATAAAAAGAAACAAAGAGTGCGGTGATGGTGTTAGACTAAAAAGCCCATGAAAAAGGAGATGTTTTGGTACAATAATCATTCACTCGGAACAACCCTCTTTGTTGTCCTTTATCCTTCGTTTCATTTACCCAGATTTCACCTCAAAGCCTCATTACAACCTATGAAAGTCCTAAATGATCTAGAGAAGCATGGGGGATGCATACTTTTAAAGAAAAAGAGGATTTAATTTTGCTACCTAATGCCCTAGCATTCCTTTCATGAGATTATTCCAAGGTCATTTTATTTTCATGCATAAACTTCATTTTTGGATTATATGTGAGCATACTTCGTTTTGTGCACAAGATTCTATCTCACATGTACACATGGAAAGCATGCCAGGATAATTAGAGTGTGATTCATTGTTAAGAAAGACCTTTGGTGAGTTTTGCATTGAAGTTGAATTTGTTTAGCAGTCGAATGTGAATTTTGTTGTGTAAATGCTTAAATTACATTTCCAATTCACACACACGCAAGTTTGAAAATGAATGTGTTGGTGCATACTCTAGAATAGTATTTAAAGCTATAGTGATGCTCATGTGTGCTTGGTTTGGGCATTTGAACGATGTGTTAAGTAGCCACATATAGGGGAATATTGATCAAACTTTTGATATTTGTGGGAATTAGGAATGCCCTTGTTATTTGAATGTGTGTCTTACTTTTTGAGTGTTCATTTTGGTAGTTAAATGTAAAAATATATACCTTGTGTTTTGAAAGCATCAAGATTGTAAATCATATTGCAATTTTGGTAAATGACTTGGTGTATGATGGTTCAAATTGTGGTTCACAAGCGTAGCATATGTTTTGGGCGGAGTAGAGGTCATAAATAGAGTGCTAGAATGTGTAGGAGTTGAAATGAAGTGAAGAGCATAGGTTTTTGCAAATAAAGTGAAAACCTACTGGTAGTTTTGTACATAAAACTACCAGTAGGTTTTGCACACTGGTCCTGAACCTACCAGAAAACTACCGGTAGTTTTTGCTCATTGGAGTAAAACCTACTAATAGGTTTGGCATCGACTTATCGGAAGGTTTTGCCCAAAATGCCATAAATAAAAGTTTTAATCCAATTTTTTTGGGAGACTGTTCATTGTCTCCATAACTTACAAGCTCTCATGCCTTTCTCTCCCCCTCCAAACATTCCTAAACTTCGAAAATTCTTACCCATTGCCTTAATCTCTCATCCCTTACTGTTAAGGTTGTTGATTTAGTGGATTTCATTGAAGATTTAAGGATTCCACAACCTAAACCCTAGTTTTTTCGAATTTTACCCCAAGTCCTAACCTCTTTAAATCTTTTCAAAAGTCTCAAAATCTTTGCAATGGCTCGCACAAGGAGGATCATCTGTGATGTTGTGGACCCAATTAAGGGTTTGTTTTTGGCTTTCTTGCCACTCTTGGTGTGTGGGGCACTGTTACTTTGCATAGCTTGCATCAAGCACACTAGGCCAAGTTCTCCACAGCCCCAGGGTGCTAGTGCCTAAAAAAGAAGCGAGGAGGGGTCTAGTGGAGACTAGAGTGAGCGAAGGAAACAGGCGAGGAATGATGCTCACAACCAAAGCATCGTGGAAAAGAATGTAACTTGCGAGAGATACATCGATAAGATATCCCTGGGTCCGAACAACGAGGTTGTGAGAATCATTGAGGCCTATGGGATTGGGATTTGGTTTGAGTCTATGAGTGGGTTCAAATTGGCGTTATGTCGGGAGTTCTACCAAAAGTTAAAGGTGGTGGATGAGGATGCTGAGATCTTGAGACCTAATGTGAGGGACAAGACTTTTGACGTGACCCCAACTGTGATTGCCACCCTTTTGAAATACGAGTGGTTGCCTCCCTCCATCCCGGTGTTCCCACATAACATTCCTGGGGTCAAGACCATCCTAGAGTATGTGGCTTTAATGTACGAGGACCTGACTCAATTTTGGGGAACGATCTAAGTCAGGGGCCTCAAGCATTCGTATGGGATGATGAATAAAGTGTTGCATTATAATTTATTTTCCAGGGGGGCCGAGAAGAACCCAAATGTGGAAAAGCTAGCCCTTTTGGATGCGATGATGACTAGGAAGGTCTTGGACATAGCGCTTTTGATATGGGAGGTGATAAAGGAATTCGCCCAAGCTAGAAATCTGAAGGCGAACCTTCCATTTGGAAATCTAGTCACCCGAATGTGCGGCCATTTCAAGATGAAAGGTTATGCCTTTGACAAGTTGACTCCTCTTGAGACCGGAGCCATAGGAAGGCAAGTAGTAGCAAGAGGTCTGCCATAAGTCGTGGTGAGCGTGCTAGGGTACCAAGACCAAAGTCATCAGCTACAGGACCTTCCTCTAGGGGGCCATCTGTTTCGAGGCCGCCCACGTTAGCTCCTTTGCACACAATATCTCAGTGCTTGGATGTGTTAAAGGAGACAGTTCATGGGATCTCGGCAATGATGACCAGACTATTCCAACACACATTCCCTGGTGAGCCGATCCCAGGTGGACCTCCCCCTCAGGTTTCTAGACCTTCCACTTCTGCCCCCTCAGCTTCCATTATTGTTGAGATGGGAAACTCAGATGAGGATGATGATGAGGAGGAGGAGGAGGGGACTAAGGACGAAACTGGAAAGGAGGATGCTGGGGAAGACGATGATGGAGATGAGGGAGATGGAGATGATGAGTAAGGTGCTATTGTTTACTCGACACAAACTCAAAAATTATCCAACACGCGAACATGAAATATAAACGGCCCATGTTTGGATTTAACTCGTCGAACCCAAAACTGACACAATTAACCCGTTTATTTAAAAATTGACACTTTCTCTATTTTCTCGTTTGTATGGTAACACGAACAATACGAAATTAACACAATCAACATGTTTAATTAGTATTATAGAAATAAAGTATTAATTATGTATAATTGTTTATTAAGCACTAACATAATTATTATATAAAAAATATTTTTACTCATTATTATTATTATTATGTTTATTTGGTTAATTTTTTATTTTTAGAAAAAGTATGAGTATGGATTTAATTAAGTGAAAATAGAATTTTAACAGTAAGTTTTTTATTCAAAGTTTATTTGGATTAACATGAATACGAACACAAACACTATACAAAAATAAATAAGTCAACTCGACATGACACGATTAGTTAAATGAATTGAATTAGGGTTGATTAATGTTCAATACGAACCCACAATGATCCTCATGACACGACTTGATTGTCACCCATAACTTCAACGGCTTACATTATATTTCAATATCTGATTTTCTATTTCAACATTTGATGCTCATTTTCTTCAACATCTTCTTCGACATCAATTTTTCTACTTATGGCTTCCCAATATCAGGTGAAGCGAAAAATTAAAATCTTATCCCTCACCACCTTCTCCATAAACCCACCATGATCTACTTTTGCAAGAGTTTTCTCTTTGCCCTACACCTGACAGACTAGTTTGGCCGGTCCAAGTCCAAATTGAGTAATATATTCATTCATTGAAGCAATATGCTCTTGCTCCCATTTTTATTGCATCATCTAATTTTCTACAACAACGTCGGTTGTTATATTGTGTTGTTACACTGTGATGTAACACTATCATTCCTAAAAGCAATATATATGCTTGTCGAATTGTAGATATCACACTGTTATGTCGCACAGTGTAAAGTATAACATTTAGATTATGCATGAATCATGAAATACAATTGTACACCTTTTGTCAGTTATTAAAGTGTTAATGAAATTGTTCATTGTGATTTCTCACTATTATGTCACAATGTGTTAACCGATGATCCTCCAATATATGTATAGTCAATACACTGGCAAAAGATTTTTTGATTCTCAAAATTTTTGGTTGTTTGTGTTTTTGATTTGGTTGAAACAATTTTTGTTTGAATTTCAAACACCCTATTTTGTGCGATTTCTTAGTGGCCAAATTTCATGAGATTATTTCTACCTGTTTTCCAAATCCATGAGATTTGCGCCAATTAGTTTTTATTGTGAGTACATTTGGTATTTAGAAATGAAAAGGAACTCTTTATAAATATTTGAGAAGAACGAGAAAAGTTTTTGTGATACTTTGTAGTACATTATTATCAAGATCTTCAAAATGAGCAATGTTATTGTAATCTAATTTACTGACACAATTTACTAATTTAATTCACTGTGATATTTGGATTCACTGTAGACTCCATCAAACATTGAAATTTTGTATTAATCAAATGGTTCTTATGAAGCCACATCATTATTTCAACAAATTAAGTCAAAATTTTAAATCTAAATAGTATTACTCCTTCAAAATTAAAAGAACTCGATTTAGTATTTTTACTTTTCATAAAAAAGAATTTATTTAGTTAAAAAAAATACACAAGTTTTTCTAAAAAAAATAAATAATATTCACATGGAGAAGAGTGCTTACGTCTCGTCGATGAAGTTGGACAAGAACTTGACAGGGGATCAAATTAAATTTATTTTCTCCCCATCCAATTCTCACTATTTGGCTTACATATGCTTTGACCAAAATGACCAAAATATCCATGCAATTTTGAACTAGGACTTTTTGCTGGTCGGTACAGTGTGGTAGATTTTTAGGCCTGCGTCTCGTCGATGAAGTTGGACAAGAACTTGACAGGGGATCGAATCAAATTTACTTTCTCCCCATCCAATCCTCACCGTTTGGCTTACATATGCCTTGATCAAACGTCCATCCAATTTTGAACTAGGGCTTTTCGCTGGTCAGTATAGTGTGGTAGATTTTTAGGTATGCGTCTCGTCGATGAAGTTGGACAAGAACTTGACAGGGGATCGAATCAAATTTACTTTCTCCCCATCCAATCCTCACCATTTGGCTTACATATGCCTTGACCAAAATGACAAAAATATCCATCCAATTTTGAACTAGGGCTTTTTGCTAGTCGGTTCAGTGTGGTAGATTTTTAGGCCGGCGTCTCGTCGATGAAGTTGGACAAGAACTTGACAGGGGTTGAATCAAATTTACTTTCTCCCCATCCAATCCTTATCTTTTGGCTTACATATGCCTTGACCAAAATGTCCATCCAATTTTGAACTAGGTTTTTTCGCTGGTCGGTACAGTGTGGTAAATTTTTAGGCCTGCGTCTCGTCGACGAAGTTGGACAAGAACTTGACAGGGGATCGAATCAAATTTACTTTCTCCCCATCCAATCCTCACCGTTTGTCTTACATATGCCTTGACCAAACGTCCATCCAATTTTGAACTAGGGTTTTTCACTGGTCAGTATAGTGTGGTAGATTTTTAGGCCTGCGTCTTATCGATGAAGTTGTACAAGAACTTGACATGGGATCGAATCAAATTTACTTTCTCCCCATCCAATCCTCACCGTTTGGGTTACATATGCCTTGACCAAAATGTCCATCCAATTTTGAACTAGGGCTTTTCGCTGGTCGGTACAGTGTGGTAGATTTTTAGGCCTGCGTCTCGTCGATGAAGTTGGACAAGAACTTGACAGGGGATCAAATCAAATTTACTTTCTCCCCATCCAATCCTCACCGTTTGGCTTACATATGCCTTGACCAAACGTCCATCCAATTTTGAACTAGGGCTTTTTGCTGGTCAGTATAGTGTGGTAGATTTTTAGGCATGCGTCTCGTCGATGAAGTTGGACAAGAACTTGACAGGGGATCGAATCAAATTTACTTTCTCCCCATCCAATCCCCACCATTTGGCTTACATATGCCTTGACCAAAATGACCAAAATATGCATCCAATTTTGAACTAGGGCGTTTTGCTAGTCGGTACAGTGTGATAGATTTTTAGGCCTGCGTCTTGTTGATGAAGTTGGACAAGAACTTGACAAGGGATCGAATCAAATTTACTTTCTCCCCATCCAATCCTCACCGTTTGGCTTACATATGCCTTGACCAAAATGTCCATCCAATTTTGAACTAGGGCTTTTCGCTGGTCGGTACAGTGTGGTAGATTTTTAGGTTTGCGTCTCGTCGATGAAGTTGGACAAGAACTTGACAGGGGATCGAATCAAATTTACTTTCTCCCCATCCAATCCTCACCATTTGGCTTACAAATGCCTTGACCAAACGTCCATCCAATTTTGAACTAGGGCTTTTCGGTGGTCAGTATAGTGTGGTAGATTTTTAGGCATGCGTCTCGTCGATGAAGTTGGACAAAAACTTGACAGGGGATCGAATCAAATTTACTTTCTCCCCATCTAATCCTCACCATTTGGCTTACATATTCCTTGACCAAAATGACCAAAATATCCATCCAATTTTGAACTAGGGCTTTTTGCTAGTCGGTACAGTGTGGTAGATTTTTAGGCCTGCGTCTCGTCGATGAAGTTGGACAAGAACTTGACTGGGGGTTGAATCAAATTTACTTTCTCCCCATCCAATCCTTATCTTTTGGCTTACTTATGCCTTGATAAAAATGTCCATCCAATTTTGAACTAGGGCTTTTCGCTGGTCGGTACAGTGTGGTAGATTTTTAGGCCTGCGTCTCGTCGATGAAGTTGGACAAGAACTTGACAGGGGATCGAATCAAATTTACTTTCTCCCCATCCAATCCTCAGCGTTTGGCTTACATATGCCTTGACCAAACGTCCATCCAATTTTGAACTAGGGCTTTTCGCTGGTCAGTATAGTGTAGTAGATTTTTAGGCATGCGTCTCGTCGATGAAGTTGGACAAGAACTTGACAGGGGATCGAATCAAATTTACTTTCTCCCCATCCAATCCTCACCATTTGGCTTACATATGCCTTGACCAAAATGACCAAAATATCCATCCAATTTTGAACTAGGGCTTTTTGCTACTCGGTACAGTGTGGTAGATTTTTAGGCCTGCGTCTCGTCGATGAAGTTGGACAAGAACATGACAGGGGGTTGAATCAAATTTACTTTCTCCCCATCCAATCCTTATCTTTTGGCTTACATATGCCTTGACCAAAATGTCCATCCAATTTTGAACTAGGGCTTTTCGCTGGTCGGTACTGTGTGGTAGATTTTTAGGCCTGCGTCTCGTCGATGAAGTTGGACAAGAACTTGACAGGGGATCGAATCAAATTTACTTTCTCCCCATCCAATCCTCACCGTTTGGCTTACATATGCCTTGACCAAACGTCCATCCAATTTTGAACTAGGGCTTTTCGCTGGTCAGTATAGTGTGGTAGATTTTTAGGCATGCGTCTCGTCGATGAAGTTGGACAAGAACTTGACAGGGGATCGAATCAAATTTACTTTCTCCCCATCCAATCCTTATCTTTTGGCTTACATATGCCTTGACCAAAATGTCCATCCAATTTTGAGCTAGGGCTTTTCGCTGGTCGGTACAGTGTGGTAGATTTTTAGGCCTACGTCTCGTCGATGAAGTTGGGCAAGAACTTGACAGGGGATCGAATTAAATTTACTTTCTCTCCATCCAATCCTCACCGTTTCGCTTACATATGCCTTGACCAAACGTCCATCCAATTTTGAACTAGGGCTTTTCGCTGGTCAGTATAGTGTGGTAGATTTTTAGGCCTGCGTGTGTCGATGAAGTTGGACAAGAACTTGACAAGGGATCGAATCAAATTTACTTTCTCCCCATCCAATCCTCACCGTTGGCTTACATATGCCTTGACCAAAATGTCCATCCAATTTTGAACTAGGGCTTTTCGCTGGTCGGTACAGTGTGGTCGATTTTTAGGCCTGCGTCTCGTCGATGAAGTTGGACAAGAACATGACAGGGGATCGAATCAAATTTACTTTCTCCCCATCCAATCCTCACCGTTTGGCTTACATATGCCTTGACCAAACGTCCATCCAATTTTGAACTAGGGCTTTTCGCTGGTCAGTATAGTGTGGTAGATTTTTAGGCATGCGTCTCGTCGATGAAGTTGGACAAGAACTTGACAGGGGATCGAATCAAATTTACTTTCTCCCCATCCAATCCTCACCATTTGGCTTACATATGCCTTGACCAAAATGACCAAAATATCCATCCAATTTTGAACTAGGGCTTTTTGCTAGTCGGTACAGTGTGGTAGATTTTTAGGCCTGCGTCTTGTCGATGAAGTTGGACAAGAACTTGACAAGGGATCGAATCAAATTTACTTTCTCCCCATCCAATCCTTGTTTGGCTTACATATGCCTTGACCAAAATGTCCATCCAATTTTGAACTAGGGCTTTTCGCTGGTCGGTACAGTGTGGTCATTTTTAGGCCTGCGTCTCGTCGATGAAGTTGGACAAGAACTTGACAGGGGATCGAATCAAATTTACTTTCTCCCCATCCAATCCTCATCGTTTGGCTTACATATGCCTTGACCAAACGTCCATCCAATTTTGAACTAGGGCTTTTCGCTGGTCAGTATAGTGTGGTAGATTTTTAGGCATGCGTCTCGTCGATGAAGTTGGACAAGAACTTGACAGGGGATCGAATCAAATTTACTTTCTCCCCATCCAATCCTCACCATTTGGCTTACATATGCCTTGACCAAAATGACCAAAATATCCATCCAATTTTGAACTAGGGCTTTTCGCTAGTCGGTACAGTGTGGTAGATTTTTAGGCCTGCGTCTCGTCGATGAAGTTGGACAAGAACTTGACAAGGGATCGAATCAAATTTACTTTCTCCCCATCCAATCCTCACCGTTTGGCTTACATATGCCTTGACCAAACGTCCATCCAATTTTGAACTAGGGCTTTTCGCTGGTCAGTATAGTGTGGTAGATTTTTAGGCCTGCGTCTCGTCGATGAAGTTGGACAAGAACTTGACAGGGGATCGAATCAAATTTACTTTCTCCCCATCCAATCCTCACCGTTTGGCTTACATATGCCTTGACCAAATGTCCATCCAATTTTGAACTAGGGCTTTTCGCTGGTCGGTACAGTGTGGTCGATTTTTAGGCCTGCGTCTCGTCGATGAAGTTGGACAAGAACTTGACAGGGGATCGAATCAAATTTACTTTCTCCCCATCCAATCCTCACCATTTGGCTTACATATGCCTTGACCAAACGTCCATCCAATTTTGAACTAGGGCTTTTCGCTGGTCAGTATAGTGTGGTAGATTTTTAGGCTGCGTCTCGTCGATGAAGTTGGACAAGAACTTGACAGGGGATCGAATCAAATTTACTTTCTCCCCATCCAATCCTCACCATTTGGCTTACATATGCCTTGACCAAAATGTCCATCCAATTTTGAACTAGGGCTTTTTCTGGTCGGTACAGTGTGGTAGATTTTTAGGCCTGCGTCTCGTCGATGAAGTTGGACAAGAACTTGACAAGGGATCGAATCAAATTTACTTTCTCCCCATCCAATCCTCACCGTTTGGCTTACATATGCCTTGACCAAAATGTCCATCCAATTTTGAACTAGGGCTTTTCGCTGGTCGGTACAGTGTGGTCATATTTTTAGGCCTGCGTCTCGTCGATGAAGTTGGACAAGAACTTGACAGGGGATCGAATCAAATTTACTTTCCCCCATCCAATCCTCACGTTTGGCTTACATATGCCTTGACCAAACGTCCATCCAATTTTGAACTAGGGCTTTTCGCTGGTCAGTATAGTGTGGTAGATTTTTAGGCATGCGTCTCGTCGATGAAGTTGGACAAGAACTTGACAGGGGATCGAATCAAATTTACTTTCTCCCCATCCAATCCTCACCATTTGGCTTACATATGCCTTGACCAAAATGACCAAAATATCCATCCAATTTTGAACTAGGGCTTTTTGCTAGTCGGTACAGTGTGGTAGATTTTTAGGCCTGCGTCTTGTCGATGAAGTTGGACAAGAACTTGACAGGGATCGAATCAAATTTACTTTCTCCCCATCCCTCCTCCGTTTGGCTTACATATGCCTTGAAAAATGTCCATCCAATTTTGAACTAGGGCTTTTCGCTGGTCGGTACAGTGTGGTAGATTTTTAGGCCTGCGTCTCGTCGATGAAGTTGGACAAGAACTTGACAGGGGATCGAATCAAATTTACTTTCTCCCCATCCAATCCTCACCGTTTGGCTTACATATGCCTTGACCAAACGTCCATCCAATTTTGAACTAGGGCTTTTCGCTGGTCAGTATAGTGTGGTAGATTTTTAGGCATGCGTCTCGTCGATGAAGTTGGACAAGAACTTGACAGGGGATCGAATCAAATTTACTTTCTCCCCATCCAATCCTCACCATTTGGCTTACATATGCCTTGACCAAAATGACCAAAATATCCATCCAATTTTGAACTAGGGCTTTTTGCTAGTCGGTACAGTGTGGTAGATTTTTAGGCCTGCGTCTCGTCGATGAAGTTGGACAAGAACTTGACAGGGGATGAATCAAATTTACTTTCTCCCCATCCAATCCTCATCTTTTGGCTTACATATGCCTTGACCAAAATGTCCATCCAATTTTGAACTAGGGCTTTTCGCTGGTCGGTACAGTGTGGTAGATTTTTAGGCCTGCGTCTCGTCGATGAAGTTGGACAAGAACTTGACAGGGGATCGAATCAAATTTACTTTCTCCCCATCCAATCCTCACCGTTTGGCTTACATATGCCTTGACCAAACGTCCATCCAATTTTGAACTAGGGCTTTTCGCTGGTCAGTATAGTGTGGTAGATTTTTAGGCATGCGTCTCGTCGATGAAGTTGGACAAGAACTTGACAGGGGATCGAATCAAATTTACTTTCTCCCCATCCAATCCTCACCGTTTTGGCTTACATATGCCTTGACCAAAATGTCCATCCAATTTTGAACTAGGGCTTTTCGCTGGTCGGTACAGTGTGGTAGATTTTTAGGCCTGCGTCTCGTCGATGAAGTTGGACAAGAACTTGACAGGGGATCGAATCAAATTTACTTTCTCCCCATCCAATCCTCACCGTTTGGCTTACATATGCCTTGACCAAACGTCCATCCAATTTTGAACTAGGGCTTTTCGCTGGTCAGTATAGTGTGGTAGATTTTTAGGCCTGCGTCTTGTCGATGAAGTTGGACAAGAACTTGACAGGGATCGAATCAAATTTACTTTCTCCCCATCCAATCCTCACCGTTTGGCTTACATATGCCTTGACCAAAATGTCCATCCAATTTTGAACTAGGGCTTTTCGCTGGTCGGTACAGTGTGGTCGATTTTTAGGCCTGCGTCTCGTCGATGAAGTTGGACAAGAACTTGACAGGGGATCGAATCAAATTTACTTTCTCCCCATCCAATCCTCACCGTTTGGCTTAATATGCCTTGACCAAACGTCCATCCAATTTTGAACTAGGGCTTTTCGCTGGTCAGTATAGTGTGGTAGATTTTTAGGCATGCGTCTCGTCGATGAAGTTGGACAAGAACTTGACAGGGGATCGAATCAAATTTACTTTCTCCCCATCCAATCCTCACCATTTGGCTTACATATGCCTTGACCAAAATGACCAAATATCCATCCAATTTTGAACTAGGGCTTTTTGCTAGTCGTATAGTGTGGTAGATTTTTAGGCCTGCGTCTCGTCGATGAAGTTGGACAAGAACTTGACAAGGGATCGAATCAAATTTACTTTCTCCCCATCCAATCCTCACGTTTGGCTTACATATGCCTTGACCAAAATGTCCATCCAATTTTGAACTAGGGCTTTTCGCTGGTCGGTACAGTGTGGTCATTTTTAGGCCTGCGTCTCGTCGATGAAGTTGGACAAGAACTTGACAGGGGATCGAATCAAATTTACTTTCTCCCCATCCAATCCTCATCGTTTGGCTTACATATGCCTTGACCAAACGTCCATCCAATTTTGAACTAGGGCTTTTCGCTGGTCGTATAGTGTGGTAGATTTTTAGGCATGCGTCTCGTCGATGAAGTTGGACAAGAACTTGACAGGGGATCGAATCAAATTTACTTTCTCCCCATCCAATCCTCACCATTTGGTTTACATATGCCTTGACCAAAATGACCAAAATATCCATCCAATTTTGAACTAGGGCTTTTTGCTAGTCGGTACAGTGTGGTAGATTTTTAGCCTGCGTCTTGTCGATGAAGTTGGACAAGAACTTGACAAGGGATCGAATCAAATTTACTTTCTCCCCATCCAATCCTCACCGTTTGGCTTACATATGCCTTGACCAAAATGTCCATCCAATTTTGAACTAGGGCTTTTCGCTGGTCGGTACAGTGTGGTAGATTTTTAGGCCTGCGTCTCGTCGATGAAGTTGGACAAGAACTTGACAGGGGATCGAATCAAATTTACTTTCTCCCCATCCAATCCTCACCGTTTGGCTTACATATGCCTTGACCAACGTCCATCCAATTTTGAACTAGGGCTTTTCGCTGGTCAGTATAGTGTGGTAGATTTTTAGGCATGCGTCTCGTCGATGAAGTTGGACAAGAACTTGACAGGGGATCGAATCAAATTTACTTTCTCCCCATCCAATCCTCACCATTTGGCTTACATATGCCTTGACCAAATGACCAAAATATCCATCCAATTTTGAACTAGGGCTTTTTGCTAGTCGGTACAGTGTGGTAGATTTTTAGGCCTGCGTCTCGTCGATGAAGTTGGACAAGAACTTGACAGGGGATTGAATCAAATTTACTTTCTCCCCATCCAATCCTCATCTTTTGGCTTACATATGCCTTGACCAAAATGTCCATCCAATTTTGAACTAGGGCTTTTCGCTGGTCGGTACAGTGTGGTAGATTTTTAGGCCTGCGTCTCGTCGATGAAGTTGGACAAGAACTTGACAGGGGATCGAATCAAATTTACTTTCTCCCCATCCAATCCTCACCGTTTTGGCTTACATATGCCTTGACCAAACGTCCATCCAATTTTGAACTAGGGCTTTTCGCTGGTCGGTATAGTGTGGTAGATTTTTAGGCCTGCGTCTCGTCGATGAAGTTGGACAAGAACTTGACAGGGGATCGAATCAAATTTACTTTCTCCCCATCCAATCCTCACCGTTTGGCTTACATATGCCTTGACCAAAATGTCCATCCAATTTTGAACTAGGGCTTTTCGCTGGTCGGTACAGTGTGGTAGATTTTTAGGCCTGCGTCTCGTCGATGAAGTTGGACAAGAACTTGACAGGGGATCGAATCAAATTTACTTTCTCCCCATCCAATCCTCACCGTTTGGCTTACATATGCCTTGACCAAACGTCCATCCAATTTTGAACTAGGGCTTTTCGCTGGTCAGTATAGTGTGGTAGATTTTTAGGCCTGCGTCTCGTCGATGAAGTTGGACAAGAACTTGACAGGGGATCGAATCAAATTTACTTTCTCCCCATCCAATCCTCACCGTTTGGCTTACATATGCCTTGACCAAAATGACCAAAATATCCATCCAATTTTGAACTAGGGCTTTTTGCTGGTCGGTACAGTGTGGTAGATTTTTAGGCCTGCGTCTCGTCGATGAAGTTGGACAAGAACTTGACAGGGGATCGAATCAAATTTACTTTCTCCCCATCCAATCCTCACCGTTTGGCTTACATATGCCTTGACCAAATGTCCATCCAATTTTGAACTAGGGCTTTTCGCTGGTCGGTACAGTGTGGTAGATTTTTAGGCCTGCGTCTCGTCGATGAAGTTGGACAAGAACTTGACAGGGGATCGAATCAAATTTACTTTCTCCCCATCCAATCCTCACCGTTTGGCTTACATATGCCTTGACCAAAACGTCCATCCAATTTTGAACTAGGGCTTTTCGCTGGTCAGTATAGTGTGGTAGATTTTTAGGCCTGCGTCTCGTCGATGAAGTTGGACAAGAACTTGACAGGGGATCGAATCAAATTTACTTTCTCCCCATCCAATCCTCACCATTTGGCTTACATATGCCTTGACCAAATGACCAAAATGTCCATCCAATTTTGAACTAGGGCTTTTTGCTGGTCGGTACAGTGTGGTAGATTTTTAGGCCTGCGTCTCGTCGATGAAGTTGGACAAGAACTTGACAGGGGATCGAATCAAATTTACTTTTCTCCCCATCCCATCCTCACCGTTTGGCTTACATATGCCTTGACCAAAATGTCCATCCAATTTTGAACTAGGGCTTTTCGCTGGTCGGTATAGTGTGGTAGATTTTTAGGCCTGCGTCTCGTCGATGAAGTTGGACAAGAACTTGACAGGGGATCGAATCAAATTTACTTTCTCCCCATCCAATCCTCACCGTTTGGCTTACATATGCCTTGACCAAACGTCCATCCAATTTTGAACTAGGGCTTTTCGCTGGTCAGTATAGTGTGGTAGATTTTTAGGCCTGCGTCTCGTCGATGAAGTTGGACAAGAACTTGACAGGGGATCGAATCAAATTTACTTTCTCCCCATCCAATCCTCACCGTTTGGCTTACATATGCCTTGACAAAATGGCCAATCCATCCAATTTTGAACTAGGGCTTTTGCTAGTCGGTACAGTGTGGTAGATTTTTAGGCCTGCGTCTCGTCGATGAAGTTGGACAAAAATTGACAGGGGATCGAATCAAATTTACTTTCTCCCCATCCAATCCTCATCGTTTGGCTTACATATGCCT
>CAUOFW020008387.1:0-17697 GCA_963454935.2 Ilex paraguariensis | reverse complement strand
GGAAAAATAGCAATCACAGTTCCGGGCGTCCAGGAATGGATGACCCCCGGATAGACCCAACTGAGCGGTCGGTAGAAGACCTCCGGAAGGTGCCCTGGTGGAGGGAGAAGAAGAGAGGTATTTCTTAGTTGGGACCTCGATGCCCACAAGCCGAACAGGAGGAGATGATCGAGTTCCTAAGGGGAAATACAGACGTGTGTCGCGTGGAACGAGATGGAAATGACGGGGGTAGACCCGAGATAATCACACACAGGCTGCATGTTGACCCCGCGCACAAGCCAGTCAAACAGAGGCCACGACGCATGGCCCCGCATCACACCAGCGCGGTCAACGAGGAAATCGACAAACTCCTGAAGGCCGACGCCATTCGAGAGATACAGTTCCCAGAATGGCTGTCTAATACGGTGTGCGCAAAGAAGAAAGGGGGGAAATGGCGTGTCTGCGTAGACTTTACAGATCTAAACAAGGCATGTCCCAAGGACGACTACCCCCTGCCAAAGGTGGACCAGCTGGTAGATGCCACTGCCGGATATGAACGAATGGACTTCCTGGATGCCCGAGCAGGATATCATCAGATCCTCTCTATCCCCCGGATCAGGAAAAGACGGCGTTTATCACTCCGAAGGGAGTTTACTGTTACAAAGTGATGCCGTTTGGACTAAAGAACGCCGGGGCAACATACCAAAGACTGATGAATCGGATGTTCAAAAAGCAGATCGGCAACACCATGGAGGTCTACATTGACGATATGCTGGTGAAGAGCAAACGGAGTTGTGATCATCTGACAGATTTGGCGGATACCTTCTCCACCCTCAGGGAGTATGGGCTGAAGCTGAATGCGGCAAAGTGCGTTTTCGGAGTGGAATCAGGTAAATTCCTCGGATACCTGGTAGTCAACGAGGAATCGAAGCCAACCCAGATCAGATTCAAGCGATCCTGGACATCCGGAGCCCCGCACTGTCCGAGAAGTCCAGAAACTCACAGGGATGCTGGCTGCACTTAACCGTTTCGTCTCACGCTCCTCGGACAAATGCAAACCCTTTTTCGGAGCAATCAAGAGTGCTGGGAAGAATATGTGGAGCCGGGGGTGCGAGGACGCCCTGGCTGGAATCAAGGAATACCTAAGGACTCTTCCAACCTTATCCGTCCCATCCAGGGGAGATGCTGTTCTTGTACCTGGCAGTATCTGAGTTTGCGGTAAGCGGGGTACTTATCCGTGAGCATGAGCACCGCCAGAAGCCGATTTATTATATAAGCAAGGCGCTCCTGGACGCAGAGACAAGATATCTACCCTAGAGAAACTGGCTCTATCCCTGGTCACCACTGCAAGGAAAACTGCGGCATTATTTTCAGGCGCACCCAATCACTGTCCTTACCGATCAGCCCTTGAAAGCGATCTTGAGGAAAGCGGAACTCTCCGGAAGGATTTCCAAGTGGGCAGTAGAGTTGGGGGAGCACGACATTCATTTCAAACCCCGAACTGCGATAAAAGGTCAAATATTGGCAGACTTCATAGCTGAGTTTTCGGGGGAGCATCCCGTTCTAGAAGGACCGCCTCCTCCCGACTTAGCGTCTCCAACGAATTGTGAAGGATCGCCATGGCTTTTGTGTGTGGACGGTTCGTCAAATAGTAAGGGGTCCGGAATCGGTATCTTGCTGACCTCTCCAGATGGGATTATTGCGGAGCAGGCCGTTCGGCTGGGATTCAAGGCTTCGAATAATGAAGCTGAATACGAGGCCCTCATCTCAGGACTTCGGTTAGCTGAGGCGACTGGAGTTACCGATTTAATCGTGCATTGTGATTCTATGCTAGTAGTCAATCAAGTTAACGGAGAGTTTGAAACAAGGGACCTAGGATGAAGGCCTACCATCACCAGGCGACGACTGTAATCCGAAGGTTCGGCCGGATTGAAATCAAACAAGTGTCCCGAGACAAGAACACACATGCCGACGCCCTGGCTTGTCTAGCCTCGGCGGTGGACTCCTCCCAGTCGCGCAGGATCACCATTGAATACCTTCCCGCATCCTGCATAGACCATGCTCCCGAGGCAATGGTCATCCAGGACGCACACAAGCCGCCCAGTTGGATTGATCCCTTTCTCAGGTTCCTAACAACAGGAGATCTCCCGGAGTGTTCAAAGGAAGCAAGGAAGATAAAACTCAAAGCTCCAAGATTTTGGGTCTCTCCGGATCAAAAACTGTATCGGAGGTCTTTCTCGGGGCCTTACTTGCTATGCGTCCAAGAAGACCAAGTACAAGACCTTCTCTATGAGGTACATGAAGGAATATGCGGGGGGCACTCTGGGGGCGATCAATGGCACACCGCATCATGTCTCAGGGATATTGGTGGCCGCAAATGCAAAGGGATGCGCGCGCATACGTCCAAAAATGCGACCAGTGTCAGAAGTTCTCCCCTGCAATCAGGCAACCCGCGGGGGACTTACACCCCCTGACCAGCCCTTGGCCATTCGCCCAGTGGGGGCTCGATTTAGTTGGACCCCTGCCTAAGGCTCCGGGAAATAGGAAGTTCCTCATTGTGGCCACAGATTATTTCACCAAGTGGGTAGAGGCGGAGCCGTTGACTCATATCCGCGACATAGATGCCAAAAAGTTCGTCTGGGAGAACATAATCATCAGGTTTGGGATTCCCCGGGCACTGGTGTCGGATAACGGGACTCAATTCACCGGCGGGCGTTTCAAGTCTTTCTGTGAGCAACTCGGGATCCGTAATTTCTACTCCACCCCTGCCTATCCTCAAGCCAACGGGCAGGCAGAGGCCTCCAACAAGACAATTATCAATGGGATCAAGAAGAGGTTGGAGAAAGCCAAGGAAAAATGGGCGGATGAACTATTAAACATTTTGTGGGTGTACAGGACCACCCCTCGGTCCTCGACAGGGGAAACCCCATACTCCCTGGCATACGGAATGGAGGCAATCATACCCCTCGAAGTAGGGCTCCCGACCATAAGGACCCAAGCTTTCGACGAAGGGGGGAATGACCGTCAACTTGGATTGGATTTGGATCTAGTGGAAGAAAGAAGGGAGGCAGCCGCCTTGAGGATAACTAAGTATCAGGAGAAGATTTCCCAACTATACAACAGAAGGGTCAAGGCGCGAGAATTCGAATAGGCGATCTGGTCCTCAGAAGGGTAACGGCCAATACCCGTGATCCAACAGAGGAAAAATGGGACCTAACTGGGAAGGGCCTTACAAAGTGATATCAATCGGGGGCGCCGGGTCGTACAGATTAGAAGGCATGGATGGAAAACTTGTAATGCGACCATGGAATGTTATGAATCTAAAGAAATATTACTTTTGAAGTATTCTCTCCCTCAAGTGCTTGCCAACGACAAAGATAAAGGGCAAGGCCCTGGGGACAGAGTTCAAGGGCTCCTGTCCCCGAAGCAAATACAGGAGCAAGCCTCCTGAAGGGCAAGGCCCTGGGGACAGAGTTCAAGGGCTCCTGTCCCCGAAGCAAATACAGGAGCAAGCCTCCTGGAAGGGCAAGGCCCTGGGGACAGAGTTCAAGGGCTCCTGTCCCCGAAGCAAATACAGGAGCAAGCCTCCTGGAAGGGCAAGGCCCTGGGGACAGAGTTCAAGGGCTCCTGTCCCCGAAGCAATACAGGAGCAAGCCTCCTGGAAGGGCAAGGCCCTGGGACAGAGTTCAAGGGCTCCTGTGGAGCAAGCCTCTGGAAGGGCAAGGCCCTGGGGACAGAGTTCAAGGACTCCTGTCCCCGAAGCAAACACGAGCGTGCCTCTTGAATGGGCAAGCCCCCGAAGACAGTTCAAAAAAAAAAAACAAAACAAAAACACTACTGTACGCAAAGAAGGAAAAAATACTCGTGATTTATTTCAAGAAGAGGGGCTTTGCGTCCCCAAAGGCTACAAAAGAAAAAAAGAGTACAATCAAAAAGAAAAAAGGGGCTTTCATCTGGCCCCGGGCATCTCCACAATATCAGCCGAGGGCGAGTCAGCATAAAAAGGTTGAGAAGCTTCTGGAGCAGGCAGAAGGAGAGGTACTTCGGCAACAGAGAGACCTTGAGCAACATGAGGATCAGGGGCATGGTCCGGCGGGGCCTCTTCGGACAAGTCCACTATAACTGCCTCGGGCAGATCCGCCGAGACTTGCACCGGCGTTGGGATCTCATCCTCGGCAGCAATCTCTGCTTCGGCCCGTTCCATCTCCGCCGAGGGCACGTACTTGTGCATCTGGAAGAGCGGGAGTCTGACGGGATTCCAGCAGACTGGAGCGCCTCGTCCCACCCTTTCTTGAAGAACTCCTTGCTGTTTTCCTCAAGAGCAGGGAGCACGTCATCGGCGAACTCTTCTCGGAGTTGCTCCTCCGACTTCCTGTTCAGTGCCTCGGCTCTGATCCTGTCCAGCTCCTGGGTGAGAGCCAGACAGCTTTCCTCTGAGCCAACCGCCCTCTCCTCCGCGGCAGAGAGCCGCCGCGTCTGCTCGGTGATCCTCCCCTCAGCATCGGCAAGGGCAGCACTTAGCTTTTCAGCGCCAACCTTAGCCGACTCGGCATCCTTGAGGAGTTGTTCGATTTGAGCAGCCTGCCCCGCCAGGGTAGAATCCCTGGCAGCTACGTCCTCCATAGCTCTGGCGAGGGCCCCCTCCGCTTCTTCCTTCTGCTCTCGGGCCCGCTGGAGGTCCATCCTAGACCCATGGTACCGCGCAGCTATTATGGAGATCTGTTGGGTAGCCTGCAAAGGAGGGAAAAAGGCGTGTCACAAAAATGGAAAGCGAGAGAGAAGAAACCAAAGCAAAAATGAACTTACCACCAGGGAATTCTGGATGATAGAGCGAAACAGCACGTTCGTTGATCGCCCCCTGTGAGCCGCCATGTCGGCCTCGAAATGCAGTGTCTCACTCACTGCATTGGCGACATGAGGGTCCAGCAAAATGGAGTCATCGACCCTGATCACTTGGTTCATGTGATCGGTGGCTCGGGGGTTCCACTCCGCGGCTTCCACTGTCGGCGGAGGGGAAGGGGGAGTCTGCTGCTGCCGTTGTTGTTGTTGTTGTTGCTATTGTTGTTGCTGCGGAGGAGCAGGGGGTAACCCACGGCCTCTCCCGCTTTGCTGCTGAGCGGAAGATGCCCTGGATCCCCTGCCGAGGCCATCGTGCCTATGTTTGACCCTTCTCTCCTCCTCTACCTGAGGATCCCGGTCACGCACTTGACCCCGACTGAGAACCTTGAGGATGGGGTGGAACTGGTCCCTGCAGATGGGGCGCCGCCGGTCGATCCTCGTCCCCTCCCGGCAGCAAGAGCTTGCCTCTGCCTCAGGAACCCCAGGTCAATACGAGGCGTGCTGGACATCGCGACCTCGAGGGCGTCCTCGGAGTCTAGAGATTGTAGAACTTGGAAGTCCGGCCACAAATCTCCTCCCGAAGTCCCCACCTCGGCGTCCGAAGGAACAAAGTCCTCTCTGACCCCGAGCTCTTCAACTACTCCCTCTACTTCTGCCTCCGAAGCCCGATCAGGGTCTTCCTCCAAGTTTTCCTCGACCTCTTGCCTCGCCGCCTGATCGAAGAGTTCAGACCACCGCGAAGGCTCAAAAGGCTGAGGAAGCTGTGAAAATTTCTTATACCGGGGGTGTAATTCAGCAGGATGTGGGCAGCCCGGCCGAACCCGTTGTCACCAGTAAATCTCCAAACCGTGACTAGGTCGGCAAAGTTCACCAGCGACCGAGGGGGAGGAGCTGTTTCCCGAGCAGGGATATCTGCACAAACAAAAAAAGTAGTCATGAACATGGGAAATCTGGAGAACAAAATAATAAACCCGAAGGAACCGACGTACTTGTCGTTCTCCATTCCAGAGGGCATAACAAGCCGTTATACTCGGGACCAACACCTCTCTGCCAAGATCCCTTGAAAATAAGAATATCGTCCTTGTACCCCTTGTCCGAGTCGGGAAGATGAGTTACAAGGTACATGGAGGGGTCCCTGGCTTTGAGGTAGAAGTGTTGGTGAGGCATGACTCTCAAGAGGGAATAACAAAAAAGGAGATCGTTCAGCCCAATATTTACCCCGAGGCGCCTATTGAGCTCTAAGACCCCCATAATTATTCTGAAGACATTAAGGCAACACTGCCCGGGGAAGAGGCGGAAGTGAGAGAGGAACTGGAGAAGTAAAGGGGGTAAAGGAAACCTAATTCCCCCCTCTATTATGGCCTTGGTATAAAAGGGCATAGCATCCTCGGCCCCGAGGGTAGGAGAGTGCACCACCGAGTCATAATCCTCTATGTCTACGCACGGGGGAATGTCGTACTTGACCTTAAACCTATTAATCTGCTCACCACCCTTTACTTTATACTTTCCCGACCCCGAAGAACCAGCCTGAGGATTCTCGGGAGCAGGGCGACGACGAGGCATCTCTAAGAAAGTGAGAAAGTGGAGGGTGTTTTTCCTTAAAAATCCCTGAGGAAGCTTCCCGAGGATTAGTCGCTAAGTATCAACCGGAGACACCTCCAGTCATCGGAAAACAAAAAGGGATAGGAGGAAGAAAAGAAAGAAACTAGGACTCACCCGAATGTCAAACGGAGTTTTTTCTGGAAAACTTTAGGCGACTCCTTCCAGAAAGTTCAGAAGCAACGATGGGTCTGCTGGCCTTAAGACTTTAAGGAAGAATGAGCAGTCGACGATGGAAGAGGAAAGAGATCTCCGGCGAAGATTCAGGAAAAGGCTCTCTTGAGGAAGTTCGGAATGGAGAAACAAGAAAATGCAAGAGGAACCCCATTTATATAGTGGCAGTTTATCATTGGGTGCGAAAAACGAAACGGCGCATTTAATGCACACGACATCCTAAGCCGGGGAAAGCGGCTCGAGGCAATGATGAAGCATTTGTGGTTGTTGGAAAACCCTTCGTCTCCTTACGACGCGTGCCCTCGGTGTCAGAAGATCGAAGGCTGGGGGCAGTTGATGGGACTTTTCTGAAATACTCCATGATGAAGACACGTGTCCTCGGTATTTACCAAAACACTGTTGCTAAGATCAAGCACCATCGGCGCATAAAGGTCCTCGCCCCCGAGGTACTCATCATATAGGATCATGGCATTCAGTATGAGTTACAACCAACACGTAGCCTCGGTCTGATATGGTACCTCGGTCGGTATACCTCCCTCGGTTTCGAGATGAGCCTTTCCTCGGTGCCGAGAGGTACCCCGTCCTGGACGCTTCCTCTACTCCAGGATAAGCTATTGACGTACAGGTCATTAGCCTAGGCTAGTCTAGACTATTCATCATGACCTCGTCTTATACAATTAGTGTCAGAACGTACTGGAATGCAGGGGCCACAGCCAATGAGGGATGGACGCGTGGCATATGATGTCACATCAAAGACAGAAAAACTGCATGCCGTTGCTGACACGCGACTTGGGAAAGCAAACGATTAATTACACCATTCCCTTGACGAGACTGCATTCAATGCAATAAGGCTCGGAAATGAAAGACAATAAATGTTCCTAATACAGAGCATTTATTGCATCCTCCCCGAGAGGAGTTCATTGTACCGTCGGCATCCCGATGACGCAGCATTGATTGCTCGGGACCCCGAGCAGTTAAGAAGAGAAGACATTCCTCATCAGAATCAGTGCGCACACTGCCTGTACCTAATGATCACCTACTGACTACACTGACAGCAATCATGAGCTTTTGAGGTATAAATACTCCTTGCAAAAGGCAAGACGGGTATGCAACAAAAAACTCTTTACTACAATACACACTCAGTGTTTTCTTCTTCCTCTCTCTCTCTCAAAGACTAACTAGATCGTCGGAGGGGATACGCCGGAAAACACTCTGGCGCCCTTCTAACTTGTTCTTCTTTGTTCCAGGAACCTTTCTTCAACCTTACTGGATCGTTCTTCCGCTCCCCCAGGGTCTCCCGTTGCCGTTCCAGGATACCACCGGACCTCGCAAGTTGTTCCAAGCAGCGTGGTTGGTCACTCAACTGACTCACTCGAGTTCACCAAGGGAGAGATCTGTTCTCGTTTTTATATTGTGCAGGATCTTGCACGCACATCACCCTTAAATAGAAGTATGAGATTTTTTCCTCGTACAATTTGCACATTTTGTGGGAAAGCAAGATTAAAGAGATATGTCAAATATACGAAGTATGCTAGGATCACCACGCAATAATCAAGGGTTCAACAAGTATGACCCTACACACAATTAGGGAGTGTTATTGCCTTTAGACAGTGACATAAGGGAAGCCACTACCCGAAGCTCGAACAAGAGACAGGAGGAAGGTATCACCCTTGTGATGACACTCAATAGAATGACACACACAAAGAATCTTTCCCACATACCGATGAGGAAGTTTTTGCTTTTATGAAGTTGATTTCAGATCCCCTAGAATTGATTGGACGCCCACAACACCATTTTAAGAAGGTTCCAAGAGGAAAAGAAAAACTTAGGCAGGGGAATGAGATTTTGAAGGAAATCTTGAGACTATCAAAGGACTAAGAAGTCCCTGAGGAGTCTGATAGCCAAACTTCCAGAATTAAAAGCGAAGCTTCCCATATAGAGCCCAGACCCAGCCCTGATAGGCATCCGAGAAAGAGATTAGATACTCAAGACAAGAATGTCAAAAGAAAATACACACGAGTAGAGGACCAAGAAGAAGTCTAGAAGCTCTTTACAACTAAGGAGCTTGATAGCAGGTTAAAGCGCCCGAACAAAAATCCATCAGGGAATTGTCAAGGAGAGTCATGACACCATCTATGGGAAACAAACCCATGATTACATGACAAATTGAGACCTTGAGACTAAATGATGATCGATATGTAGGATGGGATCTAAGCAATGTGTGAGCAACTCTGCACCAAAGGTCTCGATCACCGAATTCCCAAACCTTTCATAAATTGGGGAAGTTCACCCTTAATTCAAGGACTTTTCCTTTCATCTTTTGCACCTACCAAGAAGAAAAATATGAACCCACAAGTCAGAGCAAGGAATAAAGAAAGCAATGGGGAAATGCAAACGCCATTGGTCATTATTTGGGGCATATTCTTCCTAGGGATAGTTGTAGCAGGGTTCCTCACCCAATTGATGTTCCCAATTGCCCGAAACAAACAAGGAGATGGGTGACAAGGTAGTGATTGATACTTCTAACTCTAAAATAGTAGTTGTTCTTAGATGTATGGGTGATAATGTAATAGTTAAAAGATGTCCCAAAGCCCTAAATTAGTCCCCAACAGGTCATTCAAAGCAAATACACCCATTACAATCATAAAGAAGTTGAGGCAATATTGGAGCAAACATAGCTTTAAGGCATTCAGAACCCTCAACAATAGATGTTGAAAAGGAAACCTAACTCCACCTTCTGTGATAGCCATTTTGGGAAAGGGTATCCTATACTTGAACCCTACCATAGGTCTATCCTTAGCAACCTCGATGATCATATCATTAGGGATGGAGTACCTGACTCTAAAATTTGGGATTTGCTCCTTCTCAAGCGTACCCATAGTAAAAGAAGGAAAGGAAATAATAACAAGAAGAGAGAAATGAAAACTTACAGAGATCTCTAAGGGCGCAAGGGAACTTTGAAAATATAGAACTGGTGAAAATAGTAGAAGAAATAAGAACGGAAGAGATGACCATTTTCCCATTGAAAGGACACGAACAACATATTTTTGTGAGAAATGAAATGAGACTATTAAATGAAGTAAAATGATTACATGCAGAGAATCTCTCCTAATGTGCCAAATAGAAAATATTCTCTAAGAGTAAGTGAAGGGGACCAGAATCTCTGAACTCTAACATGACAGTTATATTAAGAGACATGGTAGGATCACGTGCAAGATCAATTGATCTGTTCGATTATGACCGAGAAAACTACGGACTCGGTAAATTAAGAAATGCTTGGTCAAGGAGTTACCGAGCAATAGACTATGTTCCACAAGCAAAGTTTGACAAGATAGGCTGGAAAAATAAGTTCTGAGGAACTGAAGTGGAGGCACGATTAAATAATAAGACCAAACCAAAAAATAACTAGCCTAACCCAAGTAATCAAGACAAGAACGGTGATAGACAGTCACTAAAAGAAATTGCATACGTACGCATTAGAAACAATTTCTTACGTTGCACTACAAGCCAAGCAAAGTCCCCTTCATGCTTGTGCTTAAATCATTCAATCTGCGCATGCAATCTATCCGTCTCTTGTTGAGAGTGTGCCATGACATCTATCTGAAAATTCTTTATTTTTTTTCACCACCCAAAAAAAAAAATCTTTATTTTTTTAAATATGTTGTTATAGTATTTTGTTACCAATCAATAAACAAACTTAAAACCTTGTATACTTCCTTGCCAAAATCTACTACTTTTCATTATCGTAGAGATTAGAGGGTGTTTGTTCATAGTATTTAATTATCACTGCGAAGTGTTGAACTTTTGCTAACTCATAAAAACTCTAAAGAAAAGGAAGCAATAAACGTTACTTCGTGGGCATACAGATCTCAAGGACATGCTTCATCGACGATTTTTTAGTGGTTAAAGTAAAACTACGATGTATAAGTTACAAGATGTATATTCAGTATAAAAAAAGTTAAAGTATTTTTGTTAAATATAATTTCACATTAATGCCATTAATTGATCATGATGATGCATAAAATAGACTTATTAAAGATTAATAATCGAGTGTGTGATAAATTGTCATTAATGAGATAATTAATAAAACAATTAATAATAAAAAGGTAAATATCTGGTTAACATACAGATATATAGTGGTTCAGTCTAAGTGACTTATTCCACTCTGAGAAACGACAACGGTGACCAAATAGTCTTTATTAATGGATAAAGTAAGATAGAAAAGCTTTGGGAGAGGTGTGCTTTGGTACAAGTACATTAGGTAGGAAAGATAAAACCTATGTGAGGGGTGTGTAGAGAGGTGTAGAGATGTGTGAAGATGTGTCTCTCTCATATGAAAAAGACTTATAATTTATAGGGGTGAAGTCTTGGTTGAGGCGATGATGTGCGGGTAAAAGCACTAGTCATAAGTATAATTAAAATTGTCTAGATCTTCGAGAGTAGGTATCCCAATGATCTCTCTCTCCCACGTGCTCTTATCTTCCTAGACTCCTTGAATCTTGGAATGGATCGGATTGATGAATCGGACTCTGCTTGTCTTTCTAGTGGATTTGGGCTGAATTAATTTATTGGGTCTGACCCAATTAAATTTGGGTTCGTCAGATCAAATTATCAAAAAGGTAACAAAGAAATTTCAAATAAAAAGAGTGTATTTGAAAATATGAAAAAACCTATAAAGGATTGAAATAAAAACTGACAAAAATTGTTAATAAAATTTCAATTAGGATATGGGGTGTCCCTAGATTAATGTCTCTTTATAGACAGAATTAATAATCGATTTGAGTATTGCAAGTTTGAGTCGAATCTAAAAAATTGTTCAAGTTCAACTTATTTAAAAAATAAATTGAGCCGAATTCAAGTAATTCGATTATTTTATATATAAATAAGTCAAGTTTTACAAGTTCAAGTCAAGCCTTTTTAACTTGTTTTTTAAACGAATCTAAAAAAAAATGTTTAAACTCGGCTCATTTATTTAAACGCGAGTCAAGTTTGAGTTGAATCCTATTCGAACCGAGTCCGAACAACTTAACTTAATCAACTTAACTCAATTATTAGTCCAATCTATAGATAAAGTTGAAAAAATGTCCCTTTTTTTTTAAAGAAATTCAAAAAATAGATTATTTTTTAACATCACTTACATTAAAACAAATTTTCGTAGTCTTCGAAGTTAATGTGGAAGCTTAAAAAATAAAAGGGAGAATTACACTCAGATTTTTTGAAGTTTGTTACTTAATCACTTAGATTCCTTGACATTTAAAATATTATATACAAACCCCCTGAAATTTGTACGCGCGTAACACATAGACTCCTGACGTAAATATATCATTTAATAAATTATACTTAAACCCCCTAAAATTTGTAAGTATATAATATTTAGACCTTTAAGTTTAAAATATTATACTTAGATCAAAAATACTTCAATCAAATATAAAATATAAAATATTTTAAATTTTATTGTATCATTTATTGAAATAAAATTAAAATTAAAATTTTATTTTTTCTTAAAAAATTGTAATTAATATACATTTATACTATCTATTGGAATAAAACTAAAAAATCAAACAAATGGTCTAAGTCATTCATAATAGAATATGAATTTTACATCTAAAATTCATGTTCTATTATTTCATTTTATTGAAATAAAATCAAAAATAAAAATTAAGTTTTTTTAAAAAAAATTAAAGTTATTATATAATTATACTATCTATTAAAATAAAACTAAAAAATTAAATAAGGGGTTAAACTGTAATGGACACAATATCTTTTAGTTTTAATTGGGGTAGTTTGGTATTTAATTTGATTATTTAAACGACCAAATTAAATTCTAATAGACAATATAATTGTAAACTAATTATGATTTTTTAAGAAAAAAATTGAACTTTTATTTTTGATTTTATTTCAATAAATGATAAAATAGAACATGAATTTCGATTGTAAAATTTAAAATATTTGATATTTTATCTTTAATTGAAGTATTTTTGGTCTAAATATAATATTTTAAACTTAAGTAGTCTAAGAATTATATACTTACAAACTTTAGAGGTCTAAATATAATTTATTAAATGATTTATTTAAATAAAGGTTGTAAGTGTTATGCGGGTACAAATTTTAAGAGGTTTGTGTGTAATATTTCAAATATCAGGCATATGAGTGATTAAGTGACAAATTTCAAAAGATCCAACTGGATTTCTCCCAAAATAAAAATAAACACATTAACGAACCAATTAGTAGCCGTAGGACGGACATAGTTAAGCTTCGGAACAGAAAGTAAAAACCCGTTACACTAAAACGCGCAAGCGTGCGTCTTACGCACCCTTAAAAACCTTTTCTTTCCCATGTGCAGCATGCGTACTATGCACTCCCTTACAATCTTTCCCTTTGTAGGCCAGGTGCGTAACGCGCATACCGCTCACTCTAACACCAAATCGGAGCTAAAGAGAAAAAAGAGTGTGTCATACTGTAATTTGCTAATGCACTCGTGTAGCGTCTCTGCTTAACAGCAAAGCGTCTCTGCTAACACTCTGCGACCACTAGTATTTTATTCTTGAGCACACCCACAATCCATCTCTCTCACTCTCTCTCTCACACACACACACATACTACAGAGAAACTCATAATCTAAATTGAGATTTATAAAGTTCTCTAGATAGAGAAACAAACCCAAACAACTATTTGAACACCATTCACATCTCTCTCACTTTCTCTCTATAAACTCTCCTTTTTCTACTTGTGTATCTATAGTTCGATTCAGAACCCTAGAGAGAGAAATCAAGGCAAAGCATTTCGCCTCAAATCACACCCCTCTCGATATACCTATATAGATGTGTATTTATCTGTATTTTGCGTGTTTAGAGATTTGAAACACTACAGATTGTGTGCAAAGGAGGCTTAGGTATTTGATGTGAGAGGGATTAGGGTCAGATCGGAGATGGCGGAGTTTTCCGGCGAAGGAGGGGTTTCAAGAACGCCGGAGCTGAGTTTCGGAGATAATGATGGCAATGTACGGGCGACAGCAACGATTGACGCCATGATTGCGACGGGAATGGCCACTGCGACGCCGTTGACGGTGTCGGGATCGTTCAGGGACGGGAAGAGTGGTTCGTCGAGGAGGAGAGCTTCGGTGAGGCCAAGTTTGGACGCGGATGAGTTCATAAATTTGCTTCACGGCTCGGATCCGGTGAAGGTAGAGCTTAACCGGTTGGAGAATGAAGTCAGAGGTGAGGAATGCGAGTTGATCCGGCGATTCATTTTGTCGTTTTTGGTTTTTATGGTGGTTTGACAATACGGTATCGTTCTGTGTACAGATAAGGATCGAGAGTTGGGGGAAGCGCAAGCGGAGATCAGGGCGTTGAAGTTGTCAGAGCGACTCCGAGAAAAGGCCGTTGAAGAGGTTATGTTTATGTTATTGTTATGTTTTGTTTTTTCGAAATAGATCATTCTTTTTTCACTTTTTAAAGAATTGGAATCGGATTGAGTTTTGATAGTGTAATGAGTTCGTATGCCATAATTAGAATGTAGATTTGCAATTTCTGTCATAATGTGGAATTCGAAAAAAAAAAAACCTCCCAATGCCTATTTTCTTCAACTTTGAATTTTGTTTTCTGGCTTCGTATTTTTTCTATCTGAATAAGCTGGCGGTGTCCTCTTTATGATTTTCGAATTTCAATTTGACGTTGGTTGGATCAGTTAATAGTCTCTGTTTCCAATCATTTGAAACATCTAGGCAGAATTCCCTTTCCATTATATGGTTTTTAACTTGTAACCTGTGATCTTTTTTCGACTATGTTATTACTTCTTTCTGTCCTAATGCATGTTGTCATTGGGTTGTTGCTACGTGTATCTGGAAAATGCTTCCAAAGACTTTGCTTTGGCTTTTTTACCCCAGCCTAAATATATGTTTTGCTTGCTGAAGTTGTGATGATGCATTTGGGGATTCAGTTGTTCCTCTTGGGATGATACTGTCATAGCATTTTAGCAGTTGAACATAGTAGGTAAATTTAATATTGCATTAATATGCCAATGGTGGTAGCAGAACATTAGGTTGCCTTCTTTTTTAAAATTTTTCCGTTCGTCCTTATCATATGTTTCATTGAGTTATATTAAACTGTTAAATTGAAAGCTGACATAAGTTCCTCTTGCACTTTAGCTCACTGAAGAATTGACGAAGGTGGAGGGGAAACTCAAGTTAACAGAATCTCTTCTAGAAAGCAAAGTATGTAGTGAAGCTCTTTCATCTTCAATATGTTTCTATCTCAATTACAAAGCTATATTGAGTGACATCATTTTTTGGGCAGAATCTTGAAATTAAGAAAATCAATGATGAGAAGAAGGCCTCCATGGCAGCTCAGTTTGCAGCAGAAGCCACTCTTCGAAGGGTTCATGCTGCTCAGAAAGATGATGATATGCCTCCAATTGAAGCCATCCTTGCACCCCTAGAGGCTGAGCTCAAGCTTGCTCGACAGGAGGTATGCATTGTGTCCTGCTATTGGATGTTTAAGTCATAATTACTTTATAATTGCACTCTAGATGTATAGCAGGGACACATTTAGCTTATTAGGAAAAGCACCTCCATGAGGTCACAGATTTAGGTCCCTGCTACATAGCAGTTAGAAACACACAGAGCAACCATGATCACGCAGGATATTAACATGAAATGGGGACAAGCAAGAAGAACATTCTCAGTATTTAGAAACATAGAGCCACAAGAGTCACCTTAGAATAGGTGATTGTCTAGGATTTAAGCACTAATTTGTTGCTTTTGTTCCCCACAGATTGCAAAACTGCAGGATGACAACAAAGCATTAGATCGCCTTACCAAATCGAAAGAGGCTGCTTTACTTGAAGCTGAAAGGACTGTGCAGGTTGCCTTGGTGAAGGCTTCTATGGTGGATGATCTCCAAAATAAGAACCAAGAGTTGATGAAGCAGATAGAAATTTGCCAGGTATTGTGGTCATGCATGCTGTTTTCTTTTCCAGGACCGTCGCAACACTTTGGTGTATAATCTTTTCATTATTGTGTTTTCCCGCGTATTGGACTTGATTTGTCAAATGTATGTGTCAGGAAGAAAATAAAATTCTGGACAAAATGCACCGCCAAAAAGTTGCAGAGGTCGAAAAGCTCACCCAAACTGTGCACGAGCTTGAAGAGGCTGTTCTTGCTGGTGGTGCAGCTGCAAATGCTGTGAGGGATTATCAACGGAAAGTTCAAGAGATGAATGTAATATGCCATAGATATATCCATGCATCATGCTTGCCCATTTACATCCTCCTACCGGATGGTCTTTAAGCAATCTTCAATGTTGGAATTGTTTTTTTCCTGTGTCCAGGAGGAAAGAAAAACGCTTGATAGGGAGCTGGCTCGTGCAAAAGTAACAGCAAACAGGGTGGCGGTTGTAGTAGCTAATGAGTGGAAAGATGCAAATGACAAAGTGATGCCCGTAAAACAATGGCTTGAAGAAAGAAGGTTCTTGCAGGTATACCAGTTTGTAGTCGGTTGTTATATAGATATTTTGAACTCCATTATGCTGTTTCTATGGGGAAAAAAAGGATTGTGCCTGCTGCATAAAGACCCCCGCCTATACGGGTTTTGGGATAGTTCTAAGCCTTATCTCAATTTTGGAGAGGCTGTTTTCTGTGTTCGAACCCCAAATGTATCGCTTGGGTGAATGAGTTCTTTCCATTCCTTTAGGTCCAATGTGATGTATCTATTTGGGCAATTAAATTTTTTCTGTATTTCACTTCTGTAGTTTCTCCGGTCTGCAATTATAACTAACGTTTGTTGTCATAGGGTGACATGCAGCAATTACGGGACAAACTCACTATAGCTGAGCGAACAGCAAAATCTGAAGCACAGTTGAAGGTGACAATTTGGTTTCGTCATAGTGTGTCTACCTAAGGCTCTAAGCCATTTAACTATATTTTCTATAATAGTTTTGAAGATTGTATTTTTCTCACACGCTCCAGGAAAAATATCAATTACGGCTGAAAGTAATAGAAGAGACTTTGAGATCATCAAACACTAGCAATCGCAGCATTTCTGATGGAAGATGTGCAAGTAACGGTCCTTCACGTCGCCAATCCTTGGGTGGAGCTGATAACATCTCGAAATTGACCTCCAATGGCTTTTTACCTAAGAGATCACCATCCTTTCAGTCGAGATCTACTCTGTCTTCTGGTTCTAGTACTGTGTTGAAGCATGCAAAAGGAACATCAAAGTCATTCGATGGTGGCTCACGATCATTAGATAGGGGTAGAGCCCTCTTAAATGGAGCAGGTCCAAATTTTAATCTCAACCAGTCCTGTGAGGGGACTAAGGAGAGCGAGGCAAATAATAATTCCTGGGAAGGCAGCTCAGATGAAAAACCTAGTAACTTCCCAGCTACAGATACAGAGGATACAGTGCCGGGATTGTTGTATGATATGCTACAAAAAGAGGTGATTGCATTGAGGAAAGCTGGTCATGAAAAAGATCAAAGCCTTAAAGACAAGGATGATGCCATTGAGGTTGGTTCGTTTCTATTGAGTTACAATTCTTCTTAACATATAGCTTCTGCTAGATGTTCGGTTGTGACTCTTGTTTCTTAGATGTTGGCAAAGAAAGTTGATACTTTAACCAAGGCAATGGAGGTTGAAGCCAAGAAGATGAGGAGGGAGGTAGCTGTCATGGAGAAGGAAGTAGCTGCCATGCGTGTGGATAAAGAACATGAAAATAGGGCCAAGCGATTAGGAAATTCCAAGGGTCCTGTGAACATTTCTCAGCTCCTCCCAGTAAGGTATGCATGTATGCGTGTAACTGTGTATGCATATGTATATTCATATGAATATATACCACTTCACTTTGGCTACCAATCATATCACTGTACTTCTCGAAGCAAAAGCATTGGTGAAGACTCACACACAACCAAAATTGATAAATTATTAGCATCCAAACGGACCAAACCCTCCTGAAAATTGAAGTGTTAATATAGATCATATAGAAAACAAAATCATAAAATCAGAGACACACCCTAGCACATGCAGAGAAAGAGAGAGAGAGAGAGAGTTCACAATCGGATGCCAGAGCCCCAATCTCTCTCCTTCCTCTTTGAAAAATCTCAACACTTAGTT
>CAUOFW020008386.1:0-17706 GCA_963454935.2 Ilex paraguariensis | reverse complement strand
TTTAATTACACCATTCCCTTGATGAGACCGCATTCAATGCGGTAAGGCTCGGAATGAAAGGCAAAAATGCTCCTAATACAGAGCATTTATGCATCCTCCCCGAGAGGAGTACATTGTACCATCGGCATCCCGATGACCCAGCATTGATTGCTCGGGACCCGAGCAGTTAAGAAGAGAAGACATTCCTCATCAGAATCAGTGCGCACACTGCCTGTACCTAATGATCACCTACTGACTACACTGACAGCAATCATGAGCTTTTGAGGTATAAATACTCCTTGCAAAAGGCAAGACGGGTATGCAACAAAAAACTCTTTACTACAATACACACTCAGTGTTTTCTCCTTTCTTCTCTTTCTCAAAGACTGACTAGATCGTCGGAGGGGATACGCCGAAAAACACTCCGGCGCCCTTCTAACTTGTTCTTCTTTGTTCCAGGAACCTCTTTCAGCCTTACTGGATCGTTCTTCCGCTCCCCAGGGTCTCCCGTTGCCGTTCCAGGTTACCACCGGACCTCGCAGGCTGTTCCAAGCAGCGTGGTTGGTCACTCAACTGGCTCACTCGAGTTCACCAAGGGAGAGATCTGTTCTCGTTTTTTATATTGTGCAGGATCTTGCACGCACAATCTGGCGCCGTTTGTGGGAAACGACTAGTTTTCCTAGTTTTTTCTCTATAAAGAACAGTGACCATGGTGAACACTCGACAGAAAGGGAAAGGCCCCCACCAAAGGAGTCTCGAGTTACAAGCTCCCTGTCATCACGGAGGAAGGGATCACACCGATATGAATAAAAGTGCCTCTACTCGGTCAAGAGGGGTTACCCCTCAAACCAGTATGGGAATCAGGTCAGGGGGATCAGCCCCCTTGGCTCGTCAGCTGGCGGAGGTGATTGAAGAAAAGTTTGGCAATAGATTACGACAGCTGGAAAAGGACAATGTAAACGTCCTAAGCCGGCTCAACGAGTTTGCCGCCTCTGGCGAAGGGTCGAGGGATTCATTCCTTTCTCGTGGGCTTCCCGCCCGGGAGGCGGAAACGAAGGATCTAAGAAACCACCTAAACAACAAAGCAGAAAGCTCTAGGGCCCCAAAGCGACCCAGAGCCAGCGAGCATCATCATGACAACCATTCAAGGAAAGCAAGGCCATTGGCCCTGGACGACCTCCGACGAGGTTTGTCTAGACGGAGGAAGGGAGATGAATCCGAGGAGGACTCAACCCAATCCACACGACGCCCAGGAAATGAGGGGCTTACCGATGAACTCAAGGACTTCAGAAGGCATCCCGTCAGGGAAGAAATTGATCTCAGAGCCCGGTTAGACTCCAGGAGAAAGGGTAAGGCTGTCCAGGATGAGGCCGAGGACGAAGTCATACAAACACCCTTTACGAGGGAGATCGGTGAGATGGAGGTTTCAAGAAAGTTTGTCGTGCCGCGGTTCAAAACTTATGACGGGCGGTCCGATCCCGAAGCCCATGTCAGGCAATACAAGCAGATGATGTCCCTCTATCATTCGGACCAACGGTTTCTCTGCCGAGTGTTTCCTATGAGCTTGGGGGACTCTGCGATGAAGTGGTTCGAGGCGCTTCCCCCCAACAGTATTGGGTCCTGGAAGGAATTGACGAAGCAGTTCCTGGCTCGATTCATTACGGGGAGTAAGCGCCCCAAAGACATTGGATCATTGCTGACCCTCAGACGGAGGGAATCCGAGACTCTTCGCCAGTACGCCATCCGATACTGGGAAGAGGTTAATGAGGTAGAAGGCTGCTCGGAGGTCATGGCAGCAGCATCTTTCCGGCTCGGCTTGGCAAGGGACACGGACCTGTACCGATCCCTGACCAAGAAGACTCCCTCGGATATGGGGGAACTAATGGCCCGGATAAACAAATACTCGAGGGTTGAGGACGAGATGGGAAGCAGCAAAGGCCGAGCCCTCCAATCTAAGAGAAAAGAGAAGGAGCGGGAAGATATTCCCCGAAAGGGATTGCTACCCCTCCAGGGGGTCCGTCCAAAGGAATTCACACTGTGTTCAAGGAACCCATCTTCAAGCTGCTCCATAAAATCAAGCACGAGCCGTTCTTCAAATGGCCGCCCAGGATGCAGAGCGACCCCTCCACCCGTGATCAAAAGGTTAGGTGTTCCTATCACCGGGATTTCGGGCATCGCACCGAAAGCTGCAGGGTGTTCAAATCGTTCTTGGAAAGATTGGTCCGAGACGGATATTTGAAAGAGTACATAGAGCCCAGGCCAGAAGAGAGACAAGCCCTTGCCCCGACCGAGGAGCCGGACAACATCATAGATGTCATCCATATATGTCCCCTGGATCGCCCCACGTCCAAAGAACTCGAGTCCGACCTCAAGAGGGTAGCTTTTACGAGGAAGGTAGCCGAGGTTGATGTAGGGCCACCAAGTAAAAGGGCCAGGACGGGTGAGCTTGGCATTACATTCTCCGACGCGGATTTGACAGGCGTAGTGACTCCTCATAACGACGCCCTTGTCTTGACCCTGAGGATAGGAAAATTCGACGTCAAAAGGTTTTGATAGACTCTGGAAGTTCCTCGGAAGTGATGTACTCCGAAACTTTAAAACGGATGGGTCTTGGCCTCAAAGACCTCACCAAAGTCAGGACACCCCTCATCGGATTCAACGGCTCGTTCGCCCTGCCCGTGGGGAAAATCACATTGCCAGTTGTCACAGGTCCCTTCGTCATCAACACCGAGTTTGTCGTGATCGATACGGACTCTCCCTACAACGTGATTATGGGGCGAACATGGCTGCATGCGTTGGGAGCGGTGCACTCCACTTTCCACCAGAAATTAAAATTCGCCACGCCAGAGGGTATCATGGAGATCCGGGGGACCAAGCGTCCGCGAAAAATTTTTATTCAGCCGTTCGAGCCGGGGCGTTCAGCCAGGAGAAGGGGCGAGCACCGGAAGAGATTATGGAAAAATAGCAATTACAGTCCGGGCGTCCAGGAATGGATGACCCCCGGATAGACCCAACTGAGCGGTCGGTAGAAGACCTCCGGAAGGTGCCCTTGGTAGAGGGAGAAGAAGAGAGGTATTTCTTAGTTGGGACCTCGATGCCCACAGCCGAACAGGAGGAGATGATCGAGTTCCTAAGGGGAAATACAGACGTGTTCGCGTGGAACGAAATGGAAATGACGGGGGTAGACCCCGAGATAATCACACACAGGCTGCATGTTGACCCGTCGCACAAGCCAGTCAAACAGAGGCCACGACGCATGGCCCCGCATCACACCAGCGCGGTCAACGAGGAAATCGACAAACTCCTGAAGGCCGACGCCATTCGAGAGATACAGTTCCCAGAATGGCTGTCTAATACGGTGTGCGCAAAGAAGAAAGGGGGGAAATGGCGTGTCTGCGTAGACTTTACAGATCTAAACAAGGCATGTCCCAAGGACGACTACCCCCTGCCAAAGGTGGACCAGCTGGTAGATGCCACTGCCGGATATGAACGAATGGACTTCCTGGATGCCCGAGCAGGATATCATCAGATCCCTCTCTATCCCCCGGATCAGGAAAAGACGGCGTTTATCACTCCGAAGGGAGTTTACTGTTACAAAGTGATGCCGTTTGGACTAAAGAACGCCGGGGCAACATACCAAAGACTGATGAATCGGATGTTCAAAAAGCAGATCGGCAACACCATGGAGGTCTACATGACGATATGCTGGTGAAGAGCAAACGGAGTTGTGATCATCTGACAGATTTGGCGGATACCTTCTCCACCCTCAGGGAGTATGGGCTGAAGCTGAATGCGGCAAAGTGCGTTTTCGGAGTGGAATCAGGTAAATTCCTCGGATACCTGGTTAGTCAACGAGGAATCGAAGCCAACCCAGATCAGATTCAAGCGATCCTGGACATCCGGAGCCCCCGCACTGTCCGAGAAGTCCAGAAACTCACAGGGATGCTGGCTGCACTTAACCGTTTCGTCTCACGCTCCTCGGACAAATGCAAACCCTTTTTCGGAGCAATCAAGAGTGCTGGGAAGAATATGTGGAGCCGGGGGTGCGAGGACGCCCTGGCTGGAATCAAGGAATACCTAAGGACTCTTCCAACCTTATCCGTCCCCATCCAGGGGGAGATGCTGTTCTTGTACCTGGCAGTATCTGAGTTTGCGGTAAGCGGGGTACTTATCCGTGAGCATGAGCACCGCCAGAAGCCGATTTATTATATAAGCAAGGCGCTCCTGGACGCAGAGACAAGATATCTACCCCTAGAGAAACTGGCTCTATCCCTGGTCACCACTGCAAGGAAACTGCGGCATTATTTCCAGGCGCACCCAATCACTGTCCTTACCGATCAGCCCTTGAAAGCGATCTTGAGGAAAGCGGAACTCTCCGGAAGGATTTCCAAGTGGGCAGTAGAGTTGGGGGAGCACGACATTCATTTCAAACCCCGAACTGCGATAAAAGGTCAAATATTGGCAGACTTCATAGCTGAGTTTTCGGGGGAGCATCCCGTTTTAGAAGGACCGCCTCCTCCCGACTTAGCGTCTCCAACGAATTGTGAAGGATCGCCATGGCTTTTGTGTGTGGACGGTTCGTCAAATAGTAAGGGGTCCGGAATCGGTATCTTGCTGACCTCTCCAGATGGGATTATTGCGGAGCAGGCCGTTCGGCTGGGATTCAAGGCTTCGAATAATGAAGCTGAATACGAGGCCCTCATCTCAGGACTTCGGTTAGCTGAGGCGACTGGAGTTACCGATTTAATCGTGCATTGTGATTCTATGCTAGTAGTCAATCAAGTTAACGGAGAGTTTGAGACAAGGGACCCTAGGATGAAGGCCTACCATCACCAGGCGACGACTGTAATTCGAAGGTTCGGCCGGATTGAAATCAAACAAGTGTCCCGAGACAAGAACACACATGCCGACGCCCTGGCTTGTCTAGCCTCGGCGGTGGACTCCTCCCAGTCGCGCAGGATCACCATTGAATACCTTCCCGCATCCTGCATAGACCATGCTCCCGAGGCAATGGTCATCCAGGACGCACACAAGCCGCCCAGTTGGATTGATCCCTTTCTCAGGTTCCTAACAACAGGAGATCTCCCGGAGTGTTCAAAGGAAGCAAGGAAGATAAAACTCAAAGCTCCAAGATTTTGGGTCTCTCCGGATCAAAAACTGTATCGGAGGTCTTTCTCGGGGCCTTACTTGCTATGCGTCCAAGAAGACCAAGTACAAGACCTTCTCTATGAGGTACACGAAGGAATATGCGGGGGGCACTCTGGGGGGCGATCAATGGCACACCGCATCATGTCTCAGGGATATTGGTGGCCGCAAATGCAAAGGGATGCGCGCGCATACGTCCAAAAATGCGACCAGTGTCAGAAGTTCTCCCCTGCAATCAGGCAACCCGCGGGGGACTTACACCCCCTGACCAGCCCTTGGCCATTCGCCCAGTGGGGGCTCGATTTAGTTGGACCCCTGCCTAAGGCTCCGGGAAATAGGAAGTTCCTCATTGTGGCCACAGATTATTTCACCAAGTGGGTAGAGGCGGAGCCGTTGACTCATATCCGCGACATAGATGCCAAAAAGTTCGTCTGGGAGAACATAATCATCAGGTTTGGGATTCCCCGGGCACTGGTGTCGGATAACGGGACTCAATTCACCGGCGGGCGTTTCAAGTCTTTCTGTGAGCAACTCGGGATCCGTAATTTCTACTCCACCCCTGCCTATCCTCAAGCCAACGGGCAGGCAGAGGCCTCCAACAAGACAATTATCAATGGGATCAAGAAGAGGTTGGAGAAAGCCAAGGGAAAATGGGCGAATGAACTATTAAACATTTTGTGGGTGTACAGGACCACCCCTCGGTCCTCGACAGGGGAAACCCCATACTCCCTGGCATACGGAATGGAGGCAATCATACCCCTCGAAGTAGGGCTCCCGACCATAAGGACCCAAGCTTTCGACGAAGGGGGGAATGACCGTCAACTTGGATTGGATTTGGATCTAGTGGAAGAAAGAAGGGAGGCAGCCGCCTTGAGGATAACTAAGTATCAGGAGAAGATTTCCCAACTATACAACAGAAGGGTCAAGGCGCGAGAATTCCGAATAGGCGATCTGGTCCTCAGAAGGGTAACGGCCAATACCCGTGATCCAACAGAGGGAAAAATGGGACCTAACTGGGAAGGGCCTTACAAAGTGATATCAATCGGGGGCGCCGGGTCGTACAGATTAGAAGGCATGGATGGAAAACTTGTAATGCGACCATGGAATGTTATGAATCTAAAGAAATATTACTTTTGAAGTATTCTCTCCCTCAAGTGCTTGCCAACGACAAAGATAAAGGGCAAGGCCCTGGGGACAGAGTTCAAGGGCTCCTGTCCCCGAAGCAAATACAGGAGCAAGCCTCCTGAAAGGGCAAGGCCCTGGGGACAGAGTTCAAGGGCTCCTGTCCCCGAAGCATATACAGGAGCAAGCCTCCTGGAAGGGCAAGGCCCTGGGGACAGAGTTCAAGGGCTCCTGTCCCCGAAGCAAATACAGGAGCAAGCCTCCTGGAAGGGCAAGGCCCTGGGGACAGAGTTCAAGGGCTCCTGTCCCCGAAGCAAATACAGGAGCAAGCCTCCTGGAAGGGCAAGGCCCTGGGGACAGAGTTCAAGGACTCCTGTCCCCGAAGCAAACACAAGAGCGTGCCTCTTGAATGGGCAAGCCCCCGAAGACAGTTCCAAAAAAAAAAAAAAAAACAAAACACTACTGTACGCAAAAAAGGAAAAAGTACTCGTGATTTATTTCAAGAAGAGGGGCTTTGCGTCCCCAAAGGCTACAAAAGAAAAAAGAGTACAATCAAAAAGAAAAAGGGGCTTTCATCTGGCCCCGGGCATCTCCACAACATCAGCCGAGGGCGAGTCAGCATAAAAAGGTTGAGAAGCTTCTGGAGCAGGCAGAAGGAGAGGTACTTCGGCAACAGAGAGACCTTGAGCAACATGAGGATCAGGGGCATGGTCCGGCGGGGCCTCTTCGGACAAGTCCACTATCACTGCCTCGGGCAGATCCGCCGAGACTTGCACCGGCGTTGGGATCTCATCCTCGGCAGCAATCTCTGCTTCGGCCCGTTCCATCTCTGCCGAGGGCACGTACTTGTGCATCTGGAAGAGCGGGGAGTCTGACGGGATTCCAGCAGACTGGAGCGCCTCGTCCCACCCTTTCTTGAAGAACTCCTTGCTGTTTTCCTCAAGAGCAGGGAGCACGTCATCGGCGAACTCTTCCCGGAGTTGCTCCTCCGACTTCCTGTTCAGTGCCTCGGCTCTGATCCTGTCCAGCTCCTGGGTGAGAGCCAGACAGCTTTCCTCTGAGCCAACCGCCCTCTCCTCCGCGGCAGAAAGCCGCCGCGTCTGCTCGGTGATCCTCCCCTCAGCATCGGCAAGGGCAGCACTTAGCTTTTCAGCGCCAACCTTAGCCGACTCGGCATCCTTGAGGAGTTGTTCGATTTGAGCAGCCTGCCCCGCCAGGGTAGAATCCCTGGCAGCTACGTCCTCCATAGCTCGGGCGAGGGCCCCCTCCGCCTCTTCCTTCTGCTCTCGGGCCCGCTGGAGGTCCATCCTAGACCCATGGTACCGCGCAGCTATTATGGAGATCTGTTGGGTAGCCTGCAAAGGAGGGAAAAAGGCGTATCACAAAAATGGAAAGCGAGAGAGAAGAAACCAAAGCAAAAATGAACTTACCACCAGGGAATTCTGGATGATAGAGCGGAACAACACGTTCGTTGATCGCCCCCTGTGAGCCGCCATGTCGGCCTCGAAATGCAGTGTCTCACTCACTGCATTGGCGACATGAGGGTCCAGCAAAATGGAGTCATCGACCCTGATCACTCGGTTCATGTGATCGGTGGCTCGGGGTTCCACTCCGCGGCTTCCACTGTCGGCGGAGGGGAAGGGGGAGTCTGCTGCTGCTGTTGTTGTTGCTGTTGTCGTTGCTGTTGCTGTTGCTGTTGCTGCGGAGGAGCAGGGGGTAACCCACGGCCTCTCCCGCTTTGCTGCTGAGCGGAAGATGCCCTGGATCCCCTGCCGAGGCCATCGTGCCTATGTTTGACCCTTCTCTCCTCCTCTACCTGAGGATCCCGGTCACGCACTTGACCCCGACTGAGAACCCTTGAGGATGGGGTGGAACTGGTCCCTGCAGATGGGGCGTCGCCGGTCGATCCTCGTCCCCTCCCGGCAGCAAGAGCTTGCCTCTGCCTCAGGAACCCCAGGTCAATACGAGGCGTGCTGGACATCGCGACCTCGAGGGCGTCCTCGGAGTCTAGAGATTGTAGAACTTGGAAGTCCGGCCACAAATCTCCTCCCGAAGTCCCCACCTCGGCGTCCGAAGGAACAACGTCCTCTCTGACCCCGAGCTCTTCAACTACTCCCTCTACCTCTGCCTCCGAAGCCCGATCAGGGTCTTCCTCCAAGTTTTCCTCGACCTCTTGCCTCGCCGCCTGATCGAAGAGTTCAGACCACCGCGAAGGCTCAAAAGGCTGAGGAAGCTGTGAAAATTTCTTATACCCGGGGGTGTAATTCAGCAGGATGTGGGCAGCCCGGCCGAACCCGTTGTCACCAGTAAATCTCCAAACCGTGACTAGGTCGGCAAAGTTCACCAGCGACCGAGGGGGAGGAGCTGTTTCCCGAGCAGGGATATCTGCACAAACAAAAAAAGTAGTCATGAACATGGGAAATCTGGAGAACAAAATAATAAACCCGAAGGAACCGACGTACTTGTCGTTCTCCATTCCAGAGGGCATAACAAGCCGTTATACTCGGGACCAACACCTCTCTGCCAAGATCCCTTGAAAATAAGAATATCGTCCTTGTACCCCTTGTCCGAGTCGGGAAGATGAGTTACAAGGTACATGGAGGGGTCCCTGGCTTTGAGGTAGAAGTGTTGGTGAGGCATGACTCTCAAGAGGGAATAACAAAAAAGGAGATCGTTCAGCCCAATATTTACCCCGAGGCGCCTATTGAGCTCTAAGACCCCCATAATTATTCTGAAGACATTAAGGCAACACTGCCCGGGGAAGAGGCGGAAGTGAGAGAGGAACTGGAGAAGTAAAGGGGGTAAAGAAAACCTAATTCCGCCCTCTATTATGGCCTTGGTATAAAAGGGCATAGCATCCTCGGCCCCGAGGGTAGGAGTGTGCACCACCGAGTCATAATCCTCTATGTCTACGCACGGGGGAATGCCGTACTTGACCTTAAACCTATTAATCTGCTCACCACCCTTTACTTTATACTTCCCTGACCCCGAAGAACCAGCCTGAGGATTCTCGGGAGCAGGGCGACGACGAGGCATCTCTAAGAAAGTGAGAAAGTGGAGGGTGTTTTTTCTTAAAAATCCCTGAGGAAGCTTCCCGAGGATTAGTCGCTAAGTATCAACCGGAGACACCTCCAGTCATCGGAAAACAAAAAGGGATAGGAGGAAGAAAAGAAGAAAGAAACTAGGACTCACCCGAATGCCAAACGGAGTTTTTTCTGAAAAACTTTAGGCGACTCCTTCCAGAAAGTTCAGAAGCAACGATGGGTCTGCTGGCCTTAAGACTTTAAGGAAGAATGGGCAGTCGACGATGGAAGAGGAAAGAGATCTCCGGCGAAGATTCAGGAAAAGGCTCTCTTGAGGAAGTTCGGAATGGCGAAACAAGAAAATGCAAGAGGAACCCCATTTATATAGTGGCAGTTTCATCATTGGGCGCGAAAAACGAAACGGCGCATTTAATGCACACGACATCCTAAGCCGGGGAAAGCGGCTCGAGGCAATGATGAAGCATTTGTGGTTGTTGGGAAACCCTTCGTCTCCTTACGACGCGTGCCCTCGGTGTCAGAAGATCGAAGGCTGGGGGGCAGTTGATGGGACTTTTCTGAAATACTCCATGATGAAGACACGTGTCCTCGGTATTTACCAAAACACTGTTGCTAAGATCAAGCACCATCGGCGCATAAAGGTCCTCGCCCCCGAGGTACTCGTCATATAGGATCATGGCATTCAGTACGAGTTACAACCAACACGTAGCCTCGGTCTGATATGGTACCTCGGTCGGTATACCTCCCTCGGTTCCGAGATGGCCTTTCCTCGGTGCCGAGAGGTACCCCGTCCTGGACGCTTCCTCTACTCCAGGATAAGCTATTGACGTACAGGTCATTAGCCTAGGCTAGTCTAGGCTATTCATCATGACCTCGTCTTACACAATTAGTGTCAGAACGTACTGGAATGCAGGGGCCACAGCCAATGGGGGATGGACGCGTGGCGTATGATATCACATCGAAGACAGAGAAACCGCATGTCGTTGCTGACACGCGACTTGGGAAAGCAAACGATTAATTACACCATTCCCTTGATGAGACCGCATTCAATGCGGTAAGGCTCGAAAATGAAAGGCAATAAATGCTCCTAATACAGAGCATTTATTGCATCCTCCCCGAGAGGAGTACATTGTACCGTCGGCATCCCGATGACCCAGCATTGATTGCTCGGGACCCCGAGCAGTTAAGAAGAGAAGACATTCCTCATCAGAATCAGTGCGCACACTGCCTGTACCTAATGATCACCTACTGACTACACTGACAGCAATCATGAGCTTTTGAGGTATAAATACTCCTTGCAAAAGGCAAGACGGGTATGCAACAAAAAACTCTTTACTACAATACACACTCAGTGTTTTCTCCTTCCTCTCTCTTTCTCAAAGACTGACTAGATCGTCGGAGGGGATACGCGGAAAACACTCCGGCGCCCTTCTAACTTGTTCTTCTTTGTTCCAGGAACCTCTTTCAGCCTTACTGGATCGTTCTTCCGCTCCCCCAGGGTCTCCCGTTGCCGTTCCAGGTTACCACCGGACCTCGCAAGCTGTTCCAAGCAGCGTGGTTGGTCACTCAACTGGCTCACTCGAGTTCACCAAGAGAGAGATCTGTTCTCGTTTTTTATATTGCGCAGGATCTTGCACGCACATATATAAGTCCTTATTTTTGCAGCATGTGTTATCACATCATACACTGGCATGGAACATCAAGGATCAAATGTTGTTCATTATTTTCTTTCTTCATGTTGTGGATTTTGTTTGTGATTTTCCATTGGGTTGCAATTGGTTGGCCCACCTAATTACCACGTAACTCGTGGTTAAAGTAAAATAAAATTAGTTTAATGTATACTGTGATAATTTAGTTTAAAGTTAAGTGGACGTTATGGTTCAACTCTGCAAATACTATTCCATCAACTTTAATTTTGTTTAAGTAGTCGATTTTCTTTGTTGAAAATTATCCTACCTTTTGCCTCTTTCTTGTATGGGAGCCGGACACTTTCTTACAATTAATTAGGGAGTATTTGTTTGTGCAACAAGACTTAAACTAGGTCAAGATGTTCTACAATTTCTACAAACTTGGTTGATTATTAAATAGATATAGAAAATCAAATTACAAAAAAATATAAATGAAATTATAATTTAAAATTGTTCACGTGCGATGCACGTGTGTGTATCAATTAGTATATATAAAACGTCGTCATTTTCTTATGTAAATTGACATCGTTTTGAAAAACAACACCCTTATTGTATAGTAAAGGATGTGTTCCAGATAATTTATATTCGATTCATGATCGAGCATAAAAATATTATGATCGATTATGAACTACTCAAATGAGTTACAACTTTTTTTTGTTGACTTTATTTTGATGAATAACGCCCCAATTGTACAGTAGAGGATTTGTTCTAGATAATTTATATTCTTTTCATAATCGAGTATAAAAATATTATGATCGATTATGAATTACTCATATGAGTTATAACTTTTTTTTGTTGACATCATTTTGAAGAATAACACCCCTATTGTATAGTAGAGGACTGTCCAAATAATTTATGTTCGATCCATGATTGAGAATAAAAATATTATGATCGATTATAAATTACACAAATATTCTTTGTTAAGTTCTAACTTAACCTTTAAAAATTATAACACTCATGATCGATCATAATATTTTTAGATCACAGTAAGTGAATCAATGAAAGGGATATCTTCCTTCAATTCAACTCAGAAAGAAATCCAACTCACTAGACACATTTTCATTCCAGGGAAATTTGGAAGTCAATACAAAAATTTTGACTTAATTGAGCGAATTTACATTTAAAAAATTGATTTGGTCATAAGTGCATTTTAAAAAAAAAAAAACTAAAAGGTTATTCATTACTTCATTACTCTCTATCTCTCTTCTCCCTATTTTCTCTCACCGTTACTCTTCCTTTGTTCTCTCTCTTTATACCAACATTACAACAATACAATTACACAAATTAGTTACATTAATTAGTTATAATTATCTTATAATATACGAAACATTTACTCATATATTCTAATAAATCAAATAGTTACACCAAATAATTACAAGAAATTATAACATCAACTCAATATGTTATTCAGCCGTTTACATAAACAAAAGAGTTACACAATTTAGTATTATGATATAGTTGCACTAATTACATACACCAAATTGGATTTATCATTACACAAAAGAGTTTACCATTATACCAAATTTGGTGTATATAATTGGTGTAATCATGTCGTGATAGTAAATTATGTAATTTTTTAATTTATATAAACAATTGAATGACAAGTTAAATTGGTAATATAATTTTGCGTAATTATTTGGTGTAATTGTTTGGTTTCAAATGAGTAATTATTTGGTGTATTATAAGACAATTATAGTTAATAGATATAATTGTGTTGTTGTAACGTTGATATAAAGAGAGAGAATAAAGAGATAGAGTAAAAATGAGAGAAAATAAGGGGAAGTGAGAGAGAGATAGAGAAAAAATAGGGGAGAGATGAAAAAATTAAATTAAAATTTTACACATTTGAAAAGAAAATAAATTATCAATGGGAGAAAGAGGAAAAATAAGAAAGACATAGAGAGAGTAACAAAGAGAGAGAGATAGAGAGAAAATAGGGGAGAGAGTGAGAGAATAATGGAAAGAGAGAGAGTAACGGTGTGAGAAATAGGAGGAAGAGACAGAGTGAAAGAATAAAAATTATGCATAGTTTAACGAAGGGTAAGTAAGTAAAATAAATAAAAGGTCATTTAAATTTTGTACCTAATTGCAAAATATTTTATTAAAATTAAACTAAATAGAGTAAACAACTTATTCATACACTTATTCTCAACTAAGTCTAAAAAAATATACACACACCCAATAAACCCTTCATTCTATCAGTTTCGGCCTCTCTCCATTTAGCCCGCAACATTATGGGGCCCTCCATGTCCTACTACCCAACTGTTGATAGTGTAGGGGCCAAATGACCCATATCATTGTCGATCAATTGACCTACCAAGTCCATGGGCCTTGTTCTATCAACCCATTAATTTATTGCCTTTGCATTGAATATTTTTTCGGAAAAATACTATTTGGACAAAAAACAAACTTACTTGGAATCATAATAATTGAACGATTTGTTAAAAATTTAATTCAACGATTTTTTATCAAAGAACCCTTGAATGCTTTGCTCCTTCAATCAAGTTTGAGAAGGTATTTTGTTGTTGCAGAATCGTTTTTGATATCCAATGAACCGTGTTTTTGTGTCTGATTTGTAACGATTTCACAAATTTTCGAATCAATTTTGGAAAGGGAGTCACAGTTTTGCTTTCTGGTCGTGATTTGAGAATTTGAAGAACTGAAAAAGTGGAACTATTTATACCTAAAAATTTGACCTAATTTGTTGATATAATGATATAATTTCATAAAAATCATTAGATCAATACCAAATTTCAATGTTTAATAGGGTCTACAGTGAATTCAAAGGTCGCAGAGTAAATTATGTCAGCAAATTACATCGATAAAGGAAAATGTTATTTGGACCTAAAAATTTGACATAATTTGCTGACCTAATGACGTAGTTTAATTGGAATCATTGGATTAATACCAAGTTTCAATGTTTGATGGAGCTCACAGTCAATCCAAATGTCATAGTGAATTATGTTAGCAAGTTAGATCAATAAATTAGATCTCAATAACATTGCTCATTTTAGGATTAGTGGTAGTGGTGGTGGTGGTGGTGAGATAGTAGGGGCCAGTAGAATGGTGACAACGGTGGTGGAGTGACAACGGTTGCGATGGTGGTGGTGGTGGTTATGACAGACGTGGTGATCGGGTGGCAATGGCGATGACGGTGGTGGGGTGATGGAGGGGATGGTGGTAGTGGCAGTGATTGGACGGTGGTGGTGGTGGTGGTAGGGTGGCCACAACGATGGTGGTGGTTGTGCTGGGATGGCAACGGTGTTGGTGGTGATGATAGTGTTGATGATGATGGTGGGGCGGTGGGGGTGACGACAATGGTTGTGGTGGTTGTTGTGGCAGAGGTGGTGATGGGTGGCGGCGGTGTCGGTGGTAATGATGATGGCGGGGCGGTGGGAGTGGCGACATTGGTGACGACAATGGTGGTTGTGATTGTTGTGGTAGAGATGATAATGGAGTATCAACAGTGGTGGTAATGGTGAGGTGGTGGTGGGGAGGTAGGGGTGGAGGTGGTAATGTTGGTAGTAGGGGCGTTGAAGGTGGTGGTGGTGGTGGTAAGGATAATGGTGGTCGTGGCAAAGGTGGTCGTGGGGTGGCGACTGTGGTGGGGCGGTGATGGTGGTAGCGTGGCGATAGCAACGGTAGTGGCAGCGGGGTGGTGATTGTTATTGTGGCAGTGGTGGTAATAGCGTGGCGACAGTGACGGTGCTGGTGGTGGTAATTGTAGTGGTAGTGGTAGTGGTAGTGGTGGTAGTAAGGTGGTAGGACAGTTCCAAACACTATTTTTGTTTTGTTAAAGTACTTGTAATATAAGTTTTAAAAACATTTTTGAAAAATTACTCTAAATACTCTTAGGAGCTTATTTTCCTTTATAAATTTCGGAAGTTAATATTAGTCATCAGATTAATTTTAACGTAAATTTAATTTCAACCGTAAAAAATAAAAATCATTTTGTTTATCTTTTGAAATTTAAATTATATAATATTTTATTATATAAATATATTTAGTAGATGTATTTGTCATGTTATTCGTATTTGATACTAATTTATTAGTAGGTCAAATTATTTTTGAATTAATATCAATAATTAATTTATCGTTAATTTCGTATGAATTTTCAAGTTGGTATTATCATATCGTTCTAGAGAATTGTCATCCTTTTAACTTTTATAAGGTTCAGCAGTTGACCAGGGGGCAAATGTTGAAAGACAGTAACAAAGAATACTTGTAGGCACACACGCTATACTTGTACGCCGTGTTGGCGTAGTTCTCGTTTGACTGAAAAAAAAACTATTTTTTTTTCTAATAACCATCTGGATGATTTGAATAAACAATGTCAAGTAGCCCACATGGTAAAATAACCAACAAAGATTAATTTGCAGATTCTTTATTCAGGACGCAGATTCAAAATAGGGGAATCTCACTTTGCACTATGAAAGAATTAAATTTTTTATTTTATACCCTCAAAAATTAGGTTTTTCACATTAGACTCTCAATGTATTAAAAGTGTTGTAATGGGTCTTTCCGTTATCTTCCATTGCTTATTCTGTAATAAATCACTTTATTGAGGTTGATGAAATGAGCAACGAAAATTAACGAAAAAGTTAAATTACGACACTTTTAATATATTGAGGATACAATGTAAAAAATTTAATCATTAATGGTTTAAAGTGAGATTCAAAATAGTCGGGCAGAACAAATAGACGTGAATTTAAAAAACAGTTTGATTTGAATTTGGGCAATTGATTACTAGTCAATGAAGATCAAACACGCCTTGTTATTTTGAACCAAAAATAACAGGAAGAATTTACCTTTGAATTGCTATAAATAGCTGCATTTTCTCATGTTTTGCAAACCAAATGAAAATGATGAAACCAGGAGCTTCTTTGCTTTCAATTCATTTTCTTTTTCTCTTCTCAATTTCATGGGCAACTTCAGCCTATGCTAGTGCTGATTTTCTTCAATGTCTTTACAATAAGTTTCAAAACTCCTCCACAATGTCCCAGGTGATTTACACACCCACAAACCCTTCATATTTATCTGTCTTGGATTTTTCCGCACAAAACTCTAGATTTACTACACTTGGCACCCCACGACCCTTTGTCATAATCACACCGTTAAACGAGTCTCATGTTCAAGAAACTATATATTGTTCTCGAAAACATGATATACAAATAAGAATTCGAAGTGCAGGACATGATTATGAGGGCCTCTCTTATGTTTCTGAACTGCCATTTGCCATCCTTGATCTAATAAATATGCGATCTGTCTCTGTCAATGTTGAAGACAACACGGCTTGGGTTCAAGTTGGCGCAACTCTTGGTGAACTTTATTATAGTATTGCAAATAAGAGTGCAACACTTGCCTTTCCAGGAGGTGTTTGTCCTAGCGTTGGTGCTGGTGGACATGTCAGTGGTGGAGGCTACGGTTGGTTGATGCGTAAGTATGGTCTTGCAGCTGATCAAGTCATTGATGCTCGATTAATTGATGTCAATGGTAGAATTCTTGATAGAAAGTCAATGGGTGAAGACCTCTTTTGGGCTATTAGGGGAGGGGGAAGTGCCAGCTTTGGGGTCATTTTGGCATGGAAAGTAAATTTAGTTAGTGTTCCCGAAACTATTACTGTTTTTACAGTAGTCAGAACTTTGGAACAGAATGCAACCAAGCTTGTTCATCGATGGCAACAGATTGCAGACAAACTTGATGAAAATCTTGCCATCAGAGTCTTCTTAACAAGTGTGAATTCTAGTGAAGAAGGAAACAGAACAATACAAGCTATGTTCCGTTCATTGTTCCTTGGTGGAGTTGATAACTTATTACCATTAGTGCAAGAAGTCTTTCCTGAGTTGGGTGTGGTGAAAGAAGATTGTACTGAAATGAGTTGGATTCAATCCGCACTATATTTTTACGATGGAGGACCGATTGACAGTTTGTTGAATAGGACTTTTGCATATAGAACTAATATTAAAATAAAATCAGATTATGTGAAGGAGCCCATTTCTGAAAGTGGGTTGGAAGGAATATGGAAACTGTTTCATGAAGAAGAGGTTACTGTGCCATTAATGGCATTTACTGCTTATGGCGGGAGGATGAGCGAGATCTCGGAATCTGAAACACCTTTTCCTCATAGGGCTGGAAACATATACCACATTGAGTACCAAGTGGGGTGGCAAGAAGAAGGGACAGCAGCTTTGGAGAGGCATATCAGTTGGATTCGAAAGCTTTACGAATATATGGCTCCTTATGTTTCCCAGAATCCAAGAGAAGCATATATTAATTATAGGGATCTTGATATAGGAGTTAACAACGAAGGCAATACAAGCTACACACAGGCAAGTGTTTGGGGTACTAAATATTATAAGAACAACTTCAAAAGATTGGTATCCGTAAAGACCTTGGTTGATCCCCACAATTTTTTCAGGAATGAACAAAGCATCCCACCTCTGCTACCACGGTGGATGAAGAGAAGTGTTCAGCATCTTCCAGTAGGAAAAAACTATCAGTAAAAAGGTTCCATGATCATTAGTGTGACTCTGTTTACCTATCATATTGTGAACTGAGGATCTTCAGTCCATAGACAAAAAAAATAATAAGCATTCCAGACCTCCTTCACATAGAGGGCATGAAACTTCGCAATTTTCATTTCCTTCTTGTGTATATGGAGTGGAGCCATTGGCCTTATTTCTGTAATAAAATCCAAGTCAGTAGGCAGACTTGGCTATTCCAAAAAAAAC
>CAUOFW020008385.1:0-17709 GCA_963454935.2 Ilex paraguariensis | reverse complement strand
TTTATTACGCACAACGAGAGTGAAGTATTCAAACCCCAATACCCATTAGAACAAGCTGAATAATAGACAAAAAATAAAACAAACATGCAGAGACATGTGAATTTAAAGAGGTGGGAAAAATCAAACCCAATAAAATATATTTCATGGATTCCAGATGATATCATGCTAATCGTAAAACCTTCTTAAATTTCTCTGAAAAATACTTGAATAAATGCCAACAAAAGAACACATGTCCATGTGAACGTAGCGATTCAAACAAGAAGGAAATATTACTCAATTCTAATAGTATAGTATTAAAGAGTAAGGAGGATCTTGGAGGGCGAGAGAGAGAGTGAGCCATGGAAAAAAGTTTGAAAGCAGCGAGGCCATTTTGGTAACTGAGCAAATGGCTCAATCACACTATTCCTCTTTCTTCGTTTTTCATTTTTTTCCCCCAAAGAGTAAGAAAGAATACTTTAATCACCCGAACAAATTCAATGGCTTGTACGTCATTTGTTCTTAAATTAGACCTCAAATTAAATGCAAATTCCATTTTACAAATAAATTTTCAAGAGAATTGGCATTGACTTTTATGCATGTATTTGTTTAGTATGAAAAAATTTTAAAACAATCTCATTCCATTGATTGAAAAAAAGAAAGTTATAAGAAATTTTTTTTAATTATCTAAATTATTCTTAAGTATTTTAACTCGGTTTAAAGAAAAAAAAATATATTTTTTATTATTCAAATTTTTAAAAAATTAGCTCCTAACCTAATTTAAGAACAAATATCGACTCAAACCTTAATCTCTAGACCAAATTATATGATTAGCCTAATTTGTACACATTTTTTTTAAAAGTAATAACTAAGTGAATATTTTAAAAAATGGGAAGTTAAGTTATTGAATTCAAGTTTATTGTTTTTTCTTGTGTTTTTTGTAAGAAAAAAAAGTTAGTTAGATGTAAGAAAATTTATACATGAGAGAAAATTATTTTTTCTATCATTTTCTATTTCATGCTAAACAAACTCATGTAAAATTTTAAAATTTTTTCTTTCTTATATTTTCTAACATTTTTTTGTTGAACAAACGTTGAATTATTTATAATATAAAATAAGACAGACTTTAATAAGTTCATCCGACGATCTCAAATAGACTCATTCAACAACCACTAATATTTCCCTCAAAACCTTTCACTTTCAAACACGAGTTATCCTTACTAAACATAAAATTAGCAACGGTCTCATGTAGTATCCGAAATTTTCGTACCCTCATAATTTTATAATTTTGAGAGATTATGGTAAGGAGCGAGATATTAACCGTCCAAAATTCAATAAAACTATTTTGTTGGTTGGTTGGCTGTTAACTTGTTAATGTTATCATTGAGGTCAGAGAGTGGATTAGTACGACTCTTGTTAGTTTTTTTTATTTATTTTTTTATTAAAAAGGGTTTAAATTCATACCGATCACTCTCTCGAAATTAATATCGATCCAGCGACTCTGCCCTCCAACGAACAGATTGATGCGTGTCTATCTAGCGCAGGCAACGCTGGTGCTCCACTTGAAAAACCCTTCTGATTATGACTGTCATGGGCCCACCAACGCTGGCCCATAATTCCAACAACCGTCGTCACCACATTTAGCTGCATTACATGCAATGCAATGCAATGCTTATCAATATCAGGCCACTTTATACATTTAATACACGGATTTATTTTATTATAACTATTAGATTAAAATAAAGTTTATTATTCATCTAATAGTTAGAAGAGATTAGATATTCAGATTAAATTCTCAAATCACGTATAAAAAATATTATTAATTTATAAATTTTTCAACAAGTGACTACTCATCTGTTATCCTCAAATCAATTTGTCAAATATAATGTCTAGATTAATATTTTCACAATATTATATTTTTTTAATTAAATCCATGTGCCTTTCAAATATATTATGTAATGAGAGTTTAGGGCACATACTTAACAAAAACCTCACATATACTTCAACTAGTAATGTCGTAAGAATCTAAATTACGATAATTAATCAAACCATTTTAATGTGAAATCCTCCAAACTTTAAGTGATACCTGATTTCAAGTTGTTCCAACTACATTATCAGCCATCGTCACAAATAACTACACGACCTGCCCTTGGTATACATAAAATGCATTATATAATAAAATTTAAAGTTATACTTGTTAAAGTTAAACGTTACCTAAAAAAAGAAAAGAAAACCATTATCAAATGGGGTGGATAGGCGGTGGGTGAAAGATGTGCAGTCGCATCAATTGTTTTCTAAAGAGCTACCATATGTATGAAGAAGAAAGGAAATTATAAATAAGATATGGTCCATCCAAGCAATCGGCCAACTCACCTAATCTTTAATGAAGGTATTTTCTGTTTGACAAAGGGAAAGTAGGCACTAGTTTGGCACCGGCACTGGCCTGGCTGGAAAAGGAAAAATAGTCCCCAACTAAATGCCCCATCCTTGACATAATCTGCATAATCTAAGGGAATTATGAGCAAAACTTTGAGAATCGACTTTGGCTCAACAATAAAGTTCATCTATTGTAACCCAGATGATATGAGTTTGAGTAACAAAAACTACCTCTTCACATACTGAAGTAAAATTATATACAATCTCCAGACCCTGACATAGGAGCAACCTCGTACAGTGTCTTTTTTACTCTGAGAATTTCATCCTCCCCGAGGTGTTGTAATCTACACAAAACCCATAATTTTCCATCAAAAATCCACGAAGATTGACCAACAAGTTGCTTTTATCATGCACGTATTCCTTCAAAACTTCTACCCATACAAGGCTAGGGATGATGGATCTGATCCTGTGTGCTTACAAAATTGTACTCTGGAAAGCATTGGACAGCTATATAAATATCCACTTCTGCTTCATTCTTTACTTCTTGATGGACCTTCTGAACTCTGCATGCTGGAGGACTCTGTAGAGGTGGATGACACCTCAATTTTTGTCAATGCATTTGATATTAAACTGTCTATTCTATAGTCTCCATTGGAGCTGGCTGGATCAAGTACTCTAGCACTTAGAAAAGGAGGTTGATTAGGCATGGGAATTTCACATTCTTCATTGGTTAGCATTTGAACCACTTCATCCATCGATGGCCTTAGAGCAGCTGAAGCTTGTGCGCATAGAAGTCCAATTCGAAGCACCTTCGATGCCTCTTCTGCCGAAAAATAGTCTTTCAGGCAAGGGTCAACTGATTCACCCAATTTATCTGTTCTGTAAAGTTTCCAAACCTGAGGCCAAAATCAAAAATCCAATTTAAAACGTAGTTTTTGTTGAAAATATGTTCTGCATAATATTATTTATTTATTTTTTGTGGGTGTTATTGTACAAGTAAGGGTTCGGCAAACTAGTGAGAGTGATTCAAATCTTACGGCTTGTAAAAGGGAACATGAGTCCTCCGTGTAGGCATTATTCTTTTTACCACATACAATCTCAATAACCAGCACCCCAAAACTATAAACATCAGCCTTTTCTGTAAGTTGTCCACGGACAAGATATTCAGGAGCCATGTATCCACTGCACCACCAAAATTCACACTTACAGAACCGATATAAGCATTCAACAATAACTCAATTGACAAGCATTCTGAAACAGAATACAATAGTTCCAATTACAAATTATGAAAGAATTCCCAAATTATGCAACGTCCATATGCTTGAGTTTGAAAACCAATTTCCTCAGAAGTGCGTATACGAGATTATCACCCGTACTTGGCAAGTACATGTCCTAATTCAAGTATGTTACTACAGACTATTTTATCTTCCAGATTTATAATACTTTTTTATGTTGTGTTTCATCCTGTATTTCTTGTAGTAACTATTAGCCAATTATGATACTTCTGTCACTAAGCAAACTTAAATCTTCAACTACATTGTCTATTCTCTATTTTTTCTTCTTTTTCTCTTTTGGCCAACAAAAGGCTTCCATTGCCAGGGATAGTGAAACATAAGATTATATAGAACTTCTCTCTTACAGTGTCCCTGCGATTCCGGTGCTGAGATGAGTCTGATCAGCCCCAAAACACCGGGCAAGCCCAAAATCAGCAATCTTTGGAACGAGATTCTCATCAAGAAGAATGTTGCTGCTCTTAATGTCTCTGTGGATAATTCTTGTCTGTGAACCCCCATGAAGATAAGCAAGCCCTTCAGCTGTTCCAACTATAATTTGTAACCGCTGCTTCCAGTCTAAGATTTGAGTCTTGTTTTTATCTGTATAAGGAAATCGGCATGTGACCATGATCATGCTGAATTATACTAGTTTTGTTCATTCTTTGTAAATTTGCTATGAAGAACTAAAAATAGAATGTGAATGAATGCACACTCAGAAGAATTTGCATAAACAGTAGTAAAAGAAGGAAAAAGATTTACCGAAAAGAAACTGATTGAGACTCCTGTTGGGAACATACTCATAAACCAGGAGGCTCTCAGGGCCTTCAATGCTACAACCCAAAAGCTTCACAAGGTTACTGTGTTGAATTCCACTGATCAAGTTTACCTCATTGAAAAACTCATCTACCCATTGCCGAGTATTGAAAAACAATCTCTTAACAGCAACAGTTTTGCCATCTGGGAGAGTACCTTTGAATACAGAACCAGCTCCTCCCTGACCTAATTTTCTTGAAGCATTAAAATAATTTGTTGCCTTCTCAAGAGTTTCATATTTGAAATTCAAACCGGACCTGTTAAATGAATTTGATATTTGGCCGAGATTATTCTGTTCTGTGTGAATAAGAAAAAACCATTGTTAAGTACTTTTGTTTCACTGGAAATCATGTTTTTATGTAATGAATTATACCTTCTTTCAACTTTGACAGCCTTACATAGGCTGCATAAGCAGCAAAGAGTGAGAGCATTAAGACTACTGCTACAGCCAAAGCAATCGCAACAGTGACTCCTATTATAGATACCCCTGGAAAAGCATGGATGGAAAAAAAAAAAAAGAGAAACAAAACAATTATTTTATGGATATGTATCAATGGAATGGATCACATTACACCAACTGTGCACATAAAAAAGAGCACTTTGGAATAAATAATTCAAATCCATCAAAAAATATTCAAAGATATAAGAAATGTCAAACCTCAACCTACCCAAAAGTTGAAGAAAAGATAGAAATCTACAAAAAGTTCAAAACAGGACAAACATGCAAAAAGTAGAAGAAAGAAAAACAACGTATTTGACAAAAAGAAGAAGCCGACAGTTTCTAAATGAATAATGATACCTAAACAGCTCTTGCAGGTTAAAAAAAAAAGGTAACTAGCAAAAAGAAGTAGAAACTTACGATTGATAAAGCTACAAACCAAAGACCATTAAAAAACTTTCAGAAATAAACACTGAATCTCACGAACACAATCAAGAAAACAACTGAATCTCACGAACACAGCTATGAAAACAACACACAGTTTACAAGAAACAGAGAGGGGAAGACAAAATTACATAAACAAAGCCAAACTACATGATTTTTAAAAGTCATTTCATTTCACTTAGCAATAACATATGCAATCAGAGGGAAATATGCACTTATCCCCCTGTCAATTCAATGCATTCCATAAATTCTACGAAAAGAAAACAGACTAGTTACCAGAATTTTCCTTCATTTTCTCGGAATCACTGTAGAACTTCACGGTGGAGTACCTCAAATAACACCCAGCATTCAAACCCCTCCCTTCCCTGCTTGGCAAACACCCCCTCACCTCCTGACCCGCCTTCTCTAAACACTCTCTACACCCATCTTTGCTCACAGTCTTCCAACACTGTGCCAACCCATAAACTCCCTTCATTTCGAAAACTCCAAATCCTCCATCCAAAACCGCAATTTCAGTCACATTCTCGATTAACCCTCCAACCCTCTTCTGGAAATCCGATCTTTCAGCTTCATTGCCACTCAATTTACCATATGGACTACTGCAATTCACAGTGTCTCGATCTGGGTCAGTGCTTTCATTGAAGAAACTATAGTTGTCGTACCGTAAGAAGCACCCATCAAGATATATACGAGCAGAGATAGAGGGGAGACAACTAGGGAGTCTGGTCCGACTCGCAGCGTAGCAAAGAAGACAGTCGGTGTGAGAGAGGTCTTGGAAGCATTGAGCGAGACCATATACGGGTGGTGTTGAGTTGACTACGTGGCTACCCCAGTCGTCAGAGGTGACGAGTTGGGAGATAACTTCCATTTCTTGGACAAAGTTTGGGATGTAGCTGGTGTTTGGTGGTGGTCTGTTGTTCCCGCAGAAGAGTCCGGCCTCCGAGATTCTTGTGTCGGAGAGAGAGATTGGAAAAAGATTGAAGAAGAAGAAGAAGACGATCCATTGGAGATTAGTGAAGTTGGAGGCTGAGAAATGCATGTAATTCGACTTGGGTGTGATGAAATTTTGTGTGTGTGTTTGTGTCGGTGTTTATTACTGGGGGCTTAATGTTTACAAGATGAAAAGCAGCAAGGTCTCTCTCTCGCTCTCTCACAAAGTGGGGGCTGAGTGGTTATTAGATGAAAAGGAGCAAGGCCTCTCTCTCTCTGCGTGTGCGTGTGTGGGTGTTTCTGTGGGGATGAAAAGCAGCAAAGGTGTTAAGGGGGATGTGTATGAACAGTAGACCTCACCTCAAAGTGGCTCCGTCAACTTCTTTGTTTTCTCTTCTTCCTCTCTTAGATTTTAGCCACCTTTCGCGTATTGTGGGAGTGGGTAGTAAATGACAATTGACAAGCCTGCTTTGATGGAGAAAGCTCCAACGAGTCAAATTATTTCCGACATAATTTTTTACGTTCCCACTGTTCTGTAAGGACTTCGTATCCGTCGGTATCTTCGTTACTCTTAAAAAGTGCCCACACGTTTGTTTCCGCTCTGTGAGTCCTGAATTTAACTATTCTTTTCTTCGTATAGGGGTGGTACAAGGAACGGTAGTAATTGTTGGATGGGATAGACTTATTAAAATTTATCTAATTTTATATTATAATTTTTTTTTGTTTTTTTATCCATGGGAAATGTCAGAAATAAGGAATGACATTAGTGTTTACTCATTACATACAACTAAACTTTCAATAAATCTCACATGTTTAACATGCAACTCAACTGTCGTTCTTACGAACAAAAGTGTCAATTGTCTAAGTTTGATATAAAAGATCATCAATTTCCAAACAAATAATGCTTCTGAAGTGGACTTTTCAGTTGAATCATAACACAAATATGTGAGATGGTACGCCATGAGATTTGACATTTTGGGTGCACTGCCACACTGGTCAAAATAATTATATATGTTTGTCATTTTCCTATAATAACAGCATCTTGCGAGTCTCGTGATATATAGGATTTTCCACCCCTTGTGGCCTGCTTTGTTTATGCATTTTGACTTACTCTAATTTATACTTACATGATGAGTAAACTACGCATGCAAAACAGTTTTGTGGAGGGAGATAAGACACTCAGAAACTTACATGATAAGCCATTGCTCCAAGGGTACTAACAAGATTCACCGACATCCGGGAGGCCTGACAGGGGCTCTTCCTGACCTCCAATGCAGCCCAGTTTGCTACTTCAGCATCCGGGCACGTCAAATGGATCAACCAACCACCAAATTGCTTCAAAAATGTGTGCAATCACAATGCTCAGCTGATGGGGGGGTTGATCATACTTAAATTCTGCATGTTGCCAAAGATCCGGATCCAAGAGCTGAAACAACCCCCTAAGATCTTTCTCTACAGTTTCCTGCAGAGTTCAAGGCTTCATGGTGGAGAAAGATTTCATTGTTGTGGCAGTGTTTGAGATTGTCTTCACCTCCCACTCTCCAGAAAGCCCAACTTTCACTTGTCTGTGCCACTCTTAGAAATTAGAAAGCCTGGAAGGGGTTAAAAAACACCCAACTGCCTGCTCTGTGAGCTTCTTTTAAACAAATCCAGGTGCTTTGATCCAGTTAGCCCAGACATAAATCTCTGGAAACCACAGTCTTTGATAAAGCATGTCACAACTAATTGTGTGCCATAACTTGCAAGCATAGATCTGTAACATAATATTATGTTGGGTCATTATCAGTGTCATAATATGTACAGGAATCAACAGACGGCCAACGATGTCATTGGGAGGAGCCTGGAAAACATGAAAGGGATAAAAATGCATCGTCGGTAAAGGGAGACTTTGATGGAATAGGCAATGCTAACTCCTTTTGCATACGCAGTTGAATCACGGTAGTCATAGTGGGACGCAAAGACGGTGACTCTTGAATACACAATAAACCAATCTGAATTACTCTTAGGGTTTCATCCATATTTTCAACCTCTATACTTTTATCCACAATTTCTGATAACTTATTTTCTTGAAAATGCTTCCATGTCTGTAAAAAAACGAAAAAGTGAGTGAACTTGCATACTTCCAACATTATAGATGTGTACGGGCATGTCTGTGTAATGTGTTAGAGAAAGAGTTTGGACATTTACAGCGGTAACTAGCGTGTTGAGAGAATCTTCTGGCTGAAATTTATTATTTTACATGCCACTGACTACTTCGAGTACAAAAACTCCATAGCTATAAACATCTACCTTGTCAATTAGTCGTCCTTGAGCAAGGTATTCCGGAGCCATGTACCCTCTTTAGGCCATCAAACCAATAAAAGAGTCAGTTCTCAAAAATGGATAGACAAAGAATTCAGAAATAATTATCAGTGTGGAACATAACTGAAAACAAAAAGAGTCGTTCAAAGAATTAGAATATGGTAGCAAGTACTTACTGTGTGCCTGCAACTGCAGGGCTACCAGTGACTTGATCATTTGAGTAAAATCTTGCTATATTAAAATCTGCAATTTTTGTTCTATATTTCATGTCCAGTAAGATGTTACTCGCTTTGATATCTCTATGAATAATACACACTTTACAATCTTTGTGAAGGTATTCTAAGCCTTCAGCTGTTCCTGTGATTATTCTGAGCCTTCTCTTCCAATCCAAGTCTTTCTTGTTTTCTGGGTCTACCTTCCAACTGTACCATAAAATAAGTCGGGTCATTTGAATCTAAGATAAGATAATTTTACAGAATCCCATTAGAAACTGGCTCATTTATTCAACATATACTACTCAACTCAACAAAGTCTTGCCTCAACTCAACATATAGATGTAATAAAAATCTCATTTATGCTCATCCCAATTGTGAAAACACTACCAATCAGTCCATCAAGTATCATTTAGCATGTGATTAATTAGATTCGTGTAGTATTTAATGCTGACATTTGATTATGGCTTATATCTGGTATTCTCAGAGGAGATTGAGATTTGCTGTTATTTTTGATAGCATACCAAATAACATGAGGTCAAGGCTTTTGTTTGCGAGGAATTCATAGACAAGGAAACCGTCTTCATCAGTAAAGCAACAACCAAGGAAGCGAACTAAGTTCTTGTGTTGGGCTTGACCAATGACATCCACTTCATTGCAGACCTCCTGAACTCGAAGCTTGCCTGCTATAAATAACCGTTTTATGGCCATTTCTCTACCATCTGGCAAGATTCCCCACTCAAACCAGAGAAGCGAACAATATAATACATAAAAGCAGAATTCAAAGAAGAAGCTTGAAGGAATGCACTTACCTTAAATACCTCACCAAATGCTCCTTGATCAATCTTGTGGGCTTCACTGAAGCCTTCAGTAGCTTTTTTCAGTGTTGTATATCTGAAACGAAAGCTCATCTTCATTACTGTTAAGTCCATATCCAATCCTTCAAAAGATCAATAAGTCATTATCAATACCTTACAGAAAACTGAGATACATAGAACTGGGATGATTTTACTTTTCGTCATGGTATTACCCTTTATATTATTTTGGCGTAGGGTGTAGATGAATTTGCCTGAAAAACATCCTGAGAGGATTGCCAATAAACAGATGCCAACTGCACCAAGAACATACAAGAGGTATACAAAAACCCCATCTGCATAAGAATTACCAAGTAAACCATAAAAAAAGGAAGACATCACACTAAACTTTCAATGTCAATGTAAGATCCTAATTCAAAGAACCCCTTCAAAATAAAGGATAACTTGTTCGAAGAATCCAAATGCCTAAATCCATTCATACTAATGATTCAGTGAATTAAATAGGATAATCAAACAGCTGCTCTCTTAGAAGATCCAAACAAATAAGTAACATACCAAAGCCAATGGTTATGCAGGGTAGTTTATTAAATAGCATGCTTATGTCTATAATAACGTATACAAATAACAGGGTACCTAGAGATAATTAGAGGGTCATGAATCATGATTCACTCAATCATTTTACTAATGGCATGCTTTGCCACAGTTTTTCGATTACAATCCTTGGACTTCTTAATCAATCGAATTCTATGCACCATTTCCTAGATAATTAGCGGAACTAACCTTCATTTGACAATAAACCTTCCTTGTTAATGAAGTCATAATCTGAGTAACGCAAAAAGCAGCCAGCATTGAGTGAATGCGCCTCTACTGCTGGCAAGCACCTTATAAGACTTTTCTTTGCATCTTCCAGGCAAGAGGCACAGGAGCTAGATTCCAACATCTCCCAGCAATTTTCCATACCATAGACTGGTATACCATAAGATGTCGCATGCCACACTGTATAGCCTTTGTTATCCAGTGCCTTGTGTACCAACTTATCAATCACAATGTGTGCCATGCTTAAAAATTGCTTCGAACCATCCTGGGAATCACTGCATCTCTGTTTCCAGTTAATCCCGAAAAAGTATACACATAAACATGTTACATGATCGAGAATACCCAGATATGACAAATTCGAACTACAATCATAAAAGAGGAAGCTAATAATATTTATTGCTTGCTACCTGATGTGGTACTATTGACAGGGGGATGTTTCACAGTCAAAGGCGCATACCATTTAATTATCTAACATTAACACAAAGATGTGAATGCAGGCCAATCTAGCAAATAATGTTCCCCTAACCTAGTGATGGATCCAGGATATGGGCTTGATGGGGGAGGGGCAAACTTCTTCAAATTGTGAACATCTCTGTAAAAATTATATCTCAAAATAAAGCAGTTTTAGAACCTTATGGGGCCAGTTGCCCACCACTAGATCCACCATTGTTACTTATAAAAAATTGTCTTACAATTATTGTATTGATTTCTCTTGCAAGGATTAAGGGTAACACGAAAACTTAAAAAATAATTTGTAGACACAACCACCAAATGAGAATTCTTTAGGGCTAGTTTTCTCAATTTTTTTTTTTTTATTTTTTTTGGTGTATCTGAAAACATAAAAAGATGTCCTACGTTTTCCAAGAATGAGAATTGAAGGAAAGCAGTCAATAACAATATCAACCCATCTCATTCTTATATTCTAAAATTACAAAGAAAATATAAAGAAAAATTTACCGACGTATCATCAGACGAATTGGATTCATGAAAGAAACTATAATTGTCGACCCTGATGCAGCAGCCATCGAAAAAGACACGACCACTGGCTGATGGAAAGCAACCAGGCAATAAGGTATTGATTTTAGAGAAGCAGGTGTGACAATCTTCAGTGGAAAGGTCATTCATGCACTGCGGTAACACGTAAACACGGTTAGGTACGTTGCCTTCTTCGCCGGTAGCAGACTTTTTCTTCTGCATCTCCCTTTGCATTGATTGCAAGACTTTCGAATAATTCTCGTAGTACTTTGGCATGTTTTGCACATGCCCTTTTCCACATTTTTTGAGGATTAACTCTGTTCGAGGGTTTGCCATTGTCGAATAGATCACACAAGGGACAAAGATTAGCAACGATAAAACAATGGTGGCCATAATATATATATATATATATATATATATATATATATATAGACAGAGAGAGAGAGAGAGAGAGAGAATTAGTATCTTCCTACAATAAGAACAGGGGATGAGGAAGATAATTGAAAATTTGAGGGATGAGACTTGAGAGAAGCTTAAAATAGTATCTTTCCCTCTATAATATAGAAAGAAGAAGAAAAGAAAAAGAGAAGAAGAGGAGAGAGAGAGAGGGGGAGGGGGTGATGCGTCTTGGGCTTTTGCACGTTCCCATTCTGAGTTCGTTGTGCGTTTGTTATATTTGGTAAGTGTATATATAGTTGTGGTTTTAGTCCTTTGTGGCAATTAGTATGGTTGTGTGTGTGTGTGTGTGTGTGTGAGAGAGAGAGAGAGAGAGAGAGAGAGAGAGAAAAAGAGAGAGTATTTTCTGATGGTCGCTTAGTTAGGACTAGAAGCCCCTCTGCTACTGTTTCAATAGTAATTTTATTAACACCGTAATAGTGATGTGACGGACACAATTCAATAGGACTTTTTTTAATTGTTAGTGATGTTTAAGTCGGTTTATGTGTATTTTGATTAATTTTTTTTTTGATGTGGTTAAAAGTTGATAATTCACGTCAGAATTAGAGTCTTTATAAAAAATAAATTATTCACAGTCTGACTTTAAAGGGTTTACCATGATTTTAATTTAAAATATCTGAATTTATAACTCGTCTCTGTTATTACGTGAACTATTCTTTGGGGTTCATTAATATTATTATGATTGCAGTTGTTAGGCTGTTTTTATTGAAATTTTATCATTTCATATATCATTACAAATTTGGTGAATTATTTGTAACATTACTCTTTTTCCAATTCCACGCAAGAAGACCAAAATCGTCAAATTGTTGGTCCCATTGGCATTCATGATCCTTTATTGATATAGGGCCTACATACAAGGACAAGGGTGATCAGGTTGTATTGGGTATAAAACATTTTGTGATGTGATTCAATAAAGTCCAAACCCAATATACACCTAGAAATTGATAGGGCGTAATGGGTAGTTACCTGTTTGGTACTCCTATTTAAATAGGACTTATCGGTCTTTTTCATTATTTCTGGCTGGTTGGGCCCCAACGTCATAGTTGAAGGCTTAAGCCCAAAGCAACCCTCTCTATGAAATGGATCCTATTGATCCAGCCCACCAATTTCAAGCAAGTGCAGTGTGTTTTGTCTTTTGTGTCTCCTCCTCCGTCTGATTGCAGAGAACAGCAAACACAAAGAAATAAGGAAGAGAGGTGAGCCTAGGGTTTCACGCAGTTGAACTTGAGACAGGAAGGAAAGATGGCTCTGCCGAAGGCTAAGGAGGTCGTTTCCTCCAATCCTGGCGTCGTCTTCAGGTCCAATTCCCCCAATCTTATCTCTTTTGTAATTGACAGTTGTTTTGTTGGACAGCGGACTGTGCCTAATGTGTTTATTGGTGGCAAGCACATTGGTGGCTTTGATGGTATGGCCTTGATCGGTTGATCCCCTTTAGAATTATGTTAATTTCAGTTTTAATTGTTTCCTCTGCAGGGTTTGAAGTCTTATTGTTCTTCTTGCAGCAACAACTGCCATGCACAAGGGAGGGAAGCTCATGCCATTGCTGTCTGAAGCCGGAGCAGTCGCTAAAAGTTCATCTTAATAGGCATCAATTTATATCTGGCTGCTAAATGTCATGAACACTCTGATGATAAAGTCCTTACTGTTTGTTTTAGTTGAGTTATTTTGTCTACTCTACCGAGTCCGCTGAAACCAAATTAATATTAGATACGTTGTGAGTTGTGGTAATGATTTCCGTGTATATAACATTTTAATTTCGACGCAATTGCTTCTGAATTTTCGATATTATGAGGGTACTTTTGTCTCATTAGAGGTTGCTCTTACTGCTTTGGCTCATGTAATAACTTAGGAATATACCCTTTTTCAAGGCAATACGACTGGCAATGTTAGATTGGAAACGATAAAAAGCTTCAAACCTATCCTTCCCATCTGCCCACCCCTAACACGTCAAAAGAATATGGACCAGAAATGCTTGGTAGAACGCATAGACAAATCCTTCGTTTTTTCTTTCGAGATGAACTTATGTTTGGTTGGGGTAAACTTAAGTTGTATATATTTCCTAGTTAGACCAGGTTAGGTTATTTATTTTTATCATAATCCAGACTCAACCCAGATCTCGTTCGGGCCAAAAAATGAGCACAAGCCTATCGCTTCGGCCAAATAATCTAGCCCAAACCCTGAATTTTCTAGGTTGGTTCAATTGATCCGGACAGGCAAGGCAACCCCAAGCGCAGGCTGCCGGTGTAACATAGAATACTTCATCTACAGAATGTGGCAGCAGTGCCGACAAGCATTTGGCTACTAAAAAGCTTCAAAACCTTGGCAAAGTTCCTTGGGGCTAGAGCTAGAGCAACAGCTAGAGAAGCAGCTCATCATAAGTGGTTCAGATCAGCTCAGTAGCAACGGATGATAAAAGCATACTAACCCGCACGGATCACTTGGGCAGTTGAATAACAGAAGATAAGTAATAGATAATTACGTACAGTATGTTAGTGGTCATTAAATAAACCTATTTAAGACCGTCAGATAGAATTTATTGAAAGTCTGTCATGTTTTACATTTTATATACATCTCTTTTAAATCATTCATATTATACCGTACCTTCAAACACAGGTTACTCCCAGTATATATAATAAAAAACAGCACCCAACACCTTTTTCAAGAATTCGGTTTTCTTTGACAAGGAATGGAACTTGGATAAGTCATTAACAGCCTTTAAATGTCAAGAGGACCTAAGAAATTTGAAACAAATAGGATTGGAAAAAATGGCCCTACTAATGAAAATTATTGTTTGCTACCCATTATACACTTGACCAGGTCTAGAATACGAAAATAATCGAAAAAAAGTGAAGATTCTTTACCCTCCAATCCATCCCTGCTATGCCGGTTGCTGCCTGCAAGGTTATTGCATGGGCTGCCACCAATCACCAAGTCAAAGCCCCCAAATGTACCGATTAGCTGCTCTAGCCGGTCGCCATTTAACTCTTGTACATCAGTCATATCAATCAGAGTTCCTTTTTGATTGGTCTGCTCCCACCAACTTCGGACGATGTTTCTATTAACCTCAGATATCTCGACTGATACCACAGTCTTAAGGGGGACACCAAGCCGGTGAAGAGCAACTTCCGCACCACCAATCCCTGAAAAAAGTGATAAAACGTTGATGCCACCCGGGAATATGTCCTTCAACACAGAGAGATGATAAGCCACTGTGTCGACCTGAGAAGAATTAGGAAATAACCACTTCGAGATTAGGCTAACTGCAACAGAAAATGACTTGAACGATGGCAACTTATTTTTTTCCTAAAAAAATTTGGAAAAAAAGTTACATAAGTAAAATCACATATATTGCATTATCACCAATAACAACTCACATAAATATTATGGTTTAACCCAACAAGAGTGGTGAGAAATAGAGAGATCAGTTTGACCCAAAAAATGAAAAACAGAAAAAGAACAATAAAAGAGAAGAAAAGACAGTTGCTCACCTGGAATGAATTCCCGAGTGATTTATACCTGTCAGTCCTACTTATACCACCTCCCCTTGTATGGTTCCTTGGAAACCCTAGAAGCATTTCCACTTCATCAGCCTCTAGAGGTGCAACCTTGTTCCTCCCCACCCAAACTAGATTCCATTTACGACATTCATGAAGGACATAATTTTGCACATGCATTGGTGGCTCACCATCCCATGGTTCAAGAGACTTGCGAATCCTCTCAGTCAGTTTTGCACTACAAATGCAAGTTTGCAAACAATTCAAATGTGTTCGTTGATCCCATGAGGGCCACCATTTCCTTGTTAATGGTAATGCTTCATGTATTGTCTGTGGGGGTAGTGGAAGAAGAGGAAATCTATTTTTGATTGGGAGATTGTGAATATAGCCTCTTTTCCTTGCAGTTGCACAGAAGAACTTTGAATCAACAAACTCTGGGTCAACATCATATAAGAATCTTTTAATGGTATCCCAAACTCCTTTGGGAGCTAGTGCCACATTCTCATAATAGAAGTACGGAGGACCAATGGCTGCTTCTGGAAGAGTTCTGTGAATTAATGGACATGGTTCTGTAGGGACTCCAAACCCTATCATTGGTATGGGAAGACGAATCATCTCAGTGTCTTCATCCAGCGCTGTGTTTTGATACCCCTTCTGCTTTTTCTTTCTCCACAACTCATGCTCATAAAATTTCCTCTTGTGTTTACCATTGCCACTGAATATATTTGGCTTTGGCTGTGAATATAGAGGAAGAATGACAAAGTAGAGGTAAACTGATCATAAATATTAATAGAATCTGTAAAATGGAATTTGATGTATTGGCAATAGTAATTGAGAAACAAGCTATAAGATCTTTCACAATTTTTTTTCTAACTTCCTAAGACGAGGAGAAGAAAGTACCTTGGCCTCACAGGGTAGTTCTTGTAGATAAGCATCCGCTTCCTTTGACACTTGAGCAGCACATATAAAATCAGTTAATTCTTCAATCGAGGCTTCTGGACCTGCAGTGTGTAGAGGAGGCATTATGAGGATAGGATAGAGAAGCAAACATAAAATATCCAGCCAGAAACCAAGAACCGTAAATAGGAGCAATAACTTACCCAGATCCCCCAATAGGCAGAAGCCTGGTGAATAGTTACGTCATTTTTAGCACATGACATCAAGTGAAGGTTACATATTACTTCAAGAAAATTTGGATATATTTTCACAACTGAGACTTCCATACCCTAAAGCAATCCATCAGATTCCGATAGCATTGCCAGTAACTTCATAGATGTATAATTGGTTATATACTTCCCTTGAAATACTAATAAGTAATAACTTACAAGATATTAAGGACAAAAGCAATGAGAGAAGAAGTAATTAACGCAATACCTCATACCAACCTTAAGATATTAAGTAAAAGCCAGACTAAAAGGAAGAAAAAAATAACCAAGGGAAGAATGACAAAGAAAAGGGGAAAAAAAGAAACAAGGAAATGTCCAAATACATTACTTTAGACACCTTATTTTTTACCAATCATTTAACTTAGGAGCCCTACCTATGAGCCCTTGTTGAATGAAATCAAGTATATTGACTTCCACCGGATTGAGGTTATTTTCTAGAGGCTTTTGATGCACGACCAAGCTCACTAAACCTAAAGCCCTAAAAATACTTTGAAAGGATGAGATGGGTAAACTGTTATGCCCTCTCCGCACCTTGTACTATAACCTCAAACCAAGATCTTCAATGATGATTGGCCAACCTCTTTTACATACGAAGTTGTGAAACAGTTCCTAACTTCTCCCCTAAATGGCAACTCCTGTTTCCTCCAATTTAACATACCCTCTCGACTTCATACATCTCTCAAGTTAGTCCTCAAATTATGTAAAGCATAGCAATCGGTCCCTTCCATCCAATTCAAACGTTAAAACAAATTGAAAAATAATAAAAGCAAAAGTTTAACAGGCTGATTTCTAAGCTTTTCATAGTTTAAGAACTAATTCAAACAATTGAAGGTTGAGGGAGAATGAAGGAATAGTTCGAGGGCCATATACGATAGTTACCTTTTGTTTAATGGGGCTTGTTATTTTCTATCCAATTATAAGATTCTGTTATATTATCGAGTCACTCTTGTGAGCTTCCATCTAAAGGGCCATGGTCTTGTTGGTTAGCAGGTTAGGTCAATCGGATCAGTTTAATTCTAATAACGATGTCATTGGCCACAAATAGATTGACCATGACTATAAATAACACCTTGGGATTAATTAGCTAATCAGCATCTAAAGCATAAATAGATCTAGATAGTCAAGCTACTCAAGCTCAACTTGAGATCGAGTAAATGAAGCCTCGTCCGAGATCGTTCTTAGCTTGTTTAAATTTTCAAGCTACTAATTGGCTTGGCTCATG
>CAUOFW020008384.1:0-17713 GCA_963454935.2 Ilex paraguariensis | reverse complement strand
ATGCGTAAAACTCAATTGATAACTCGGGCAAACGAAACATAGTACCATAGTATTTCATAGTATCTTAGTGTTGGCCACTACAATTGATTGTTGGAACTTTTTCACATAAACCCAATGTCGCTTGACAAAAAAAAATACTACGACACAAAAATCTGCTAACTTTGATCCATCAAAGCTCAATTTAATTCTTGGGACTTTGGGTTATGTTCTCGTAGTGAAATAAATAAAATAGAAGATTGTCCTAGTTCCAGCTAATTGGGGATTCTACAATAAACAGATATGTTTTTCATCTCTTGAGAACAAACCGTTGTTACCCATGAAACTATGAAATTATCACAAAAATACGATAAATACATACAGCTTGAAATTTTACTGAACATACCAAATTAAACAATGCCTCCATGGCTACTTTAACATGATGTAACACCCACAAAACATACCAACTTATACACATACATGTCATGCTTCTACCTGCAACCCTAGAGTAATAAAATTTTCTTCCACCAAACTGCATGTTCATGGAAATGGTGTCCTTTGTCCTATCTCGGTCGGGGCTTGATATCGATGGTGAAACACTTCCCATCCTCTAGCCCGCTTGTGTGGATTCGAATCCGTGGGGCAAAACCCTTTTAAAAAGTTGAAATTTGACAAGAAATTTTAGCAAGCATAACAAACTTGACTCAATTTACACCCAACATTTATCCGATAAATTCAGAGTTTACTGTACATACAAAACTGGATGACTGTGCCCCAATACTACTTTTAACACAAGATTTAACACCACATTAACATACATACACATAAATACAATATGGCATGCTTCTACCTGCCAACCCAAGATGATGACAATGTTCTTCACCAAATTGAATGTTCATGGAAAGGGTGCCCCTGTTTTCATCTCGGTCGGCTCAATATCAATGGCGAAACCCTTTCCATCCTGTTTCCAGTAGTCTGCATTCGGATTGATCCATTCTGGCTCTGGAATCTCCACCCTGGAAATCTTCAGATTATCACTTGATATATTGTACTTCTCATCCCTCTTTTTTACCAGATCTGGAGTGATAATGCCCCAGTTCACTGGTTGTGGGGACATCATCAGTGCTGGTGCACCCATGGGCAACCTATCACCTGCAAATGACCACATCAGCTATTCATGTCGTGTTTTTCTGGGTTCATGTCGTGTTCTTTTGGGTTCATCTTCTTCTTGTTCATGTCACTCTTGTATTATCCATGAACAAGAAAATCTCAAAAACTAAAGTTAACTTTTTTCTCAAATAAATCCACGACAAAGATTTGCATATACAATTTTATTTGATCTACGTCCTCATAAAATCAAATCAAAAACAAAATAACACTACCTAAACCACACTTTTTTTTTTTTTGACATGCACTTAGCTATAGCCAAATAGTTCTAGACACCAACTCAGATTTATATTTCATTAATTACTGCTGAGTGGTTGTCATTTTTCGAAGAATAATACTATTGAGACATAAAAAATTAACCTAATAATGTGACAGTGGAATGATCCAATAATTATAACTCTTAAACTTTTTCTTTGGGACGCTATATAATTTAATGTCAAAAAATTAGGTCAATTTTTGAAGTCTCACAAACATTACTCTTTTTCGAATTCTATTACATGTGTGTTTGTCACGTGTCAAAAATTATGTCGCATGTATTCAAAATTTTATTAAGATTTTTATAAGAGTTATGTTACATGGATTTAAAAATTAGATTTGATAATCTCAATCATTGAATAGATAGTGAATCCTAATAAATATTGAGACCCACAATAAAATCAATGATTGAGATTATCAAGTCTAATTTTTAAGTCCACGTAATATTGCTCATTTTATAATTCCTAATTTTGATTAAGAATCACGAGTCGTTAGAGCTGAGTACCCGAACCAAGAAATTCCTTGCTCTTTCTCTTAATAACACATTTCAAATACAATAGTTCAGTTAATTAGTTAAGACAGGATTTCTTAGTACCGAATAAGAAGTGACGGGTTAATCTTCAAAAGTTTCATTGGAAATGTGATACTCTTACAAGCTTACCTCTGTCAACTTGCCAAGTGCACCAGAATTTGCCATAGGTTTTGGCAAGATTTTCAAGCTCAGGCTTCACGACCGTCTCGGGAACTCTCGGATATACCCAGAGACCTGATTTTATCTGAACAACCGAATGTTTTCATAGTGAGACATGGATAGTTATTTCATTACTAACAGTCATATATAGGTGGGCTAATAGTAAGACTGTAAGAGCCTCCACCAAAAGAAAAGGATTAATCAAGAGAAGGGTAGAACCTCATAAGCATGAGAATGCCAGAGCTTCTGCTCCTCCGGTGATAACTTCTCAAAGATGCGATCAGATACTATATATTCCACGCCTGCAAATAATGATCAAAATAACAGACCAGATCAACCCCAAGACGCCAATAACAGCATCATATCATTAGTAGGGTTGGTAATGGATCGAGCTATATCCATGTCTCTGTCATGTCATATAAAAAATAACATAATTTAAGGATATTATTTAAAATTTTAATGATTATGATGTGAGCTCCAACATTAAATACACTCCACTAGCTGGGTTCGTGTTGGGTTGAATTCTTCCCTTGAGCGATGGGTCTACCATATGTCACCTAGTTGAATTCAAACGGATTTAATCAGCTTACAATTCATCGCCTCGACCCATTAAGAATTAAGCTCAAACCATTAATTCCCGATTAATTTACGTTGAATTCGGGGATTCTTTTCTAAGTTATTTTAGTTTGATCATCAACCCCTCCCTCCAATAGATATTGAGATGTTATCAACCCCTCTTTAAGTTATTTGGCAATTGCTTGAAGTCCGGCCGACTTCAAGTCGGGAAGACCTTAATCTAAGGTGGACAACATGTTTTTAACTATGAAAAATCGGACCAGACCAAATAACAGATTAGTCAATGCGAACAAGTTAATCGAGTCACCCTAACTATAAGAAAAAAAAAAGATATCGTGATGTTGAAGCATATTAATACTTATGTTACGCTCGAGTAAATGAGTTAATAGCCATGCAGCAAGGTTATTCATTTCTTAGGGGGAAGGGGGTAAGTTACCGATTAGACGGCCGGTGGAGTCGTGGGTGTCGTAAACTGCACACTGGAGGAAGTCCTGGTTGATCCGAGTCACGTAATGGTGAGTCTCAATCTGGCGGGTCATGTCATGGCCATACAAGGCAAAAGTGCACACATGCTGGTTTATCTGTTTCACAGGCTTCAGAGACTGCAATATCTGAGCTCCTTTGTCCAGCAACTGCTGTTCCACCGACATCGGCTTCCCCGGCGGAATCTGCTCGCCTCCGGCCAGCGAAGGAGCTGGTGTTTTATCCGATGAAGCCATAAAAAAGTTGATGTATTGGTCTTGCCTCTCTTGATCTTTGTAAGTTTTGTCAGTTTTTTTTAGGGTTTTGAGACGAGGGAGATTAGGGAGAGGTTTGTATTATATGGAGGTGGTGTGAATGTAGGAGGTGGGTGATCGTAAAGGTCCACGTATAGAAATGCATAGGGTTGAGGTGTCTGATTTTACTGCCACTTTGGCCAGATGGCTAATGTCTTGATGATGAAGTTATCTGCTGAGGACACGTTCAAGAGTTGTCTCTCTCTGTTTTTTTTTTTTTTTTGTTATTCGAGCATAATTTATTAATCTAATTGATTATGAATTTTGTATTAACTGTGAATTCTATTAAATATTAAAATTTAGTGTTAATTCAATAATTTTAATTGATAAGGGCAAAATTTTAGACTGAGCCGTCATAATATTGGAGCCCAATAAATCTAGAAGACCTCGCTTGTTTATTAACCCAAAGAGAAAACCTCCGAACAACCCACGCCCAATAGTAGAGAGGGCTGAAAAGAGAGAGTCCAACAGCACCAAAGGATCAGTAGTGCCGAAAGATAGCAATTGTTGCAGGACAGTGATAGAGGACCTCACAGAATTAACAGAAAGGTAGAGGGAGCCACCAATAACCCTAGAAGGAAGGACTGGTATAAATAGAACAGTGTAAACCTACTAGAATAAACTTTCCTATTGTATTTCTCAACCCTAAATACACAACGAACTAAGCATAAGCCCTCGTAAAAGCTCAATGCCAACAATCTGAACATACTCACCTGATCTCAATATACGACCTTAAGGTGCAAGAAGCTCCATTATAGTGGACGTAGTCTCAATCTTTCAGTTAAGGTAAATCACTTATACTCTGTGTCTTCCATTGTTCATAAGTCAACTTCAAACCCGATTAGACTCACAAATCCAAATAGCAACTCATCGATTGGACTTGGGCTATTATTTCAAAGACATCATCACTAATAAAGTCACATCATTAAATCAATAAATTAAGTCAAATTTTTAGATTTAAATAGTATTAATCTTTCAGTAATACTATTTAAACCTAAAAATCTAACCTAATTTGCTGACATAATGATGTGACTTAATAGGAATTATTGAATCAACACCAATTTTCAATGTTTGATGAAGTCTATAACTAATTCAAAGGTTACAATGAATTAAGTCAATAAATTATGTCATATTTTTAGATCTCAATAACATTGCTCTTAATCTTTTGGTATTAGTTCAAGAGGTGCTGGTGAATGAGATCCATTATAGTTTTATTTTATTGAATTAAGGGAAAATATAATAAAAAATTTCTTAATCCATAGCATATGCCACATTGAGTTGGATAATTGTAGACACTAATTTAAATGCTTAATTATTTTGAAATCCTACAACGATCAACATAGATTTTCTAATCCTTTTCTTTTAATGCTTTGACTCTCAGGTTTTTCCCGCTTCTCAAAGTAGGTTCCTCTTTTCTTTTTAATGCTTTAACCTGAGGCACTGTAGATGCCAATTATCTCTACACAAATCGAGAAATTTTTCAATGAATTTAACATATCACGTGACAGTGTCATATGGTATACATTATTAATAAAAAATTTACATGTCCAATGAATATTCCACAAGTTTTTTTTTTTTGAAAACTTTTTATTGAGTGGACACACGACATAACACTACCACGTGGTCAGTATCTTCACCATTCCCATAATTTCTTGCCTTTTGCATTGTATTTTTTGAAATGGGTATGTTGTAATGGTAGTACCGAAATTTTATCACTTTTTTTAGGTTAAAGTACAATTTTTAGGGTCAAATTTGTATTTTGAAAAAATAATTTAGTTCAACCATAAATATTAACCCTAAAATTTTTTGTGGAATCAATTCCAAAGATTTTAAAATCGATCCCAAATAATCATTGTGGAGTAATTTGATTGAATTGAGTTATAAATCACTTCCTAATTTGCAGTAACTTCGATATAGTACTGAAAAAACTCTTTGGAGAAACCACTGAAACCTTATAACTGTGTGCTTGCAAACGGAATAAGCAAGAAATAATATCCTTATTAAGTAGTTGAAGAAATCATAAACAAACTGCAAGGTTTAACAAGAGAAGATAACACGACTCTTTTAAGATATTATCTCTGTCCGCTCTATGTCAATAGCAAAACCCTTGCCAGTCTCCTTCCAATAGTCTGCATTGGGATGTATCAACTCCGGTACTTCAATAGAGATTCTTGACATTCTCAGATCATCTGTCGGTATCTTGTACTTCTCATCTCTCTTTTGAACTAGCTCTGGCTTGACGGCGCCAACGTTCACCCCTTGTGGAGACATCATTAGTGCAGGGGCACCTAGTGGAAGCTTGTCACCTAATTCACAGAATCACATCAAAACCCACAATTAATTCTGAGGCTATTCATGCAGAGTTTCAACATACATCCACTGCATGCACAGTCAATTGCATAGCCATTTGGAAAAATAATCGGCTTTAGAGATGCATTTAATCCAAGGGGTGTCATTAAAGTTATGCATACTTACAAGGTGAGCGCTTTTTCAAGTTATACGAACCTAAGTCAAAACAGAAGACCGAGTACATTGCATAGGAACGAGGTTGGCATGCAACAAATTTGGTATTAGATTGAAACCTACGTCGAGATCGTGGAGTAGATCCTATGTCGAGATTGTGAGGTGCATACTGCATAGGCTCCATCCCACATCACCATATAAAGAGTGTGGAGACCATCGGAGAACTGAAATCATTGGACCTTTTATTTAGATTAGTTAGTGTACACCTGCAATGCATGGAACTGTTTTGAGTACCAAACAATATATTATGGTTTTTGATAAAGATGAAATTTTGTGAATGGGCCACCGTGGCCTATGAGTCCAATACACCTTGAGAATTCAAAGGCAGAGCTTATTAACCCAAACCCAAAGAGGAGCCTCTGTTTAGCCCACATTAGGAGTAGCAAGGGTAAAAGTCCAATGGCTCCAGAGGGCCAGTAGTCAAGCCCTAGCCCAGTCCAATACCAGCCGAAGCCGAAGGACCATCCGAGAAAGAGGAGTCAAGTCTTGGCACTAGAAGCATCCCTCCATGCCACGCGTCCAAAAGACAAGGGGACCATCTCTGAAACATATGGCAATTACACCCTCTCGGGCGCAGAGGATGGTGGAGCGTAACGATCCAAATATCGTGGGCACAGTAGCACCGACTAACCGAGGCTTTTGCAAGATAAGGACGAGAGGTCCCCACAGGATGAACAAAAAGATAGAAGGAGCCACCAAAAACTCTAAGAAGAATTAATATAAATAGAACAGTGTAAACCTACTAGCAAGAGCTTCTTCTTCTCCCCCCCAAGAGATTCCCCAGCCCTAGATACAGAACAAGTAAAGCTTAAACCCCTGTAAAGGCTCAGTGCCAACGATCCCAATATACTCATCTAATTCTAATACATGATTGTACGGAGCAAGAGACTCTATTATAGGTGGATGTAACATTGATCTTTCGACTAAAGTGAACCACTTATATTTTGAGTCATCCATTATTTATAAATCAACCACACATCCGATCGAACTCACTGATCCATGTAATAATTTGTTAATCGGGCTTGAACCATTATTTCCGAGACATAGTTGTTAGTATCGTATGATACGCGATACGTATCGTACGATATGTCACAACACAGGGCTAAAACGATACGGATCATAGTTTTATATCATTTTTGCGTTGTATCGTCTGATACACCATACATTTTTACGATTCGCACGATATGTGCAAATACTGTTTTTTTTTTTTTGATGGAGTGACATAGTCAGTGGCTAGGGTTTATAAAAAAAATAAAAATACCTCTTTTCCTTCTTCGTTGGTCTGGTCTTCAACTCGTGGCCTGGGTGTTCACTGGTCTGATCTTCGACTCCTGGCTTGGGTGTTCGCTGGTCTGGTCTTTGACTCCTAGCCTGGGTGTTCTTCATCCTTCGATGACGACTTCTGGGTGTTTTTTGTTCTTCCATCGAAACTACTTCTCTATTCATCTATCGAAGTTGCCTTCTTCTTCTTCTTCTTCTTCTTCTTCTTCTTCTCTCTCTCTCTCTCTCTGTGGCACCGACATTGCCCATCGCCATCGCCTCTTCTCTCTCTCTGTGTTTGTTCGTGGGTTTTACAGACGATTGTGCAAATTTTTTTTTTTTTTGTTATAAGAAAGAACAATTACATTTACTACCCCATTACATTATAACTTTTTATTTTAAGTATACATAAGTACCATTAATTTAATTTGATACCCTTAATTATTTTTTTAATATTAAAAAATTGTATTGGTGACTTGAATAGTAGGTGGAATATTTATGAAATATTATGGTTTTATGAGTCTATGATTTTTTTTCAAAAGCATATATATTTTATTATTAATTATTTAAAATTGTACCGTATTTTACGATACACGATACGATACGATACACTATTTTTTAAAAATGATACACCTTCCGATTTACGATTTGATAACTATGTTCTGAGGCCTCATCAATTTTAAAAATTACAAAAGTAATCTGATCAATAAAAAAGTTAACTAATTATTAGCAGTGATTCATAAGGCAAAATGAGAAATCCGGATACACAACGGTTTTAAGTTTCAATCCGTAATGGAATAATTATTTTAAAATTTTAATTAGTTATTATTAGTTGAAGGATTGTTTATCTAAAAATCATAAAGTAAAGATTTACTACTGAAATAAGAATATTGACTCTAAAAGTCAAAAAGTTAATCACTTACTACAAGAGTGAGAATATTTAGTGTGGAGTACAATAATTTATTCAGTTATTACTTCTTAAAAGAAAAAAAAAATCATGTTTTGATAGTAATTAGTGTTAAAAAGGAAATTAGAGGTTATAAAAATGATCCCATTTTTGAAAAATATCTAGTGTCTATAAATGAAATTTTATTTATAGGATTAATTAAGGTCAAAATAGGAAAACAAAAAAAAATTCATGAGAAATTTATTAATAGTATTGATTATATTTTAAAGTCATACAGATCTAACTCACTCAAAATAGACAATATTATACAATTATACAACATTGAGATGGATCGTGATAATTAATCCCCAAGACTTACTATAGATTAGGCCCTTTTATTATGTCCACTTATTTACAAATGGCAAACTTGCAACCCTACAACTTCGACTTATGGCGTCAAAAAATAAATAAGTGACTAAGATTATCGAAAGTTTCTACTTATTCTTGAACGCACAAGAAAAAGTCGAGGTTAACTTTCTAAAGTTCAGAGTGAGAAAAGAATCTTAGTCATCGGTGACCGAATTTCATAACAGTACCTTTGGGAGATAGAGATAGTTGATCGAGAAACTAACTCACTTAAAATAAAAAATCCCATCCTTATAAAATGTTGAGATAAACAAATTGATTAATAGACAAGGTGATATGGATTACCTCTATCAACTTGCCATGTGCACCAGAACTTGCCATAAGTTCTAACAAGATCTTGGAGTTCAATCCTCTGAATCAACTCTGGAACACGTGGATTTACCCAAAGGCCTGATGAGATCTGGAACCCCAGAAATTATCACAATTATACGATGTTATTCCAAAAAAGAGCATTTCGCACTTTTTACCCTGAAATTTTAAATTTTTTATTTTATACCCTCAAAAATTAAAATTTTCACACCACACCCTATCAAAATTATTGCAATGTAGGCTTTGTTAGTTTACGTTATTTTATTTTTTTTTTCTATCAAAAGACAACTCATTGACATTAACAGAAAAATTAATAGAAAGTTAACAAAATAATCACATTATAATACTTTTGACATATTGAGAATATAATATGAGAAATTTAATTTTTGAGGTTATAAAAAGAAAAACTTGAAATTTTTTAGAGTACAAAGTACAATTCACTCTTCCAAAAATTTTAAAAAAAAACTTGAAGAATACCAGTAGAAATGGTGGATAGGAAAACAGGAATGCAAACCTCGTAAGCATGGGAATGCCAGAGCTTCTGCTCCTCGGGTGGTAGAGTTTCAAAGATTTTGTCTGATACTATGTACTCCACTCCTGAAATATATTACCCAAACTTTTGAGCCGTGAGCCGAGAGAGGCGTTTGCTTTGTACCCAAACACACTCGTTAGTTTATTATTTTCATGGTTAGTGCTAGAAATGAAGCTCATAGTAAAGCCTTTAATCAAATATGACTGTCATCAATTGAAAAAAAAAACTCCACTATTGATATTTTTGTGTTAGCACACATCGAATGGTCTGTTTTTGACTAAATCAAAAAAAAAATTAATCAAAATGTATATAAATATATGTAAATTAATTTGAATACTTTGATTATTAAAAAAAAATAATAATTTCACAAACAATATCAATTAATTAAGAATGTATAATATTTTATGAGTGATGTACGTCACATAATACTGTGGCGGGGATGAGGATTGAGCACACAATATGAAGTGAAGTTAGTCACCAATAAGACGGCCGGCGGAGTCGTCGGAATCGTAAACGGCACACTGGAGGAAGTCCTGGCTGATCCGAGTCACGTAGTGGTGAGTCTCGATCTGGCGAGTCATGTCATGGCTGTACAAAGCAAATGTGCAAACATGCTGGCTCATCTTCTTTATGGGCTTCAGTGACTGCATCATCTGAGCTCCTTTGTCCAGCATTTGCTGCCCCATCGTCATCGGCTTCCCCGGCGGCACCGACCCATCTCCCGGCGGCATCGGTCCTGGAGTTTTATCACTCGAAGACATTATACAAACGTCGGTGATCCAGTGTTCTCTCCCTCTCTCCCTCTCTCCTGTTGGGTTATAGGTGAAAAGTGTAACGTGGGGAGGTATTTGGTTGCCACGTATACTTGCATGGATTGTGAGGTGGTTGATATTACTAACAAGCTGTTGCCAGGTGGCCTGATATTAAGGGCATTGGAGCTGCTGGAAAGATATTTTTATTTGAAAGAAAATATTATTTAGATTTAATACGATAATCCAACTAATTGTAGTTAGTTGGTTACATTTAATTTTTTCAAGATTATGTCAATCGAAAGATCAAGGGATTAATCTTTTACAATGTCAAAGATTGTTTTTCTATTGGTTATTGACGTAATTCACTATAGTTATTAAATTGACTGTCGATCCTATTAAATATTAAAATTTTGTGTTAATTTAATGATTAAAATAAAATTACATCATTAAATTAACAAATTATGTTAAAATTTTTAACTTTCAATAGCACTACTCATAATAAGAACAAGACTGTAGTCATAATAAAAGAGTAATGTTAGTCATTGGATTGACCGTAGACCTTATTAAATATTGAAATTTAGTGTTTATTCAATAGCTACAATAAAAACATATTATCAAGTCAGCAGATTAGATTAAATTTTTAAATATAAATAACATTATTCTAAATAAAATGAAAGAGACCAATAAAAATCGCATAATCTTTTAATCGTGTTAAATTCTCCCTTTTTCTTTCTCTGATCATGGACTACAATTTTTAAGTTGGTTCAAGAAAAAGGAAGGAGGAGGGGGGTGGGGGGCATGGATCCCAAACCATAGTTTTAAAATCCGGTCTGGACATCAATTCGGAGAAGGGACCGGGTCAATGAATTTCTGGTTTAACCACTGGGTCACTGGTCGAATCGGTATATAATAAAAAAATAAAAAATAATTATTAATGATGATAAATAGACTAAAAAATTAAAATAATTATAAAAATAATATGTTTAATATATATTAAATCAAACAAAGTTATCAAGCCTAAATCACTTAATTGCATTCAATTAACAAACCAATGCATTCAATTAACAGTCTCCACCCTCAAACTTGAATCACTTAATTGCATTCACTTAATTTTTGAGTTAATAAACACTGAACGAATGATTTAAGATTTAGGACAAAATAGAAGGGGAAAAGAAAAAGACACAAAAATGTAAAAAAAAAAACATATTTATACTAAAGGAACAAAACTAGCCGATTTTGTAAACCCAGTTCGATTTTCACAGGTTATCGGCTTTTTGACCGATTCGGCGATTTTATTCCGAGTTCTTTGCTCAAACGGTCCAATTACAAAATCGGCCCAGTTAGGGGACCGGATCACCGGGTCAACCGTCGGGCCGGGTCGGATTTTAAACACTGCCCCAAACCCATGTGTTTGTAGCTTTTGGGGGAGATTTTATATGTCCTGCAATTTTGTGGATGTATGTAAATTATTGAATCACGTAAATATTATCTTATATGTGTAATTATTTTTATTTAACGTGTATTTTTTCTATTTTTATTTCTCACAAATTTAAAATTTTCGTATTAATTTCTTAAGAGCCAGCAATAGAATATACCGATAGATTCAAACAGACGTTGCGAATCACAAAAATAAGCGCCTATCTGCCAGTGTGGGGATAGATAGGACAGAACTCAGAAATTGGAGCATGTGAAAATCATGACAACGAGTTTAAGGTGATTCCCTTGGTGGGGGTATGCAACTATCCGAGAATTTAAATTTGGACCGATTCCTCCTCTGTCAGAGTCAGATTAAGAGTAAAGTGACGTCGGTGGTTTAATATTTTTGTTCTTAAATATTTTTTCTTTCAACCAGTCAACGATTGTGTTGAAATATATAATTTTTTCCGAGATAATAATTAAATTAATAAAATTTGTCATTAATATCATCTGTGTAATGTAATATTTTGAATTTGTATAAGATACAATGATAACATTTTGATTAAAAAAAATTCATAACTAATTTTAATTTTATTTATTTAATTAATTATCTCAATGACTTGCACTCCTATTGAAAAATGATTTATGGTTTGTTGACGATAACCATATTTTATGAATACAAAATTTTTATTTAGAAGGAACTCAAACAATTTGACCAAAGGGGACTAATGTTGTTGTCCAAATTAGTCAAATAGACTTTTTAACTAAAATTCAAATTATACTTAGAAAAAAATAGTCTGGGTCATTTATTGGTGTAATATGGGAGGCATATGATATTTATTTAATTAATTATCTCGTTGTCTCTCTATCTCTCTCATTCTTCTCGTCTGTTAATCACTATCTTTGTTTCTCTCCCGTTAATCCTAAATCCCCAAATCTCCATTAAAAATTGGCTCAATTTTGGCCCAAATTCGAAACTCTGGTTCGACTCTGCCAATCGGAATCGGAGTTGGAGACACTGAAAGTCAGAACCGTAGTTGGAAGTCGGAATTCATGGTTCAAAATCTGTTGGAGTCAGTGCCCACCCCTAGTCATATGGTTCGCTTTTTGGATCCCACTTTTTTTTTTTTTTTTCACTCTAGCTAGTATAATCCATTTCTTGCAATGCACTTGATTTGCCCGATTCTCGTTAAAGAGCACAAACATTATCACAAAACATAATTTTTTTTTGTTAAAAAAAAAAGTGAAAAGGGGACATGATAATCTTCATTTCTTCCAACCTCACAAAGTGGCTTCCACTTTCTGGTCGTCATTCACATTCTGTAGCTCATGAACATTAGACCCACTTGAAACCTCAGGGCTCTGAGGCCTGTACTTGTACCTCATAGCAACAATCAAATAAACAAAGAAATTCACCAAGCTCAGTACAGAAAGCATCCAATAGAAGAGATTCAAATGGTTCCTGTTAATATTATTCCCAGCCAACCACCCTCCACTTCTGGTTATTCCCTTGGTGGCACTGTTCACTGTCTTCACCACGACAGTGCTCATGTAATACCCAACTGCCATGGAGCTCCAAAGAAAGCAAGTAGAGATGGATTTTAGGTCTATTGGTGCTTGGGAGTAGAAGAATTCAAGAAGTCCAACATAGGTGAACATATCTGCTATCCCGAATATGAAGTACTGGAATGATAACCAGAAGACACTGATCGGCAATGGCTGGAACATAGGGATGGCATCGAGCATGTTGTGGGTACGAGCAATATTTTTCCGCTTCACCTGGTTGGGATATCACATGTGAGAATTACATATCGAATAAGAAAAAAATTTCGTGTCTTCATTTTCGATCTCGAGCAATTGATATAAAATGTTATCTAAACAAAATAATTTCCACATTACCTCCATTATTGCAGCGGATGCCATGGCCAGGGAAGAGAGAACGAGGCCAACGCCGACACGTTGCAGGTGAGTTATTCCGGTGATGTGGCCTGTAATCTTACGGGCGAAAGGAACGAATACTTGGTCGTAAATGGGGACTAAGATGACCAGAAAAGCGATGGGGATGATGGGGAGGGAGGCCGGTGGGATTTTAAAAGATTTGGTGATCCTTGTGTCCATGGTGGCACCTTGTTGGACAGAGAAGGTTTGAAGTTGGGCTAGGCAAACTGTCATAAAAAAGGTACAACAGAAAATTGGAACCATTCCTAGTATGACTTTTGCATTTTCTACTTGTGTGACTGTGCAAAGTTTCCATTGATTTGGTGTTTCAAATGGTGTTGGAGATCTCACAATAGCTGCTTTGTCCAGGAACCTGGAGACAATTTTGTCGAGATAGTGTCAGGTAGAGCTATAATAATTGTCATTTGCCCCCCCCCCCCCCCCCCCCCACACACACACACACACGCACTTACTTAAATAATTGAGAGAATTATACTCAGACGTTCTAAAATTTATCATCATTCAGATTCTTTAAAGTTTAAAATATTACACACAGTCTCTTAAAGTTTATACGCATGTATCACTTAAACCTCTGTTGTAAATATATCTATTAATAAATTACACTTAAACTCCCCTAAAGCTTATGAATATATAATACTTACTCCCTTTAAGTTTAAAATATTATACTTAAACAAAAAATATTTCAATCAAAATTTATGTTCTATTATATTTTCTCAAACTGTGTGATCGCTTTGTCTAAATTTGGTTCAGAAACTAGGGCAAAGACAACCTGAAAACATCCCTGTGAGGTAGAAATTTCACTTCTAATGCTGCTTCTTTGTCCTTATTGATCTCATACAGCTCGGCTGAGTCCTCTGGAAGTTGAAGCTTTCTATTACGGATAGCTGCTACATAGACCTGTGTATCACACAAATAAATCAACAAAACCATTGCACATATGTGTATCTAAGTGATGAGTATTAAGGCCGACAATTCAAGACATAACTTGCCAACCTTACGTGAAATCAAAGAAAAATTAGTGGATTTGAAACCGGAATTAAAGTAATATTTATTTTAGCTCCCTATCGCCCGGAAGGAAAGCAACGATTGGAGTGAGAGAGTCAGAGGCGAAAAGAGGACGAGTTTAGTATATTTGAATGGTAAACGGATTGATGCATCAAACTCGCTTAATATATAAGTCGACACAAACGATATATACACGACTCGAACATGTCTATACATGACACGAATTAAAGACTAATGAATATCTCGTAATATCAGAATTATTTGTACCAACCTGTATAATTTCAGTAATAGCACTCCTCCCTTGAACAGAATGTATCCTGTACTGAGGCAATCCAGAAGCAAACATGATTATACCCAAGAACATGGCAAGAGTTGAAAGACCAAGGCCATAATCCCATCCTTTATTATCTTGGATCCACACAAAAATTGTTAAACTAACTACACCTCCAATGCACACAGAGAGTAAGAGCCAATTGAAGAAACTTGACAGTTGTGTTGCCTCTTTTGGGTCTTTTTCATCAAACTGGTCAGCACCATGAGTTGGCAATGCAGCTTTTAATCCTGAGCTTCCAGCAGCAACCAAATATAGAGCAACAAAGAGGATAGCAGAATTTCTTCCACTGACTTGGGCACAATGAGCATTTGGCTCAAATATGTTGCATAGAGGTGGCTTGAGTTTGGGGTAGTGAGCTTGTAATGCTAGCAATCCAAGTCCCTAAATGAACACTACTATTAGAAAACCATTCTAACATTGTATTTAAAAGGGTAAAATTGTGAAAGATTGAGGCACCGTTTAGTAATCTCTATTAAGTATGAAAAATAGCATTAGTAATTATTGAGAAACACACCAGAAACTCAAGGCAAGCTGAAATAAGAACAGCCTTAAATCTGCCAATATAAGTGTCTGCAAGGAAGGCTACAATGATGGAAAGAATGTAACTAGTGCCCACATAGTTAGTGACGGTGTTGGCTGCTTCAGATAGTTCAAAATGCATCACCACACTGAAGTATGTCACCAAGTTCACTGCCAATGCTATTGTTGCCATGTTTTCAAAAGCAAATGCTCCTGCAACACAAATCAAAAACTCAGCACAAATTAGTTATGAACCAACACTACTCAGAAAACTAACTGCAATCATGATTACCTTTTCATGAGTTGCGTTCACGTGTTCGATCGAGTTACAAAAATAGTCTTTCACATGCGAGTAAGATGGACTATAATAATGAATTATGGTTTCATCTAAAAACTCAGGATTTATAATATTTTTAGTTCATAAAGTATTTAATTCATGTCACTTTGGTTCTTACATAGATGAACCGTTAAGTTTATTGACGAAAGTGTCATACTATTAGACAGTATCACGTGACCAACACATGATCATTTTATCAAAAAAATTAGCGGTCTACCTATGTAAATACTAACATAACATGAATTAAATACTTAAAAGACTAAATTGACAAAATTAATACTTTAAATACCAAATTGATAAAAAAAAATACATACTTTAAGAATCAAAAGTGTTATTAACCCAAAACTTATTATCCGACAGAAATGGTGTAAGAAAAGTATTTTATTATACGATAAAATATTTATGTATTTGAACATGTTTATATTTTATTTTATTTTTTATCAAAACGCGCATATATTTGAAACTCTCTAAATATGACCCTGTAATGATGAAAGACTCATACACTAGGATATCCTTTTTGTAGCTAATTGAATCGATGATCTTGTAAGATCAAGCCACTCAGTGGATGAGTGGACAAATTGAAGGTATTTTCTCTGTTGCAAGTATTAGAATTCTGCACGAAAAAGTAAGAAAGTCTACATATTTTAACAAATTTAATGTGAAAAACGGAGTTGCTCCGTTAGTAAAACTAAAATAAAGTTGAGTCAAAATATTCCAATTCAAGACAAATTCACGAGGAAGTTGTTATGTTATCAATGCTGGTGTAACATTAGTACACCAATTCCCCTCAACAAATGATGACATACTCTCCACTAGTAGAGGGATTTATGAGACCTACCTAACAGTCGTCAACGAACCACAACATATGTGAGAGAAATTTGGTGAAAGTAACATTGATCATATATATAGGAATTTGTCATCGTAAAAAATATAACATTTGAATCGGGTTTTTTCACCTAATACGAGCAAAGAATTTCGTAGTCCGCCATGCTTATCCTTTCGAGCTGTTCTTCCTTTCCAGTCCACCTTTCCTTCAACAAGCTCGGCTTTCTCCTGCATTGGAGTTAATCATACAACTGTCATGGACCAACTGGAAAATAGAGAATGAACCCAGAAAGATAATTTCACGAAATGAAAAAAGTATCCAACCATGGCTATTTGGGCTCTTCACAGCTGCTTGATAATGTATAACTCTGGAGAATGGTTCAAGATATAAGATAAGAGTGTTATGTATATATAAGAATAATTCAGTGCCATGTTTTGACCCCTAGTGACTGATGAAGACCACTTGTAATGACCAAAATTCCCACTCTAGTGTTGTTGTACCTACAATGTTGCCAACTTGGGGGGGGGGGGGGGGGGGGGAGAGAGAGAGAGAGAGATACCCATGAAGGAGTCAACAAAGGTAAAAAACAACAAAAGGAAAGAGAAAAGTAATCACAACATTGGTTGCATGGATAAATTCAGTAGTCGGACAAGAGGATGAAAACGTAAACTCTGCGTTCTTGGTTCAAGTCTCTCTCTTAATCATATAAAAAACTTACCATACATGTTGTTTCCAATTGATTTTGTACATATGAGGTATAAGTTTCAACCATGAATTCAATTAATTAATAAGACACCGTTTGGGTCAATCCATTCCCAATAGTCTCAAGCATTGATGGTGCAGTTGAAAAAGTCTCTTAATCATTTATGGTGTTCATGTCTCTAGTATTTATTGATGCTCTTAAAATTTTGTTGTCAAAAACATTAAAACATTAATGATGACAAACCATTTTTGCTGGATTATTATTGGATTTGAATCTTGAATACTTTTTTTTAACCGGAAAAATGTTAGATAAATTTAAAAAACTAGCTTAAACACTTGATTTGATGAATCATTGTTATCGAATAGATAGTAGATTTCAGTTCATCGTCTTTTTTACGACAAAAAACATAAAAATATGTTTGCATGTGCTATAATTTTTGCAGTTGATTTTTACAAAAAAAATATATTTAAAAAATTTTGATATGC